>VZTX01006384.1:154553-400856 GCA_013400915.1 Pardalotus punctatus | reverse complement strand
CCCCTCGTTTATGCTCCCTACTTTGTGCATCCCACTCAATTTTTGGCAGTGTGATGCTTTGATATTTGTTTTGGTGGGTGGTTTTAAATTTCAATTTCAATTCCAGCTGCATTTGGTTTGCAGAATGTGGGAACTTTGCAATTAAAACCAAAACTGAGTCACACACACTGAACTGAGGCAGGAAAAGCAACAGGCTGACACTTTGAGAGTGGCACAGCAGGTGGGGGATGTTGCTTAGCCATGGACATGCCCATCTCCTGCTTGGGGAATGCAAATCTGTGATGCCTTACCCGGACTGTTTAGAAAAGGCAAAGTAATGTGAAAGTCATGTATGTATATATCCATATGTATATTTTCCTATATATAGGTTTTCTGTAGCTGAGAGGGAAGGGGTTGTTGCCAGGATCAGCAGTGCAGCCTCAGATGCTGTGTGCTATTTAGGGAGTTGATGCTGGTGGTTCCTAGCCACCTGATGACAGACACAAAAATGTGTTTCAGAGTTGTTTCTCCTGTTTTACCTCTGTGGGCTGACCAGGTCACCGCTGCATTGACACTGTTGTTGCAGAGGAGACTCGGACGATGTCACTTCAGAAAGAGAAAAGGACCTTTCTGAGGGTCAGAAGAAAAGAGAGGGATGTGAATAAAAGAGCCTGACCCTGAGCTTATTCTCTCCCTGGCTGTGAGGCTACTGCTCATATCCTTTCTCTGCTGTATCTTGCAGTCTGTGGAAGCAGAGAGCCTTTGTGGTGGATGCTGCTGCCCCAAATCCCTGCTGTTCCCCTGCCCATGGCAGCACAGCTTTGCCACAAGTGTTTTCCTGCCTCAGTGGTGGGGAATGGTTTCTAGGGTTGGAAGAGCACGTGGCTTTTTCATCCCCGGGCAGCCTTGGGCTTCCCCCGGCGCTGTGAGTGTGGAGCTCTCCTGCTCTGCCTGGGGGCTGGCGAAACCCGTGGTGAGCCAGCTCAGTTCTGAGCTCCCAAAGGTGCTGCAGATGCTTTGAGCTTGCCCTTTTTAACGTGTGTAATTTCTGAGTGCAGCAGATGCTGGGAGCTGTGTTTGGTGTGGGTTTGTGCCAGGGCACCTTTAAATTGCAGGGCTGGGCTCCTGGCAATAATAGGATTTGGCTGTAACATCTGTAGGCTAAATTTCGTCCTGTCTCAAGGCTTCTGAGCCTAGCTGGAGCTGGATTTTTAAATTTTATTTTATTTTTTTAAGCTTGGATTGGACTGTACCCAAAGAGCTGCCACACACAGCTCTGGGATAGCCCAGCATTTGGGCTAACAGCTTGTAACACATTCCCAGTGGGTTTACATCCCATGGGGAATTTCAGGGTCTCTGTGGGCAAAACAGTCACTGTTCCACACTTTAGCTGCCCCATCAGGACATGGGGAAAGGATGGGGAGGCCCGTGTGAAGCTGTGTTGTGCCCTGGGGGCACAGAGCAGCACACCCTGAACTTGCCTCCCTGCTCTGTGCTTCCCAGTGGGAGGCCTGGGAATATGGCCTGGGAGCATGGCAAAAGCTCACTTTGCTGCTTCCTTCACCCACTCTGATGGTGAAAAACAGCTTGGTATCTCCCTGTGTAAGGCTGTAATGAAAGTTATGTTCAAAGCAGGGCTAAAATCCCATTTCTTTTGCCCTTTAATTATTTAATTTATTTTCTATATTTAACGTGCTTGCTCTTCATGAGTCAACTGAATTTTCATGGTTTTTTTTTTCCCCCTCAAATATTTATCTGTGTTGGCGGAGGGAACATTTTAAAATGAGCCTCTCAGAACTTGCCCGAGATGCCCTAGTGTTTCTTCTGGCTTCTCCCGCTACTGAGATGGAGTGGTTACTTGCTCCACATTTCCCACGTGTTTTCTCTGTTGCTTCCAGCATGGATAAAATGTTAACTCAAAACACAAAGAAGAATTTTAATTTTATTCCTCGTCTTCACCACTTGTATCTCGGGAAATAAAGGGCTGGTGGGCTCAGCCTGGTGCTGGCAGCTGAGCCCTGCTCCTGTAGTGTTGGCTGCCCATTCCTGTTTGGCATTGCTGAAGGTGGGCAGGAGTGAGGGATAAGCCACGGCGAGCCTGCTGGAGCTCAGCTGTGACATGTGAAATAGCAGAGCCCCTGCCAAATGCCCTGTGGAGGGGAAAACCATTTGTCCTGGTGTACCAAGATCCCAGTGCCTTTTAGCAGCCTGGATTCTTATTTTAGAATAATAAGGCTTTTGCTGCTTTTTGCTCCCTGCCATCATGGAGAGGTGGAAGTGATGCGGAGCGGGGACACAAGGTGGTGGCTTCTCTGCAAGAAGTAGCCTTGGGCTGCTTGGCCTGGGATGGAGGAGGGCGCTTGTGCTGGAGATCTGGCAAGTCATTAATGGCAGACAAACGAATGGTTGATAGGAAATAGCTCCTGTCACTTTCTGGACAAAATCTGGGATCATCAAAGAACACCGGCAGGGGCAGGTTCAGCATGCTTGGATGCAAGCTGCTTGTGGAGCCCCCTGGAACATCATCTGGGTGCTGAAAGCGTGGCTGGGTTCAGCAGTGACTGGACAAGATGCATGGGAGAAAAGGTCTGGTCAGGTGTTAAATATGAAAATCTTCCTTTTCACCTGCTCCTCTGAGCACCGTGTTCCTCAGCTCAGCAGTTTTAGAGCTGGGTGGTACAACCAGGTCCAGCTGGCTGGGACAGGCGTCCTGCCTGTGCAGGGAGCTGGGCAGATGTTCCTGGTGCCTATCTAGGACGGGGAGGAGGCTGCATCCTTGCCAGGGCTGCTGTGCATCCTGCTCAGGAGCTTTAGGCAGTGCTTCCCAGGGCTAGAGCACAGCACACGCCATTAGTCTTGCTGAGTACAGCTATGACTGTGCTTAGTGCTGCCTTCCTATCTCTCCTGGCTGAACTGGAGAGCACTTTGCAATGATTAATTCAGCATGAGACTCTTAAGTGAGCATTATTGCCCCGTGTTAAAGCAGACATAAAGGTCGCTGGCAGACCAGGAGCAGAAACTCTCTGCCATACAGATGTTCACCAGCCTGGCTGTGTCTGTAGCCCCCAGTACCTCCCACTGGCCCTTTTTTGTCTCAGCACTTTTTTAGGTCCATTTCGTTGCCCTTGAGATGTTGTCCCTTCTGCTGCAAAAAAAAAGGGGAATGCATTCAGATGCTCAGCTGTACCCAGTAGTTTGGGATTAAAACTCTCTTTGACTGCATGGATGAAAAGTCTTGGCTTGTATAACCGGTTATTTCTGGTGCATCTCTCCAGGCATCTGCGTGGATGTGGGCAGCAGCAGCATATGCTGCCGGCTGCAGAGGGACCAGTCCTGTCACCATCTGTGTGCAGGCTTGCTGGGGCAGTGGCAGGCGTTGCTGCTGGGGTTCTGTGTCCCTGGCTTTCCCGGGGCTGTGCATGAGCCAGGGCCAGGTCATCCAGCTCAGAGCTGGGAGCTTGCAGTGCCGAGTCCAGAGCTCTTCGCATCTTGTGAGAGTTTTTTCTCCTTAGGGCTCTAGCGAGGGTATAAAGAATATGAAAGCACTCATATTTGGAGCTTGTGCTCCAAAGGTGCCTTTACTACAGTAAATCAAATATAAAAGCAGTCAGGTGGGGTTTTTTATAGCCATCAGGACCAGTGCTGGTTGAGATGCCTCATACACAGCTGGTAGAACCTTTGCACTGGCTGCTGTGTCTTCAGGAAAGGTCCATGGAGTGGCATGTCTGCTCCTTGGCACATCTTCTCTATCCACAGGGTTTCTGCTCTTCTCTGAGGTGGTGTGGCTTTTGCTTGCTCCAGCATGCCTCTCAAAGCCTGAATGCATCCCCAGGCATCTTCTCCCTTACTTTTGAAGGCACACTGTGACTGGTGCCAAGGGTCAGGAGAGCAAGGATAGAGACATTCCTAGAGCTGAAAGAGCAGAGCTGCTGGGGTGTTTAGGAGAGGGTAAGGATGGAAAAAGATCTATGAGAGAAAACAAGCCAGTAGACACCCAGCATTAAGGGAAGCAGCATCAGCAGTTTGGGCTTGACTTGCGCTTTCAGGACCATCCAGACAACAGAAGGTTGTATTTCATCTCCAGTTATGCAGGCCTGGCAGGGGTGCTGTGAGACACTTCTCTCTGGCAGCATGAGCTTCCTTTGCAGTTTCTACTCCCCTGGTTTCTACCAGGAAGCCCAGCGGGAGACCTGGCTCCTCAGCAAGGAGATTCCCTTGCCTTGTAGCTGTGGCCCATCAGGCACTGTATATCCAAACCCCGTGGGCAAAAAAGCTGCGTTAGCCTGGTCTCAGCCATATCCCTCCTTTCCTTGGCTGCCTGGCCAGAGTTTAACAGCATCTCATTTCCCTCCGGCTGGAAAGACTGGCTCCTCATTTCCGTTCAGCTACTGCCAGCAGCAAACACGACCTCATTTGTATT
The DNA here is from genome assembly GCA_013400915.1 of Pardalotus punctatus. Classification (NCBI taxonomy): domain Eukaryota; kingdom Metazoa; phylum Chordata; class Aves; order Passeriformes; family Pardalotidae; genus Pardalotus; species Pardalotus punctatus. The sequence continues at coordinate 396,457 of VZTX01006384.1, read as the reverse complement.
ATCCCATGTCTGATCCCACCTAATCCTTAATGCAGCTCTATGGGCAAGGGGACCGTGTTGCTGCTGGAGCAAGAGGGATCAAAGGCATGTGGGATGGGATGTGGCCCAGATGGGTGATGGGGCTGCCTGAAAGTGGGTCCAGCCTCTGCTCTCCACTCCTTGTGTCATGTGGGGACTTCCCCTCTCCTCCCACTGCTTTCTGAGGGCAGGGAACTTTGCCTTCAGCAGATACTGCACAGCTCCTGGTGGAGCTAACGTGCATCCAGCCCAAGGTGCTCTCCATGGAAGTGAGCATGGGGCTGTTCCAGGGCTGACTCTTTGGGTTTGGAGGTCCTGGAGGTGTTGACTTTCATACTATGTTTTCATGACTGAGGACTCAGAAAAGGCTCTTTTCCTTACTGCAGAGAAATGTATGTTTGTATGTGCGAGACACAATCAGTGCCAAATGCAGATTTTTTTTGTTTGTTTTTATAATAACAACAAATCTCAGTGCTGGTTGCTGGTTTCCATCTGGATCCCCATGGTCTTGGGGGATGTTTTGAGTTTGCTGCATCAGGAGACGTAGCATGGGTTTGGTTTTTATGATGTCCATGCTCCTCCTGTTCCCAGACGTGGCTCTGCCCTGGGTTTTCCCATGTGAGCAGCAGGGCTGTGCTGCTGGAAGATGGCCAGAGCCTGGAGATCTGCCTGTGATCAGCCTGGCCAGGCCACACCAGCCATGTCCTGCTTCAGTTTTCCCCGATCCTCAGCCAAGCCTGTATCATGCCAAGGCACAGCAATTCCTTGAGGCTCCCGCAGAGCCTGTGCTCATGGCTGGCCAGGACTCACAGTCCTTCCCCAACAGGCTTGATTGTTTTCAAACTTGCCATACCTTGCTACTCATTTCTCACTAGCCAGCACTGGGTTTTTTTTATTTCTATTACTGAGTTGAGATAGGGGAAGGCTGGACTGACACATACGCTCTAAATTATGCTGCTGTATCTCCAGTGCTGTCAGTCATGGTGTGCCCAGGCCCGGGATCTTGCAGAAACTCCAGCAGCAGGTACCTCAGGATCAAAGGTTTAGATCTGTTCTTGCTGTCACAAATGTTTTATATCTAATTTTCCCTTGAGGGGAGTTAGGGGAGGATGGGCTGGTACATCTGAGGAGTACGCGCACCCTGGAGCATTGTTGCTGTGACCTGAGCTTCATCTCCCTGTGCCTGTGTGTTGAGGACCAGCTCTGGGCTACAGAAACACCTGCCTCTGCAAAATGTGTGTGTTGAGATGAGGACACGGGTCACCAGGGCTTTTTGACGGGGGAATGGTGTCTGACAGGCAGACACTGGCAGGTCCAGAGCTCCAGCTGAGCACTGAGAGTTTGCCCCATAGGTTGGTACTCCACAGCCTGTGCTGCCCCTGCCAGCTGCAGAGAACCTGCCCCTGCATCCTGCCTCCTCCTGCGTCATGTGGGTGAGGACAGCTCACCTATTTCCTGGAGATGCTTTTGAATCTGTTGGGAAATTCCCGTGGAATTTCTCCACTGCTGCCAGGATAGCTGCTTGGTGTGGTTTGGGCTGGGCTGGGCTGCTGGACATCACTGCACAGTGGGCATATGGCAGGAAAGCTCTCTGGGAGGGCTGGGGACATTTTGGTTAGTCACCAGTAAGGGTTTTCCTCTGCTCTTCCCGCTCTGCTAAGAACAAGAGGCGGGAAAAGGGAAAAAAAACTCTTTTAGTGGAGCTGCTCAGCACAGGTAATGCTCCCACCCAGCAGGAGCCTTGTGAGTTAATTGTAGGAGCAGGGAAGCTGAGGCATGGCTGGAGGGAGTCCAGGGCTTTTCCAGAAGTGGACATCAAGTGCAGTAGTGGGGAGTTTTGACTGACAGTATTTCTTGTCCTTGCTGAGCTCCTTCCTTGGAGCAGGTTGTGCTTTGATGCTGACTTGGTACATCTCTGCTCCCCAAAGCAGTTGGCTGATGGAGGGAGTGGAAAAGGTGAGTTTATGGCTTCCTAAAGGCAGATAAAACCATGCATGGAACTGCCCCTTGTGTTTACAATTATTTTATTTTCCTTTAATATCTATTTTTCTTATATATGTTTTTTTTTATAACCTTTCCCTCCCTGGGAGACACTTCACATTAATATGCTGCTGTTACCGGTCACCCCTCATTGCTGCCTGGCTTGGAAGGGTGGCTGCTCAGGGAAGGATAGTAGCATTAGTTTCTAAAGCTGTGTAAAGATCCTCATGGAAGCAGTTACCAGATGGATTACCCCTGGCTTTGCTGCTGTGAAAAGGCCACGTTGGGTCGAGGATGCTGACTATGTTAACAGCATGATCCCTTCCTCCTTGGGAGGAGTGGTTCGGATTAACCTCCTGATTTTTAAAGGGCTGGGTTCCAAGCAGGACGTTCAGAGCAGGGATCTGCCTGGCTGGCTCCTTTATTCTTCCCTCTGTGTTCCACTTTGCCCTTCCCTTTTCCCGATGGACCCCATCCCGGGCTGTCCTCTGGCACGCGGGATCCACAGCTCCATGGGGAAGGGGAAGACCTTCCCTGACCTCTGAGATGCTCCAGCTCTGTGGTTTGATAGGAGTTTTGGCTTTTATGCAGGAGGAGGAGCAAAGCTCAGCTGGAGACTGAGTACAGCTATGGGCTCCTAAGTACTAAATCATCTGCTGCTCCTGCTGAAGCCTGGGAAGGCTGGTTCGACCTTCATGGCTGGGAAGCAGCTCATGCCTGTCCTGAAAGGCACAGAAGGAAAACAAAACACCGTCTGTCCATGTAGCAACTCCCTTTTGCCTCTTTATTTACCCACCATGGCTCTGGGTTCTTCTCAATCTATTTGACCTCTGGTGATCCTGGGAATGAGCTGAAGCTGGCTGGTGTGATGGGGGGACACATGGGATGTTGCCTTCATGCCTTTCCCAATTAGTGCCCTTTGTAGTTGCTGATGGCAGTGGTGGGCCCAGAGAGGGCTGCTGCAGGGATGCCCTCTGGAAAGGAGCGAAGGCACTTTTGGAAGTTAGCATGTGGATAACGATGGAGAGAGCCCGGTAGAGCTGTGGGTATCCTACTGCTGAGGGGAGTGGCATAGGTGGGGGACTACTTCCATCAGCTCAGGGGAATTGGGTTGGGAATTTGTGCTCAACTCATTGTGGGGCTGCTGCCAGTCCAGAGGTTTTCCACTTATTTTGATTTTTTTAAACCTGAAATCTTAAAAAAAAATATAATCTCAGTGGAAGCAGAGACTATTACAGACTTTTAAAACCTATTTGGTTTGGTTTTCCATCCAGAATTACCATTTGTAAACCTATTAGAAGTGTTCACAGGTGCCAGTAGACTTGGACTGGCATTACTCATCCTTTCCTGGGGGCTGTGGGAAAACCCAGAAGACCATTTTTTGACATATACTTGGGAAGACTGATGCAGCCCAAGCACAAGCAGTTGAACTGAGCAGTCCTGCAGCCCCCCAGAAGAGCTGCAGGCAGGGGGAGGAGGAAATGACCGAAAATCCTCTCCATCCTTCTGCTTGATTCCCAGCACAGACAGAGCTGGGTCTTCCCTTTTGTCCAGTCAGCAGCTTGGTTTGTGCTGACCTCCTAAATATTCAGCTCATTATACACTGTAACATATAAATAAAACAGAAGCAGGCAGCAATATTCTCCAGGAGGATATAATCGGCTTCCTTTCCTTTTTAATTATACAGGATTTGTCTCCATGTGTCAGGCTATCCAATGGGCTAATTTATAAATTTAAAGAGTTAAAGTCTGTGTTTTTATGCAGTGAGAATCTTGCGTACACACCTGATTTTGGGGGTCCAAGATGAAAAAACATCTTTCTAGGTGGAAATGCAAGGAATTTTGTTGCTGGATGTTGTTTCTAGAGGTCAGTGGCCTGAATCTTGCATTCCTTTCCATCATCATGGAGAGGCAGGAGATTGTTCAATATGTTGGAGATGGTGAGGGTCACCATGGGAATTCCTTGGATCTGTCCAGGGCATGTGATGCTGGCTGCTAGCATGCATGCAGTGCCTGTCCCGCCTGTAGAGGCAGGATGGTGGCCTGATGCTACAGCCAGTGGACAGGAGCATTGTCCGTGCATAGAGCTCTGTCCCAGCCTGCCTGCGGGAGATGTGGATATATTTTAACCTGGGACCACTACCAGTGCAGCAGTTGCTTGCTGATAAGTGTGGTGTGAACTCTGAGCTGACTTGTTTCCTCCTAAGGGAAGCCCTTGAAACAAAATTTGGCTTTTCATCAAAGCGATGAATCTGTCATCTTTCCCTCTGTGCAGCTTGGAGTCCCCTGCTCCTGATTTGTGAATAAATTCCCCATTTTGGTGGCTGCCCTGACCATCTATTTTAAAATTAAAGCTTTGGTGCCCTTACTGAAAAAAGCATCAGTAATTCTCCAGTGGCTTTTCGTGCTGTTATATTTGGCTGGAGACTCAGCAGATTTAAATCTCTGGAGGGTGTTTCAGACCATCTATATTGTTTGCCACAGATACAGACAAGAAGATACACGAATTTCAGGTTCTAGCTGTGATTGACTTCATGGTGGCCCAGATTCCTTAGCCCTGGGTGAGCTGCTTGCACTGAATCAGTGGCCAGCAGCCTGAGCTGATGCCAGTTGAGTGTGGGGACGATAAGAGGACGATGCTGAAGAGCCTTCTCCAGGGCCTCAAGGGGGATGGAAACATCCAGGCTGAAGCTGTAGCTGTACTTCATGAGGGTCCAGTCTTCTTTCAGTTCTTGAAGGTCACATCTTCTTCCATGGCCCCTCTCCAGCCTTTTGTCATTCCTGTTGCCTGATGTAGTAGGTACCTTGCTTGTGTAAATGTGTGCGTGCACCACAGGAGAGATCCAGGCTCTGCCCACACGGGCAGATGTTGGAGGGGTGGTGAGCAGCAAGGGCAGGAAAGGTGGGGATAGTGTGGTCCTGGCTCAGGGCTGAGGGAGGAAGTGGGACACTTGCTGAAAGATCCTCGGGGACTTGTGTTCCCTGCTGAGCCAGCAGAGGAGGTGATGCTCCATCCTTTGAAGATGGAACAGGATGCCTGTGGATGTGCGTGAGCAGGGAAGGGTCAGTGGCAATGAGAAGCTTAATGGTGAATGCTCAAAGCTTCTCCAGGGACCCCAGCTGCAGGACAGGCTTTGCACTTCTCTAGCAATTAATTAGGTATCCATATTAATATTTTATTTGGTTTTTCTTTTGTTTTGTTCTTTCATCCCCCAAAGCGGGGCCAGAACAGACTCAAATCTGAAGGTTTTCCTTGAGAGATAAAAAAAAATCACCTCCAAGCACGAGTGGTACTGGTTCTTCTTGGAGCAGGGTGGGATCAGGATCTGCTGTGTCCCCATGGGGTCCTACAGGAGCGGCCCTCAAGGTGCACAGGAATGTTGTGCCTGGGTACCAATGCAGGAGGAAGAGGAGTTTCACAGCCCTCAAATAAACAAACTGGAGCTAGAATCTCCATGGGTCAGAAAACTAATTAGGGCAGGTCATGGCTGGGGCCCAGAGCTACCTCCACTCCCAGTGTGTGGTTTGTGTCAGCACAAAGCAGGGGCACTGAGCCAATGGAGCACTTAAGCAAGTACTTAACTTCATGCATTTAAACAGGGATTTCCATGGGTTCCTACAAATGCCTGAAGTCACTTAAGTTTGTATTTAAGTGCTTGATTGGCTTAGGGATTGTTTTGTTTGAAGGAAGGAGGTGACTTCCGGGGTCCATATCGGTTTGGTGCTGATGTACTGGAGGATGTGGTGCAGGATGAGTACAAAGCCTGTTCTCCAGAGACTCACAGCCTGCTTTTGGCACCACCACATCCTCTTTGGATGGGGCAAAGACTGTGGCCATGCTGCTCTGTCTGTGTGCCCCTTGTGTCCTGGAGCTGAGGCCATGGGGATGTGCAGCACTGCTCGCACAGGGCTAAGCCCAGGCACTGGGCTCTGGGGTAGAGAAAACCACACCAAAACTTGACTGAAGGATCTCGTACCTCATGCTCCATCTGGGTTATTCAAGGATGAGGATGAAGGCAGTGTGATGCTGTCCCACTTCTTTTTGCTCTGGTGCTGCTGACCCTCTTAAGTGCACGCGCTGGCACCGGGGGACGAGGAGGGATGAGCCCTATCCTGTTTGAAGTATTATAATCCTTTCATATGGCATTAGCGCCTGGGCCAGCAACAGCTCTATAATTGAACCTCCTGTTTGCTGGGGCCCCGCGCTTCAGTGAGACTTCTAAATCTCATTTGTATAATGCCTGGTTGCAATTCCTGCTGAAAGATTGCCCTCTGCCTCCAGTGCCCCCAAGCCTGCTGAGCGCAAAGACGTCCTTGCTGGCAGAGGAGTGACAGAGCGTGACCGGGCAGCAGTGAGCTGCATGGCATCTGAGTTTCTAGAGCTTTTGCATGTTTATTAGAGCTTTTAATAGGCTGATGTAATTTTTTATTTCCCTCTCCCCTTCTGTTTTTTAATGCCCGAGTCCAAGGGAATGGGCTCAGTGGCAAGTGCTCGGTCAGGGATTATGTAGGGATGAGATTTTCCAGGGAAAGCTGGGTGTGAGGGGAAGCGAGGTAGAGGCACATTTGGCTGCTGCCAGACTCCTTTGGGGACATCACTGCACCTGCATGGGCAAAACCCCTTTTCTGGTCAAATGGGTTCCCTGGAAAACTGTCAGCTCTGCCAGGCCCCTGGGATGGCTTGATTTGCTGCCTCCTGAAGGGGTGCTCATGGCACTGGTCCGATTCACTCTGGTCTAAAGGCAGAACTCAGCAGCCCCAAAAGGAAAATGGCTTTTATTCTAGCAAAGACTTAAGTTCTCTATTTTAAAACAGTGCCACGAAAGAAGAAAGTGAATCAGAATCTGCCTTTGACTCGCACCGCCCACTCCTTGCCTTGCTGGGCAGCTGGAGGCTGGCCCTGGGGACTGGTGTGACCTGCCCGTCCACAGTCCCTGCTGGCTCCTCTTGGGCCAAGCTTGTCACCTGAAATGCCCTTTCACTGCTTCTGGGTGGCCAAAGTGCTGCCACAACGTGCCTGTTCTCTGCCCAGTGTCCAGCCTGGACTGGCCTCCCATGCCGGGGAGGGGTTCTGGGGGCTGCCTGCCGGAGCAGAGCATCCCATGGGGATGCCGCGGGCCCGCAGCAGCAGCCGGCTGGGCTGCTTGTTCCTCCTTCCCGCTCCAGCAATCCCTGCTGTACTGTAATCACACAATTATTATGCCATTAAAATGTCATATTCGCAGAAATCCACATAAACAAAGCATTAGTGGTTGCCAGAAAATTGTAGTTTTACTGCTAATGACCCATTTTCCCCCCGCAGCACCACTCCTTTTTTTCTTAAATATTATTTTTTCTCTTCTTTCTCTCTCTCTTTTTTTTTTTTTGTTTTGTTTTGTTTCTGAGCTGTGATTTAAGAGGCAGATGACGAATTACATCTTTGCACTGAGAGGCTTTTAATCTTTAATGTACAGTTACAGTGAAAAGCTGCCTCTGTGCTTGCTCTGGGCTGTGTGCCCTAAGCCAACGAGGGTGATGGGTGGTTTTGGAGGAGGTGTCTTTGGTGGGTCTTTTTTTGTGGGGGTGCTTTACTGAAATAGCAGAGAAAGCTACTGGTGAACCTGCTCGTGGCTGGGTGCTGGTGTGAGATGGAAGCTTCTTTCCGCAAGGAGTTTTGTCTGTGTCTTTTTGTGGGTGTCCCCCTTGTTGACCACCCTTGTGGTATTGGAAGAGGCAACACTTATTTGCCAAGAGCAGACAGCCACCCCTTGGATATATTTTTCTTCCCGTTCCTTCAGACTCATTGAGTCTCTGGAACTGTTATAAGCGTTGACTGTGTTTCCTATAATTAATACCAGTCATTAAACTGCAGTGTTGAAAGAGAAATTACCTAATTTGAAGAAAAAAAATGAAAATTTATTACTAGTACGTGAGAGAAAATGAATAGGAAACTTGGAGAGATGAGCCCTGTAGAAGATAAATAGAAAGGCAAGCGGAGTATTGACTTGATCCTTTTCTAGTGCAGGGTAATTTGGCCTCTAAAGTGAGTTAGATCATAATAAATTAAATTTAGATTTCTGCACATCAGTTAAATAACTCCCAGGACAGAATTCTGGTGAGAGGAAGAGGTGATAGTACATGGTGGAAATATTATAATGAAGACCTTATCTGGTAACCTGTAACCAGTGTGCTGTCCCTGGGTGAGCAAAGGGGATTTCTCCTGATGCTTTAACTCTCACTCCCTGTCTCGGATCAGGTGCAGGTGAGAAACAGGCGAGTCCCTGTGCGCAGGTTGGTGAGGCCTCCTGCCTCCCACTGCTTGTGCAGCTGGGAGCTTTCCATGCTTTCCTTCTCTGCTTTGTGCAGGTGGGTTTTTGCAGAGTGTGCATGTGTGTCTGAGCATCCTGCTCCAATTTCAGTTACCCTTTTAGGGAGACTTGGGATGGAAAGAACACCCAGAAGATTTGGATGGCTGATGTGGATCAAAAGCAAATGACCATCCCCCAGTATCCACCTCTGGCTCAGAAAGTGAACCCAATGCCTGGTCTTGTTTTGTGGCCAGATAGAGATTAAAATAGCTCTTCAATCGCTGGCATCTAGTTGCTCTTGATCTCAGGTATGTATTTAATTACCCAATATTTAGTATTCATCCCAGTGATAGCTTTCCTCAGATCAAAAGGGAGGGCCTGGGTGAATCAAGGTGGGCTGTGTCTTTATGGTGGAGATTTCACAGGAGTGTTAATTAGTCACTGCAGAGTGAAGCAGGAATGCAACCCTTGGATGCAAGGTATACCCAGAGCAGGATGAGAAGTGAATACTGTGGGATAAGGGACCAGTATTTGTCCATGTATATACACACACACACACACACGCACACAAACACTCATCTTACAGCCTTAAGTGCTGTGTGGCCACTTTTGAAAGCCATTTCTCTTCTTATTAACTTTGATAAAACCAACTTTTATTTTTCTTTACAGCATTAAAATTTAGGGACTGCAGCTCTGGCGGTTGTTTTAGCAGCACCAGGCCTCCTGGGGTCATCGTGAAATCTTATAAACATCAGGCTGTCGGTGGCTCCGCGATGCAATCGCCTCACTTTTCCCTGATCTTTTACTGCGGTGCTAAATCATGTTTTGCAAGATGCCTTAGAAAAAAAAAACCCACAAACAGCATTCATCACCCTGTGCACGTCGGCCCTCCCGAAAGTCCGCGGGCGGCTTATGTGCGTCCTCTTCATAAAACTCCTGCAGGGACCTTACTGGTTTCATAACTTTCTCACAGCCTTGAATAACTTTCTTCCAGTCCTGAATAACTTTCTCTCAATATGGCTGGTGGCTCAGGGGTTTCTTCTGATCTTCTTGCACTGGGGTAAGTGCTGGAGGAGGTCCTGAGAAGGCCATGGGGTCACACCAGGGGAGGATGAATATGACCCTGTATCTGGAAACCCCTGCATCCCTGGAATTTGTTGGCTCTATGGGAGTGCTCTGTAACCCAGAGCGATGTGGGGTAACCTGTGGTTGGAGGTGCTTGGCTTGGTCCTGCGGTGGTTCACTTGCAGGAGCCAGTGCTCCCTCCTCCCCTTCCTGTGACTACAGAAAATGCACTGCCAGATGCGAGCAAAATCAATTACGGGATAAAAATCGCCCTTTTCAAAAGCTTCATTTTGCACTATTAGCAGGCAAAATCGGCTTTGAGATGGTGTGAACTGAGAAGGGGGAAAAAAGAAGAAAAGCAGAAGAAAAGATCAATTATTGGATAAGATCACAATTTTCTTTGGGGCTGAGATGTCTGTAAATGTTTGCATCTCTCGGTGTTACAGGTAGGCTGAGATCAAAGAGGTTGTGCTGCTGTAGCGATGAGATCTTATCGGCGCTGTTTTGTGCTGGCTGCCTCAGACACTGCCAAAGGATGCTTAAACCCCCTAATGGCACCTGCTGCTGAGGGATGCTTAAACCCCAACAGCACTGAGCCACCATGAGATGCTTAAACCCCTGAAGATTGTTGGAGCTGCAGGGTAACCCCAAAATGCAGCTCCTCCATCCTTCCAGAGTGGGGGACCACACAGGTGTGTGTTTCCCTGCTCTTCTCCTTGCAGTGGGGCTGAAGTCCTCAGTGGGAGATGTGTGGTGGGAAAGGTGGGCTGAAATTGGGCTGGGAGGATGATGGCCCCCTTCTTCCATGGTCCTGTTGCTGGAACTGGCCCTGGGGCTAGGGTGTGGCTGTGGAAATGTGGGATTCCTCCTTTCCTGCCTGAAAGGGCATAGGGTTATGAGGGCAATGGGTCATGTGATATAAAATACCTTTGTTTTTTTGGCTGGAGAGAAGTTAAAACCCTTACAAAATGTTTGTGCTTTTATGTTTCTCAAAACAGTGCTGCTTGTCATGCAGATCCACCAGAGGCCTGAATTTGATTTCGAATTAGTAATTTTAATTTGAATTGGCAGGGTCTCTTTGACATGGTGCTTCAGGACCTAGGGAAAAAAAATAAACCCTGAAGACGCTATGAGACTCCTTGTTATCCTGTTCTTGCAATGCTTGCCCGTGTTACAGGGCTGACCAACCTCCAGCGGGGCTTGGGAGGACCTCTGGAGCGGGGTCAGGCGTCCTGCGGTCTCTCCTCTCTCTAATGGGGCTGACTTTGTGCGCGCAGGAATCGGACGTGGACTGGGACGACCTTTGGGATCAGTTTGAAGAGCGGAGGTACCTGAGTGTCCGGAGGTGGAAGGGCGGCGAGGACCCATACCGGCTCCATGCCTTTAACCAGCGGGAGAGCGAGAGGATCCCCAGTGACCGCGCTGTCCGTGACACCCGCCATCACAGGTTCTGCCTCCCCCTGGTTCTTCCTGATCTTTCTCATGAAACTTCATGGCGTGGGGGCATAGTCCCATTCCCCTTCAGGCCCGTGGTTTTGGGATGCCAGCGGGTGCTCTTGGGATTGGGTCTGCCTGGGTTGTGTTTTTCGGATTGAGTCTTTCCCTTTGCTTGATTTCTTGGCATGTCTGCAAGCCTTGAACCTGTTAATTGAAACAGTATAAATTATTTCCGGACCATAGGGAAAGAAGGGAAATGCCTTTATTTTACCTTCAGAAGAGTAATGGGTGTGCAAGAGCAAGTCTCCATGATGGGCAAAGTCTTTGCTGTTGCTGAGAACTCTTGCTCTGCAGATGATGCGATGAGGTGACACAAGGGGGATAAATGGTGGCCCCTGCTGTTGGTCACCAGTCCACAGCTGGTGCAAGCTCTTTCCATGGAGCTGTGCCTGGCATTGTGTCCCAGCTTGCTAGCAGCAGCTGTCTCTTCTGCCATGTCCTGGGAGCCCTTTAGGAGAAGTCGTGCTCTGGTGGGAACTCTGTGCTGGACCCAGCCATGGCTGCCCGTGCTGCACCTTGCTCCCAGATCAGAGTGACTCCTCTCCTGATATCTGACCCAACTCTAACTTTCCCCTATTCCAGTTCAAATGCAGCACTTAGGCTGAAATGCTGAAACAGCACCAGTTCCCCAGCCCTGTAGCAAGCAATGCGCTTATTTATTTATTTAGCTTCTTTTTGTCGTAAGGACCAGATGCTCCTTTCTCCAGAGAGGAGCTGTCAGCCCTGACGGACGCCTGTTATAGCTGAGCAGAGTGCGAATGTGCTATTCCTGGAGAGAATTAATGCCAGGGATATTAACCATCTGCCCTATTAAAAGGGAAGATTGACTTGGCTGCCCCTTGCTGTACCCCCGCTGTGTGGTGGCAGCCACCTTGTTCCTGGGTGGGTGGATGTGGCACTGAGTGCTCCTGTGAAAGAAAAGTTCTCATTAAGGAGGAAGTGAGGGCACAGCACGTGGGAGGGGCTGGGGCTAATTTAATTTGTTTCCAATTTCCTTAACCCAGTAATTGGATTCTGATTTATTGAATATGCCTGAAGAACGCTGTGGATGATGCACCATTAGCTGAGCATTAGAGTGGCCATGGAGGAAATAGGGCTGCCGGGGGATCTGGGGGAGGCAGGCGCTGATGGGGAGGATGGAGGAGGGAGAAGTATCTGGGATTGGTGGTTGAGGGAGAGAGCAAAGTGCAGAGCTGAGCCCTCTCTGGAAATATAATCCTTACTTATGGAACAGGTGTCCTGGGAGCTGCGGCAGGTGATGCTCAGGCACTACCGTACACTACCTAGAAGCTGGTCTGGAATTGTCCAGCAGAACTGTGTGGGAAAGCATGGGTAAACATAGCCTGCTCCCAGAGCAGGGAGAAATTGCTGATGGCTGTGCAAGAACACCGTCTAGCGTGGGGTTGACTAGATGTCCCTCCTGTGAAGGGATGGACAGAGTTGTATGGACCAGGCTGTGTGTAAGAAAGGACAGCCCCAGTACTTGTGCTGCACGTCCTACCGGAGGCTGTATTTAGAGGCTTGGTTTTGATGGAAAACCTGGATTAAGCTGTTCAGGCTTCCTTGTTTGAGATTGAGCCCAAAGAGTTGGACCTCGGTTGTACTCCAGCTGGCTTTGGGGCAAGGCACATCCTGTCATGGACCCCACACTAAGGGGTACCACTGTGCCAAGAGGCTCTTGCCCAGCTTGCATGAGGGGTTAGGAGGCTTTGGAGAGAGTCTCATCTGTCACTTCAGCTTGTCCCCAGTGACAAGCAGGTTCTTCTCCAGCCTCTCAGCCAGATGTTGTTGCCCAAAGCAGCTTGCTCTCTCTGTGACCAGGTTTCCAGGCTCTCCATCCTTCGTTGCCTCTGTATGATGTGTGGCAGCACTGAGATGCATGGACCTACAGGCCATGGTAATAGCCAGAGACCCATGCATTGTAGTCCAGATCCTAGGGACTGGTATGTGGGTATGCTGCTCCTTATGGCTTCTCTGTGGGGTGTTTTTCATTAGGATGGTTACAGAAGGTTTCCTGGTGTTTTTTCTGCTGATCCAGCCAAGCATCTGGACTTGCCAACGATAGCTGAATATAGAAAATCTGGCAAGGGCTGAGCAGCAAGTTCCTTGCCAGAAGGTCATGGAGAGGGCAAATACTTTCAATGGGATGGGATGTGGCACTGACAGCCAGTTGCTTAGCAATGTTTGCTGGATTGATTTTGTTTTTATATTGCAGCCGGTGGAATAGTTTCAAATGGAGAAGAATTGCAGTGTTTCAAGGAATCAGAGCAGGAGAAACCATGGTGGCTCTCTTTGTCTGCCTCTGGCTGGTGCAGGGCTATGAACTTCTACTTGGTTTGTGGGTGATTTCAGCCAGGGAGCTGTCATACCTTCTGTGGACTACCTTGTGTCACTTGGCCTGGGAAATCTCACAGCTGGAGCATTGCTCCTGGTGACCTTGTGTTTTGCTGCTGTTAACTCCATTCCTGGTTGACCGAGCCCTTGGACGATGTAAAGGGCTGCCTTTCTCCAGGAGCGGACCTTGGATGGTCCTGTGGTGGTATATCCTGTGGTCACCAAATGTCAAGGTTAAAAAGTCCCTGTGATTGCATCAGCAGACTGGGCCTGGACCATGGTGGCACGTCCAGGCTGTGCACAGCCGGCTCATGCTGCTGGAGTGGGTGGCTAGTCCCCCTCCACCGCAGTAGCCACATGCACTTGGGATTACCTCATCCCCTCATCCCACCTCCTACCACTCCCACCGGCAAACTGTGGGCCTGAAACGGCAGTGAATGAGTCAGTGCCAGGCGTGAGCATGGTGGGGAGAGGAGCTGAGGTTTCCAATATTGCTCAGCGGCTTGGAAAGCCGACAGGGAGGATGCGTCGCCCCCAGCCAGAAGATTTCGTTGTGATGGCTCCTGGGCTTTTTCCATCTGTGGCAGACGGCTCCTGGGGAGGCTGGCATTCACCACGCCAGTGCTCCATATGCTGCTTGGGCTGACCTCCGCCTCCCAATGCTCCGTTGGGTTTGATGGATGTGCAGATGCTGTTGTGGCTGCCAGGCTCAGCTGGGACCGCGAGGCGTGGCCGGCACTGGCCTGAGTGGGGGTTTGCACTGGCTGGGGGTGGCAAAGCAGAGAGGGAAAATTGGGGACAAGGAGAGGAGATGAGAGGCTTGAGGAGAGGTGAGAGCCTCCAGCACGCTTCTCTAGCTATTGCAAATCACGTCAGCCAGCTTCAGGCATTTCCCAGTGTCTGTTTTCCTGTATTTGTCTTGCTTTTTACTTCAGCAATGCTGACATGTGTTTAGTAGTGCTGTCTCAAGAGCTGATAAAGCAAGAAGGCCAAGGATGGAGCCGTCTCAAATTCTAGCATAAGACTCTGCATTTTTGAAGTTCCCTCCTTCCCTGAGTCACAAGTGCTTTTCAAGAGGTCCTACCTACCCAGCTAAAGTTTCATTTTGCAGCTGCTTAGGGGGTGTGTTTGTGTATGTGTGTGTCTGAGAGGGAGAAAGCAGCTGCTAAGATCAAGTTGTGATTGAAACACAAGGCTGGCAGGGATGCTGCAGGTATGAAGATCAGGCATTGCATTGTGTGCTGAAGGTGAGAGCATCCTGGTAGCCCAGAGGCCAGGTCATGCCAACTTGTGCCCCCTTTCTAGGGGCTCTGCTCTTGTAGTCTGCCCTATTCTCTTTAAGGGGAACAACACATGCTCCAAGATTTCCTCCAGGTTTCTCCCTGTGCTATTCCAGCTGTAGAATGTCCCTTGGGTAGAAAAGCTGCTTAGGACGGGTTGCTCTGCTCGTATGGACTGTTCTTGGAGGGATGGGAACATGCAGGTGGTGTCTGTGATGTTCCCCTGAAGCAGAGAGCTGCTGTCTTGTATTCTCAAGGTCCAGAAATGTCAGGATTTCAGCCATCAAGCAGGAGCATTACACACTGCAGTGCTGTTTTGACCCGTTAATTTCTGCTTGCATCCTGATGGTGCAGAGCTTGCACATTCCACGTTGCAGTGGAGCAGCTGTGGTCAGCATAGGCAAAAATATTTGGCTGTGCTGTGTCTGGGGGTGACTGGGAAGAACTGGTGGTCCTCAGGGTCACCTCTACTGGGTGTGGTACCTGTGTACACAGGCACCTGGGGCTGAGTGTGGCTCTCTGCCCTTCCCTGTGTCCCACTTGGACATAGGTGGCATGTGGGAGCACATGTTGGCACCCCTGTGCAGATGACAAGAGGGCAGCCATGTCATGTGCAGGCTGTGAAGTAGGTCTGGTTTTGGCTGAGTTGATGATTGCATCCCAGGAGTGGCGAGCAGTCAAGTGCACGGAGAATGCTGTAATACCTTCTTTGGAGTGAGGAACTGAAGGGGAGAAAAGTAGATTTTGACAGCATTGCCTTTGGTTTATCATGTTTATGGTGCCCTTGGACTTCTCACATTGCCTTGTCTTCATTCAGCTTCCTTTCCCTCTAAACCAAAACCACTTTGAGGTTATTCTTGAGGTGAACACTGGGTCTCTGCAGCTACAAATGCATTTTTTTGCCCCACGTAGGGATTTAAGCATCTTACCTTTCTTTTCTGGTTTTCTTGAGAGTCTCCAAAGGAGAAGCTTAATGTCTGGAGAACCACATGTGCAGAAAAGTGCAAGCAGGACAGAGGGGGAGCTCTGCTCTGCTATCCTTGGTGGTACGTGAGCATTAGACCTACAGAAGCAGGTAGGTCCCTGGCAGGTGGCCAAACCCACTTGGAATTTGAGGGAATGTTTACAGGGATGTTACCCAGATGGATCTTGCACAGTTGAGAACAGAACCAAACCTAGAGATTTTCCAGGTCTGCTGTTGCCTTTCACTTTGCTGAGTCCATACATTTCTCACTTTGGCTCTGGACTGTTGCTGGGCTAATCCACTTTCCTGCGTAATGCAGACTAAGTCCCGAGGGATTATTATTTTTAAAATGGGCTTATTCAAGCAGTGTCTCCTGAGTTGCTGACTTGTGGTGGGCTGTGTGGTAGATCAGGACAAGAGGTGCTGTGGGCAGGGGTGCATGTGCTTGTGGTCTCCCTGTGCCTGATGCTGCTGGATGCGTCTGCTTGGGGCAGAGGGGTGGAGGGCAGGTCTGAGCAGAGCAGTGCGGTGCAGGTGGATGAACCCCTGCCCACGAGGTCCAAGAAGGAGGGAGCCAGGTGAGGAGGATGGGGGAGAGGGAGTGCTCACATGCTGCCACATCTCTGGGCCTGGTGTCGGTGAAAGCTGGAGGAGGTGGCCTCATGTGGCCAGGTGTCTGTGCTGCTGGCTTTGCTCTGTCCTGTACCCACTTGCGTGGCTGCTCCCCCGTCTGCATGATGCCCTGAGGGGAGAAGAGTGGCAGCACCTTGTGTGAGCTGGGTGTAAGGGGGTGCAGTTTCTTCTTGCTTTTGGGGCTCATTATTAGCTGCTGGGTGCCTGCCAGCAATCCTGTGGAGGTTTTCTGTCCCTTGATCTGTTATTCCAGCTGTTACTCTGTTTTCTGGGCAGAGACAGGATATTTGTCATTTCATTGCAAAATAAGATTTATCACATTTGGGCAAAGTCCTGTGTGTGTGAAGGCTGTCCCTGGATGTTTTCCCTGCAAAGCCCTCTGGGGCTGAAATAGCTGGGCAAGAGAAGATCTGGTATACCCTTGCCTTTGGTCTTGGTCTCCTTATTTCTAGTGACAGCAAGAGCAGCCATGACCCTGCAGGTGAGCAGGTACACGAATCAATGGTGGAAAACTCACTTGAGAGTAAAGTATCCCCATTAGGAAGCATCATGATCGCTTTTGTCTCTTGGATGCCAGACCCCAAGAGGTTAGCTTTCAGCACTGGGTTTTTCCGTCACCTCCTTAGGGTGAGATCTCTCAGGATGAAAATATGAGAACAATCCTTCAAGTAGGGTAAGGGCTGGCTTATGTCTTTGGGATAGACTATAACTTGGCCAGGGTTTTTTTTCTGCAGTTGGTTGATGACTTTTGTGGCCTAAGTTGAAAACTTTCACGGGCTAGGCAGGGAGAGAATTGCTAGTGATTCTTCTGTGCAGCCTGGTAACCCTTTGGCAATGGTAGAAATAGTGCAGCTTGCTGATGTGAAGGGACGTATCTTGGTATGTTCTGTGGCTTCTCTTGATGCAGCTGGGCAGCTGAAGGTCAGTGAGAGAAGCAGCTTTGGCAGCCAGCTCGCTCTCCACACACTGTCACCAGCCACTGACCAGCCCCACGGTCGGTGTAAGAGGGGATTGTCATGTGGTGCTGGGATTTATTTTATTTTTTAGAGAATTGTTGTTCTTACCTCTTCTCATAGTAGTTACTCCATTTTCAAGCTCTGCAGCCCTCCAGGAATTCAGATCCACCCTAAACATGTTGGCTACTAGCACAGTCAGTTCCCCTAGCTGGGAAAGTTTGCTGTCTGCCAACAGAAGAGCCAGTATGGAGCTCCCCTTATCAAACCCCGTTATCTGTAGCTTTGTACTGGAGTTTATACCTGCTGTCACTCACACTTTGGACCTCTGTATTGCTGAGGCCTTGAAATGAACTGAAGCGTGAAACCCGAAGTGCGATTTAGAGGATGCCAACTGGGAAGGTCCTGTCTGGCTGAAGAATTAGTAGTGAGGTGTATTTTGAGTAGAGGTGTGCAGTGCATCCCCAGACTACCGCACACCAGTTATTTTGGTCTCCCAGCCCCTGTCAGGCAGCTGTGCCAGCATCTTATGGTAGTGGTGGCCAGTTTGTTGCCCACGGATCCTGAGATGACACTGGTTTTCGTCTGTTGGGTAAACCTGATGCACCTATGAGTATAAATGGGCCCAAATCGAAGTTTTGCACTCAAAAGAGTTCAGCTCTGCACAATGTAGATTTAGTCCATCTGGAGCGCTCAGCACACTCAGTGACATTTTGCACTTGGTTTTCTGTGTGAATTTGGACTTGGAAACTCCAAGGAGGTTTGAGGAACAGTTGTGTGATCAAAACACAGAGATTGTTTTCAGGTAGCGCAGAGAACAAGGAGTATTGAGATTGGCAATTCTTGGCAGCTAAGCAAGGAAAGCAAGACAGCTATTAATCAGAAACTGGCACTTCATAAAATCATAGAATAATTTAGGCTGGAAGAGACCACAGGAGGTCTCTGATCCAGCCTCCTGCACGAAGCTGGGTCAGCTGTGTAATCAGCCCAGGTTTGTCTCAATGCAGAAAGCAATGAGCCCACTGGGACTCCTGCCTCTCAGGCTTGCCCCAACATTTTGTAAAAGCTGATGTAATTTAAAAACCTTGGTTCTTGTAGTTTTTTCCCCCAGCTGCCTGTGTTTGTGTAACAAGCTTTGAAGTTGCTTGAGTTGCTGTCCTTGCAGTGCTCATGTTGCCTGTGTCTTGTCCGGTCACTCATAGTGACAGTGGGCTCATTGCTTTCAAATATCTTTCTATGTAATATCCTCTTTTGAAGCTTTCTGGGTTGGTTTGGGTTTGTTGTTGTTTGTTTGTTTTTTGAATGCGGTAGGGGAAGAAAGAGTAGATGAGAAGGGTTTGAGCACTGAGAGAAGTTGCATTCCCCAGGGATGGCTGCCCATTTCTGAGCTGGGATCCATCCTTGGCCAGTGCTGCTTGCTAGACCATCATCCCAATGTTCACTGATCCTGAAGAGCACATTCTTCCCTCCTCAGATGTGACAGGGCTCCTGCCATTGCCTATGTTGGATCTTTCTGTGCATTTCCTGGGAATTAGTGTGGTCCCTGTGCATCACAGCTACCCAAACCACCCTGTGTGACTTGCACAGACCTCCCTGAAAAAGAGAGAGACTTCAGGCACTGAGATCGCAACCCAAACCCAGATGCCTGAGGCAGCCTGTGATGCTGCTCTGCCGCCTCCAAGCCCTGCCTGATCACTCCCTGGAGCTAGAGATGGTGGCTCAGGTCACTCAGTGTTGCATCCTTGGCAGGGGCACAGGGTCATTGTCATTGCCAGTCTAACTGCATCCCAAGAAAATGAGCTCCTGCCACCATGTTGGTTTCAGGGGTGCTGTGTCTTCCACTCTCTGGCAGTGCAGTGGCTCCACTCAAGTTTTTGGACCACAGATCAGCTGATCCCAGGTTGCAAATTGTGCCCTGGAATCATGGGCTCTGATTTCTGGATGTTGGCAGTCACCAAAGGGGCAGGAGCTGAGGTGAAGTGAGATGCTGCAGTTTTGTGTCTTGAGGGGCTGCCTAGAGAAAAAGCAGGCTGAGGGGATTTCATTAAAAATGGTTCTGGGAAGGGATGCTGGGGCTGGGGGAGGCTGGTGTTTCTCCAGGAGTGGGGTTGATTGTGGCCGCCGTAGGGAGGTGGCAGATGTGACAGTGCTTATTCTGCAGTGGTGGATTTTCAGTGCTGTTCCTCCCCTCTCCTTTTCTTTTTCTTGCCTGAGAAGGATGAGGGCAACTCTTGAGAAGCAGCTGAGGAGTGAGCTAGACTCTGAGGAGCTGATGGAAGCTTATAGGCGGGTGTTTGGAATGCAGGAGGATGTGTCAGTTAAGTGGTTCTGTTACTCATTTTTTTTCTGGAGGGCAAAGCTACTTCCATCTGAAAGGGCTGTGCAAGGAGTGTGAGTTATGGCACTTGTCTGCACAGTGAGGAGAAACTGTTCCTGAGCTGTATTCTTGGCTAAAGATGTCTGCAGGCCAAAGGGGATTGGCATTGTGGGAACTGGGGAGCTCGTAGGGACTCGGTGTCTTGGAGTCTGGCTGCTGGCAGTGGGCATGACAGGACTGTTCCAGCAAACATCATGGTAGAATGCTGAATTTCTTAATGCTTAAATTTCTTACTTTCGTTTATCCAAGTTGTCGCTTCTCCCAGCCCCTCAGTGCCTTGCTGAGTAGGAAGAGCATCTGCACGGGACAGGCATCCTCCCAAGGAGAATCAGAGGAGCACACATGGGAGCAGGCACAGCTTCCATTTCAGCTGTCCCTTCCCTGAAGAATACCTTTATTTTGTGTTTCTTGCTGAAAATCACAGTTTCAGAGAGAAAAAAAGCTGAGAACATTGTCGTCGTCGTCGTCGTCGTCCCCCCCCAAAGTGACGTATTTCTTTCCCCTAAGTCATTTTGGCTCTGTTTCCCTGTGAGACAGTTCTGATTTAATTTTGGAAATTACCCACTCACCCGTCCACTGCATTTTGCCAAGGAAAATGCATGCACAAAACAGTTTTGGGTCGATCTGAAATGACCCTTTCCTCGTCCTTTTTCAGTTCCTTTATTAACCTTGCTTACATCCCAGCCCTGTGGAGAGATATTGTGCACTGTACTGAGGATTTCTGTGTATGCACTGGGGGAACCTTATTCTGTGCAGTCCCTATGGGAATTTCCTTCAGTCGTTGGTTCCCCCATGTGAACAGGTTTGGTTTTGGGATGGAAGAGTTAGGAGAGCCCTTGGGGATTTGCCTTCTGTTGTGCAGCCTGGGGCGCTGGAGCAACAAGGGAAGAGTGTCTGAGGAGAAGGGATTGGGACTGGTGCTCCGGTGTCAGTGCTCTGACGCTCTTGGCTGGGCCACAGTGCCTTGGTTTAAAGCAACCCTGCACCAGAGGGCATGGAATGGACAAGAAGAATGTGTACAGCCTTTGGAGCAGGGTTTTGCCTCTGTTAATATTCCGTGGCAGGTTGGTTTGTGTTGAGGAGTAACTGCTGGTGAGATGCACTGTTAGCCCCAAGTTGAGCTGCTGTCTATCCATCAATACCACGTGTCTCTCTGCAGCCTCCAGTCTCTCGCTCAATCCCTTGGGAAATGGCAGAGCTACTACTGCCAGGGCTAATTATTCCTCAAGACAGAAGACAGAAGTGATAAAATATTAACCTTTTTCAAAAACAGAGCCCCAGTTAATTAGCTCTACTTTTGTGACACATTCACCCGGAGATAAAAGCTTGTTCCCCAGATATCTGTCTGTGGAGCAGTGATCTTCCTGCGTGTCCCTGTCACGATGGGGGACACAGAGGAGGGAGAGCTGGGAATTTAATAAAAGACAGTGACCTGCCAGTCACTGTGCCCTGAGGACAGACTGCTCCATTCCAAGGTGAGCAGTGCCTGGGTACAGGCACTGCTGCTTTTGTTTAAGAGCCTGGAACTGGAAACCGAGACAGAGTGGGTGGTGGGATCCACTCCTTTCCCTGCACCTGGGCTATGTCTGTGTTGTCAGTTCCACATCTCTGGAGCTTGAATCTGAGGGCTACGTGGGTAGATAGAGCTCGGTAAAGCTGAGTGAATAACAGTGTTTCAGTTCTCTGGTTATTTAAGAGAAAGAAAAGCCAGGAGATAGCAATTCCAGGATAAACTAAAAGCAAAGCTGTTGGTGAATCTAAAAGTAAAAAGACAGGAAAACTTAAAGCCAAAGTGATCTATTTTTCTCATCCTGAAAAGGGAAAAATTTCATTTAGATCTCAAATGTTTTTGACATTTTAGTCATCTACAAATGACAAGCTGTATTTAAAAGGAAGTGATTTTGAGTATCAGATGAAAAGTACACATTGGGCTCCTCAGGAACAAACGATGTGCTGCAGTGGAAGTGATGCTGCGGTGTGCGTTTGCAGATGCAGGAACCACTGGCAGGAGGCACTCACTGCACCAGGGAGAGACTTCTTCCCAATGGAGAGAGGGATGGGGGTCTCTGACAGACCAGGACTGACCACAGACCCAGCCATGGCCCTTGGGGTGGCTGTGCCAACATCAGCCAACCCATGGGGGCACACAATCTCCTTTTGAAACCCCATGTGCCTCCTTCCCTGCAATGGACTGAAAAGAACCTGGCTTTTTATAGGGCAGAGAAAACCTTGCCTGTCTCAGTGCCCTTCACAGGGTGCAGCCACCTGAACCACACCAGGGCTCAGTGGTGATTTCCTGGTGGCCATCCCTTCATCACCAAGTGCCTCGGCATTCCCAGGGTGCCATTGATCACCCTCTGCTAGAACCATCCTCTACCTTTGACTGCTGTAATGTATTGACCACTTGTCCTACAGTTATTACGTGCCATCGATTACTTTGATAACTTGCTCCAAGTAATTCTGACAGAATGAAGTTGTTTGTTTAACTCTCATGCTTTTCTCACTATTTCTATTGACCTAATATGTTTATGTAGGCTGAAATGAAAGTCAAGTATTAGTAAATAATGGCACTAGATCTCTGAGGCTTACTCCTGTTGATAATTAAGACTGTGAGACAGTTCCCTCCATCAAACTCTTGTTTGTTTTTTTCAGCTGCCTGACACCTTAAAGTCCTACTCCATCAGCTGCAGCTAAAGGGCAATTTGTTTCAGGCCACTCAGGTGGATTTCTGCTGTAAGCACTGCAGATCCCTACATGTTGGAAGTGCTTTTGAGCTATCACAGCATGGAGCTTGGTTTGTGCTTCCCCAGCTGTAAGGAGGTGTTGTGAGGATGGGGGCTTTGTCTGCTTTGATTTGCCACATGGTGCCAGGAAGCTCTGGTCAGAGCATCTTCCCTAAGGAATCTTAACATCCAGAGTTCTGACCTTCTGGAACGTAATTTCAGGTTTTCCCGGCTTCTAAAGATCTTTAATAATGGATTGGTAGCTTTCAATGAAGGTGCAAGGTACCAGGTTTTGCTTTTACTTTCACCAAGTGAAAACCTTTACCATCAGCTCTGGTATTCCAGTAAAACCAGCATCAGTTTAAAATTCTACTGAATTGTACTGGTTTTGTTTTCTTCTTTTCACTTTTGTTGGCTCCATTTTTCTTTCTGCCTCAGTTCTGAGGAAGGAAGGGTGGAGGGAGTCAATAAGCAAGACAGACCCTGAGTCTGTGTGGAGGGCCCTAGAAGTCTGAATTATTCATGAGCGCTTTGAAAATCAAGACACACAATCTGGTTTAACTTGTTTTTAAAGGCGGCCGTGCTATTCTTTCCTTCCTTCTTAGTAGATTCTCTTTTTTTTCCCCTCCCCTTTTCTGAAGACAAAAATCAAGCAAATTTTTAATAAATTATGAATGCATATTCTCATCAGTTTTGAGGTTCACAGGCAGCAGCACGTCATGTGCACAGAAGGTTATTTTTGCCTCCTTGCATTTCCCCTTTTCTTCAAATTTAGTCGTTTGATTAATTTTTTAGATATCTATCTTGCAGGGAAAAGAAAGAAAGAGACTGAAAGAGGCAGCAAGTTAGAGGAAATATTAATTGCACACTAGCCAAATACAGCGCTGTTTAAAGTTCCAGAAGCTGTGTAGAAAAATGTCCTTCTTGGTCAATCCCAGACAGCTGATCCCATGGATGAGTTGCACCAATTTGCAGGACCCTGTGCTGGTGGGCAGTGGCTGCGGTGGTCCCCTGGCAAGGCTGGGAGCTGCTCCCCTCCAGGCTGTGTCCATCACACCCACGGGAGCACCTCGACTTCCGAGGAACATGGAGGCTGAAGGGAAGCGGCTGCATCAATCTCCTGCCCTCGGGAGGGCTCTCCTCTTTGGTGCAGTTCCTTAGAATTTTTGTGGGAAAGGGAGAGGTGCAGGCTTGGGCGGGTTCCTCTGGGAGTCTAATCTACAGCCAGAGCTGGTTCACTGCCCCAGCAGATTTTTCCTGATGGTCTTCCTTACAGTTTTATCAAATTACATCTAGTTGAAGCCTGCTAAATAACTCCTTGTTAGCTCTGATGCTAACCACCACTGAATATTTGTTGCAGATGTGCTTTCTTACCCTTGCTCAGGCCCTTGTACACCCTGAAATCATCTGCTCAAGAGAGGGATTCCTCTCTCTGTATCACCCGTGTTTCTCCCAGCTCCGGCAGCCGCTCTTGCACACCTCCCTAGGGAATTTGCTGTCCCTTTTTGGGAGTGCAAACCTGAGGCACATGCCAATCCAGCACAGAGAAATCCTACTGACCTTTCTCAAGGGTATTTTTTCACTTTGGCAAGCCAAACTTGAGCTGGCATTCCCTGCAATCACGTGGCACTGCCAGCTGACATCTGACTCTGCGTCCTTTCTTCTTTCCTTTTGGCATGGCTGCTTTCCGGGCTGTTGTGCATTCCAGCTGTGTTTCCAGCCTCTCCTTGCTCTAGGCCTTTCCGTGCTTCAGTAGCACCAACCTGCCCACAGCCATGGCCACCATGAGGTGGACCTGCAGGACCAGGTGAGGCACAGGAGGGTCTCCAGTTGGTGGCAATTCCTGCAGCCGCTGCTTTCCCTGTAGCACTATGAAGGTCACATCTGTGCTCTGAGCAGTGATGTTCCAATTGTGGTGTGTCCTGGTGGAGCTTAGAGGCAACCTCAGAGGGAATCCCAGAGCTTTCTCAGTAGGTCTTTGTCCTGGCACAGACCCCATGTGCAGGATGTGCCAGCAGCTGTCCCCAGGGGAGGCCCTGGGTGCCACGGTGGTGCTGTAGATGCACAGACCGTGGTCAGCCCTAGGTTTGGCAGCCTCTTCCTGACTCAGGAGGGTCAAAGCATACCCAGGAAAGGAGCAGGAGATGCTGGCATAACTTGGGAAGGCAAAGGAGGGGTCTGAAGGTCTCTCAAAGCTGAGTGAAAAAATATTTTGAGGCTGCATGCAGGAAGCGTGGCTTGGGGAGAGCCAAGAACTGAGGGTGTTGATGGGAAGTGAATGCCATGAAGAAGATCATTGATCCCTCTTATGTGCTGTGGTCAAGCAAATACTGAATTGTTGTATCCCTTTTATACTCTTGTATGAAACTGATGCCTTGACTGTAATGTGAACAGCACTTCTTGGATTTTCCATCTCTGGAGGTCATCAAGTAATGATTTTTTGAAAGATACTCTGCAGTCAGGCACAAGTCACTGGACTTAATGCATGGATAAGTGAGAAATGCAGAAATAGCTGGGAAAAATGCCAGAGATTGTGTTGCCCAGAGGTCAGGCGAGGTGGCACACAGTCCTGTCCAGCAGTAAGCTCTATGAACTTGTTAACTTCCATACAAGTTGGCACATACGTTGCTTTATAGCTCTGTATCATACCATGTCCAAGGTTCCTATTGTTAGAATATTTTCATGGGAGTCTCCTAGGTTAGTTGTTGGGAAGAAATTCTTTACTGTGAGGGCAGTGAGGCACTGGAACAGCTTGCCCAGAGGAGCTGTGGAATCCCACATCCCTGGAGGTGTTCAGGTGTTGGGTGGGATTTAGAGCAGCCTGGTCTAGTGCAAGGTGTCTCTTCCCAAGGCAGGGGTTGGAACTAGATGATCTCTAAGTTCTGTTCCAACCCAAATGGTTCTATGTTTTTATGATTCTATGAATTTTGCTTCAGCTCAAAGACAGGGTTTAGGCACAATGGTTTTCCACCGCTGTGCGTGCCACCGTGAGAGATTGTCCTGAGAGGTGTGACCAAAGCACCTGCATGTCCTGCTGTCCATCCCTACAGGTGGGCAGAGCCTGGGCATATTTGCTGCTGGCCAGGACAGCTGGGGCTCTAATCTTTTCCTTTCCACTGACAACTCTTTACTTGCTTGTGGTGGGTAGTGGCTTCCTCTCTCACTGGGGCAGTAATTTTCATTTTCCTCCCAGAAGGAAGTATGACAGGCAACCAGTCCAGGCTGGGGTTTTCCAAGGCTGATTCCTAAGGTGTTTGTAGAACGGTTCAGAAATTTCTGATTCTGAAATTATTTTGGTTTTGAATGGGAAAAAACCTTTAAACAAAAAAGTGACTCTTCCCATCAAATGAAGCTTGACTTCTGGCATGAAGAAGTAAGAATTGTTCTCCATCTGGATGCTCTCCCTGGGGTTTTTAGGGCAGGCCAGCCTGGCTTCTGTCTTCTTTCAGTGCCCCCAGATGCTGGGAGCCTGCAGAGCAGCCTGGCAGCATTCCTGCTAGCACTTGGTGTGCTAGGATTGTTTCCCAGTCCTGCTGCAAGGTTTCAAAGCATCAAACTTTAAATGGCTTTAGCCAGTGAGTTTCAACACACTGCAAATATAGGCAGTGCAGTAACTACTGGTTTTGTTCCTTTTTTTTTTCTTTTTGGAACAATCTAAAAAAACTCCTCAAACTTTCATTGGTTTCCTGAAAATGTTGTGGGTGTTGTTTTTGGTTTTGGGTTTTTTTTTGGTTGGCAATTGGGTGACCTATGAAATACCATCAGCAGCACAAAACATTTATCCAGTGACAGCCTGAGGTAGCACAGGCAGCTTTTAGCGGGTTTATTTTCATTATTACAGCAATTTTAGGGCTGCATGCTGCAATTTTCACTTGCAGTGAGGTATTAAATTGAAATTACCCCAGATGTAATTGTCACACAAAATAATTCTGGACATGCTGGATTTAATGCTTTTCCAAGCTGTGGTTTTTATTACCCAAGTAAGTGCCAAAAAGACACTTGTAGTCAACAACTTAAACTGAAATCTGCCTTCTGGGGACCCAGGATGTTTAGCTGCGTTTACGCTGGGGGAGGAAAAAAAAAAGAAAAAAAAAAAAGGAAACTTTGGGAGGGCTCCTGAAAAAAGGTAAAATCCTGGGCAAGGGCAGAGTCAGGGCCACAAGGGACCCAGGAGGAGGAACCCTGGAAGATGCAGCAGCTCTGCCTAACCAGTTTGGAGAGGCAAGTCCCAGCTGTGCTGTAGTGCTGGCAAAGCAAGGCTGGGGTCCAGAGCAGCACCATTCCTGTCCCTGGGATGTGGCAAGCCTCCCTAGGCAGAAGCCAGGGGTGAGCTGCAGCTCTTGAGGTGCCCGTGTGTGACATTCCAGTGCTTCCCACAGGCACATTGCCTGCTTGGGCCAATCTGGCGCGTCAACATCTGGAGTTTTAAAAGCAAGTTGTTGCACACAAGGAGCCTCAGCCAGCATCCCCAGCACTGCCACCCGTGGGAGGCACAGACACACCCAGCTGCTGCTTTATTTACCAGCTCCTTGGCTGTTGTAGTAGTGTAAGTAAAGTATTGATGACTCTGTATTTTCCACTCTCATTCTTTTCCAGAAATAGCTTCCCTTGTTTGCTCCACAGAGCCCTGCTGGAAGTGGGTGGAAGGACATGCATCTGGGAGCAGTGTATAAATAGCACAGGCAGGGCAGTTGCCATAGTCTGTCCCTGCAGCTCTGCAGAGCAAACGGGAGCTGAGCCCGCGCGTGGCAAAACTGAGCAGCAGCTCCTTTCTCGTCATACCAGTTTGGGAAGGCTGGGCTGAAGCTGGATGCTGGGTGGTGCAAGGGGCTGCAGTGACCCAGAGGAGCAGCTCAGGGCATGACCTGGTGCTGTTTCATAATTCAGAAACTCTGTTTTCAGCATCCCTGAGAAGCTGAATTTTGATGGATGAGGGTGTTGTCACACAGGGCAATGTTGCTGAACTTTCTCCTGCATATGGAATAGCTGTGCGACTGTGGCGTCCTTTGGGGATGGACCCTGAATTAGAATTGGCTCGAAGGTGAATTTCTGGTGTTGATGACTGTGCTGAAAGAACAGGGGAGTAATGAGAAACCTGCTTTTGGTCAAGTTGAAGTAGGATTTGGAAAGGGTTTTGAGTGAAACAATGAGAGAAAGCAGCAACTAATTCAGTGTGGGCTTGCAAATATTTTGTCCCATCTAAGATACCGTTTTTTTCTTATCTTTGGAATTGCTTCTCCTGTTGTGCACTCATTTCCTTTAATTTAGTTCACTTTGTAAATAGTCAGAAATGCAATTTCAAAATTAAAATATGGAAGACCTCATTAAAAATAATATCTGGAACATTTTGGCATTTCAGAGGTGCAACATGCTGGTCTTAATAGCATAAACCAGCAATATCTGGCTGCTCTTACGTGCTTTCCCCTTTCCATCATCTCCTTTCCATCTGTTTTTACTTCACCTTGCAGATACTGTGGCCCAGAACTTTGGGGGAGCAAACTGATGGTTTGTTGGAAGAGTGGTTGCTTGGTCCACTTTCCTGCTCCATTTGAGGATGGTAGTGGGACCACCTGGGCAGGGACACAAGAGCAGACAAATGGCATGTGGATGGGAAGGGACTTGATGGCTGTGATGGAGTCCTACTGTTGTGTCATCTTAAGACCATCTTAAGGGACTGATAGGGACCTGGAAAGGGCAGCATGGATGTAAGAGATATCTGGATTTTCTGAGCTAAGGCTCTATTGGTGTCGGCCCATAAAAGCCACAAATTTAATCAGCTAAAGGTCAAAGTAATTACAGAGTCTGTGACATTTCCTCCTGGGAAGGAGGCAGCAGGGGCTGCGGTTGCAGCTGTGGGTTTTCACCTTCTGCAAGGCTGGCTTGGAAAGTTTTAAATCCTAGTCTTCCCTGTAGTCTGGTTATGCAATTAAGGCAGAATTAATAAGGAAACAATTCATTTAGAAACGGGGCTTGGCTTATCTTGCAACTGGCTGGTGGGAATTGCAGCCTCAGGAGGCTGGGAATGAGGCGGCTTGGAGCTGGACCTGCAGGGATGTTCTTACCTGTGTTGGTGCCAGGAGCTGGGGGGATGAGAGAAGCACTGGTGAGTAGCTGGGAAGCACTGGTTAGAGGAAAGGGCTGCCAGCTGGGTGCCTCTGTTCTCATCCCTTCCCATTAATGACAGTAAAGTTCTTTGCTGTTTTAATCCTTGGTGACTTCCTTGGCGGTTTCTGGACTCCTTCAGAAATGATTCACACAGAAAACCTCATATTTATTTATTTGTAATAGTGGCTAGAGGACCATTTACTGATGTCTTCTGTTGTCTGCATTAATGAAGTGAGCTCCCACTTCAAATTCCAGCACCTGAACAGCCTTTTCTGCTTTGTCCCTCCCCAGGTGTACAACTTTGCACTACAGCCAGGACCTGCCGCCCACCAGCGTGGTCATCACCTTCCACAACGAGGCCAGGTCCACCCTGCTAAGGACAATTCGGAGGTAAGAGCTCCTGGGGATCTCTTCAAAGAGGGTCAGCATGCCAGAGGTCATCACAAATAAAGGTAGAATCTGTTTGCACTCACCACAGCAGCAGGACCAGACCTGCCAGCTCTGTCTCAAATGATGACCAGGAGAAATCAGTGTGATGGTTGGCCCCTGAGAAGTAGGTTTTACAGTGGGATGCTCAGGAAAGTGAGGAGCTGTGCTCCCTTACCAGCATCTAGCATGGGAAACTCTTGAGGCAGCATCAGCAGATTAGATAGAGTCTGGGCTAAGAGCCTTTTTATCCAGCTGCGTGTGAGTGCTCAGCTGTATTTTGTCCCAGTCCTCTAGGGACAGCTATCATTCCACGGATATCTGCTCCAGTGCTGCTGGATGAGCCTCTCTAGTGCCCCACCGAGTGCCAGAAAGGCTTGCTAATTGAGAAGCCCTAATGACACACATGCAGACCAGATTTCCAAGGCTGGTTTCTGTGCTCCTGCAGGGACACGATGGAGCACTCTGGGCATGTGGCCATTCCTTCATTTGCCGGTTTGTTCTTGGCTGTGTTTTGCTGTCGTGGATAGACTGAAGGCTTCATTTTCGCTGCAGGTTTTTGAAATCTGTGTTTAATCCCAACGTGTGCCTTGAACTTGCAGGTTCCCTTGTGGGAAGATGTGGTGAGGTGTGTCCAGGTCTAGACTGGTGGGTTCCTCTGTAGTAAGCTTGGGTGTGCTGTGCTCTGTCCCAGTGGTGTTTTGCAGCTGCAATTCATGTGCACATCTTGAAGGTCTGTGCCCTGCTGCAAGTCTTATCTTTTAAACCGTGGCATCCCCAGGGACCCCGTGCCATCACTGGTACTGGTCAGACTGGGGTTGCTGCTTGCTGTGCCCTTTTCACTGTCATGTCCTTGCTGAGCTTCTCTCTCAGCATCCTTCCTCAGGTGAGCGTATCCAGGGCCACAAGTGAATTTGACAGTCCCGAAATTGAATTCCTGCTCTGCTTTATGGTTCCGTGCCCAATCCTGTCTCCTTCCTTCACGCTCAGTAATCTGTCACTGCTTTCTCTCTCTAGGGTGTATGGATTTTGGGTGACACTGATGCTTGTGCTGTGTACCACCTCCCTTATCCTGGACCTTCTCTTTTGTCTTTACAGTGCCTGGCATAAGTTTGCCATTCTGCAGAACCAGTTGTAACAGAGGTGGCAAGTGCAGTCCTCTACTTCCTGAGATACAGGGTGCTTATAACATGTGGAGTGCGGGGATTGATTTTAATCTCATTTCTCCCCATAACTCAGCACTTGACTGTCCTGCCAGGTGTGATCATGAGTGATGTTGTTGTATGAGAAATGTTAGATCCATGGTACGGTTCTTATTCCTGGATCCCCCATATCTGGCTTCATTAAAGAATAGTTCATTGCAGTGATGGCAAGGTTAGAAATACAGGTACATTGAATTTTTACTTCTTCCTCTGGATTACTGTCCTTTGAAGTTTCTTATTTCCAGCATAAAAAGATTTTCTTTCTTGTTCCTCTTCTTTTCTTTTGCTTGACTTGATTAATTGGCTTTACTGCCTTCCTTACCTGGTTGTGTGTGATTTCCACTACAGCTTTGCCCCCGTGCACTGCTCCTCCTCACTTACGGGCCCTGGCAATTCCAGTGCCCATGTTTTATCCGTGGGGAAGTTCTCCCCAGCTGGGGACCCTTCTGAGCCCTCTTTCTTGTAGGTTCATCTCCCAACAGTGCCAGAGCCCCACAAAGCAACCCACTGAGCTGCACCACAGAGGCAAGCCCAGGCAGTGAGGAACTGAGATGACAGCCTTGGGTCCCCATCTCCTCTGCCTCTCCATAGGCTGAGATCCTGAACTCTCCTGAGCTGACCCTGCTTTTTCTTGTCCCCATGGTTTGGAGGTGGCTCTTTGGCACTAGGGTCCCTGTTTTCCTCCTGGATGCAGTGCACAGAGGCTTGCTTTGGATCTAGCCAAGCCTAGGGATACTAGTCCTTGGTGGCAAGGTGTGCTGGTGATGTGGGTCCTGCTTTGTTCCTCTCCAGATGTGACTGTGCACATATTGCCACCTCCCTGCCTCTTTTTGGACCCAGCTGAGAGCTTGTCTGCCTCTTTATCCTCCGTAGGTTAATTTGCTTTGCCTTCTGACTGCTTGGGGCTTTTTCCCTCTTGCTCACCAAATACTCAGTTTAATTAGATCTTCCGGATGACTCTGTCCCACAGTGGCTGTTACAACATGGATCATTTTCCTTGGCCATTCCAAACAAACTCTGTCCTCCTGACAGTGCTTTGTGCTGTTTGGGGCAGTCTGTGGCCAACTGCTTTGAGCATCGTGGTGGGTAAACTGGGCACCTCTTCTACCCTGTTCTCCCCAGTACATCTCCACAGTGGTGTAACCCGGGTGACAAGATGGACAGACTGAGGAAGAGAGGTGATCTCTCTGTAGCTGGTGGAAGGTTTTGAATTGCAAACCTTGTCTCCTGAGTTTCACCATATTGGATTTTCCAGCCTCGTTGCAGAATCAATGTTCTCAGTTAATTGTCATGGCAGGAGCAAGAAACAGGGGAAAGAGACATTGCTTGGCTTGTCCAAAGCTGTGGGTGATGGGACACTGTCCCCACAAAGGGGGCACTTCCTACAGGACCCCATGTAAACACAGAGGAGGGCAGAGGGAAGCTGCTGAAGGCAGCAGCAGAGGGAACCACCTCTTGAAGAAGGGACCATGTGCCTGATGAGCAGAGGCAATTTTACTATTCCTGTGGTTTTCCTGGGTGCTTGAGAGCCTCAATGCCGCCCAAGTGCTGAGGCTGAGCTGTGTTGCAGACTCCAGGTGTTTCAGGCTCTTGGCAGGAAGCA
Organism: Pardalotus punctatus; assembly: GCA_013400915.1. Taxonomy (NCBI): domain Eukaryota; kingdom Metazoa; phylum Chordata; class Aves; order Passeriformes; family Pardalotidae; genus Pardalotus; species Pardalotus punctatus. Next base: position 365,011 of record VZTX01006384.1, on the reverse strand, counting down.
GCAACACGTGGCCTCCACTGCACCCCTTACCCAGGTCATGTTGGGAGCATTTGGGATGGTTCATTTATGGACATTTTGCGTTATCAGGGTCATTGAGGAAAGCTGGTGCACTGTGTTGAGTAATGAATTCATTTAAAAGTTTCATGATCTTTTCTCTGACCGTTTGCCAGCTGGAAGTAAAGCAGGGAAGAAAAAAGGGAAAAAGTAAATTTATCGAATGCCTAAATCCCTGCAAATGGTGAAGTCAGCATTTGTAAATGTGTGTGCAACTGTGCTTGTGAATATGTACAACTGTCCAGGGAGTAGGGAATGGGATCATGAGAAAGGGAAATAGTAAAGGGGAGAAGAGGCCAGAAAGGAGGAGATGGTGAATAGCAAAGTAGCTCTTGAGATTTTTTTTTTTAATTTTTTTTTTTGCTGTACAGACAGTGAAGAAAGTATTATTGGGTTGTTTTAACCGTTACTTTTCAACAAGTTCCTTATCCCTGTGTGGTTCAGTTTCACATATTTCATGCTCCAGGTCTCGGTGCCTTAAAAATTATGAGAGCCTCTGATAGTACATGAGCTGGGACCATGTGAGTAAGCGCAAGGTGGGAAGGCAGGAGCAAGGGAGAAAATAAGCAATGCAGAGGCATTTAAAATAAAAAAATAAAAATCCACCAAAGCAACAATTTCTTCTTTCCTGTCTTTCCATCCTATACTAGCCTGGATTTAGCAAGGGAATCCTAATCCTGTCATGTGGATGACCTGCTGGGCAGAGGGTGAGACAGTCCCGTTTACTCTGCTGAGTGGTTTTTATTTATTTATTCTTCAAACTTGCAGCTGGGGAGCTCAGGGCAGGAATAAGAAAACTTTAATTATTTACCTCTTGCTGACAAACCAAAACACATCCTTTGGCAGGAGTTGTGATGCAAGTGCTGTGAATACCACATCAAATATTTAGATCATTAATTAGCAGAGTGAATATCCTGCCTTTCATTTTCTAGTGCTCATAGGTGAGAGAAGTGACGTCCTGGGCAGCCAGCACCTCGCACCTTCCCCATGTGCCACTGCCTTGTCTGCATCCAGGCACATCGGAGACAGGGAGGAGACAAAGCCTCCTTCCTTAGGCAGCGTCGGCACCATATAGAGTCTGTGCCATAACTGAAGTGAGCCTGATTAAAGAAGCAAAAACAAGCCAGGTGTTGCACAGAAACTGTATAATTAGCACTTTGTGCTGACTGTTTTTTCATTTCTTTTTTTTTTCTGCTTTTTGCTAAAACTCTGGACTTTTTTTTTTCTCTTAATTTGCTAATCATCTCTCGTGGTGACTGAGTACACAGCCCTCCGTGCGCTTTTACCTTTTGATGTTAACATAAGAGAACTCTTGAATTTCAAAGAGCTTGGTGGGTATTTGAAAGAATAAAATGTGAAAGCTGCAGTGTAATCAAAGCTCATTATGGTTATTCTTGGTGTGATGTCTTTCTTCCTACATAATTAGCCATTTGGGGTTGTTGAAGCAGTTCATTTTGTTGGGTATTTTCTCTCCACACTCTCAGTCTGATTTTGATAATTGTGACCCTTGGCCCTTTTCATACTTTATTATACTCCCAAAGGTGTTTTCTTTTTCCCCCAGCAAGTCCCAGTATGTTGCTATGGAGAGAATTAACGAGTTCATGAGTTCCCAAGGATGGGTGTCCACAGTCACCTCTCTAAAGCAAGTTGGTGATGACCAAAAACACACTGGTTTTTGGTCAGAAGGTCTAAATTCCTTCCCAGAAACATTTTCCGTGTCTTACATGGTCAGGGTGACTTTTGCACTGGTATTTATTTGGAGATGAAATTGCTGGATCCAGTGCTTACCTCTGGGTCGGTGGAAAAGACTCCCAACAAATTGTTGAGGAGGATGGAGGAGGGACCTTACAATGAAAATTTAAGGTGAAATTCTCATTGGCATAAGGTAAATCCATTGAAACAAAGAAAATTTCAGCACTGTCTTTTCAAGATAATTCAGCAGCAAACCTGTTCTTATTAGGTGGAGTAAGAGTAAGCACTTCTGGGCTGGAGGCATGAGCTTTCATTTTGATGGTAACAGGTCTTTTGGCAATTTAAGGGAGAAAATATTGTGATATCTGGCTCAGCAGAGCTTAAAAACTGTTTTGATTTGTTAAAATATGCCCATCAGTGCAGTATATGTCTACCTATGTTTGATTTCAGGGGAAAAAAATCTATAATAACAGAGAGACTTCAAAGGACTATTATATTGTCTTCTGATTTTACCCATATAAAAGGGAAAAAAAAGCCATGCACAGACATAAAGAAAAGAAAGTATTAAAAAAAAAAATCAAAGCTGAGCAGAGGCACAAGTAATAGAAAAGCTGGCTTTGAATTTTTAAAAGTGCTTTTATGGTCTGTCTGGGGGGAAAAAAAAAAACCCAAACCAAAAACTGTAATGTTGAAAACATGGAGGATTTGATGCCTCTTTTTCCCATCCTCCCTGAGGAGCACTGCAGGAGGGGTGCTTACATTCTGTGTTTCCAGCATCATGTGTGCTTTATCATGTGGCTTAGAGAGCACAGGCAGAAACTGCATCAGAGATGCGAATTTAGCTTTGCTGGGAAGCAGACTGTGTTGAGGAGTGGGCTGCAGTTGCAGAATTTGGCTTTGCTGGGCATTTCTCTGTGCCTGCATTGAGTGGCCCTTGGCTTAGCAGCAGTTTTGGGGTTTGCTGGGGTCTGTGCAGCGACTGGCAGGGGCAATAATGAGCACAAAGTGCACTGAAATCAGTGGACATCAGGTCCCTTTGGACCACTCTCACCACCGTGAGTTGTTCACTCAAGTTTTGGAAAAGTGTTGTGTGGTGAGTGAGTCCCACAAGGGATTTGATGGGAAAGGGCTGTGAGGATACAGGTGAGGGGATGCTCTGTCACTCACAGTGGCGTCTGTCATTAACTCGAGGGAAGGGTGGTAGTTTATGGGGCCAGAGGAGTCCTTGGAGACGTTCTTCCCTCGTGGGTCAGCATGCTGGCCTTTTCTCCCCTGCTCCAGTCAGTCCCACCAGTGGCCACTGTTGGCATTCTGGGGTCACCTTCCCTGATTTATGGGGTGGCAAGCCCAGGCACAGAGTTGGCAGCAAACTGCTTCACCTGGGAACAGGTGGAACCTGCCTCTGAGCGGACATGGGGCTGCACCTCTCCTCAGCCCAGGGCCTTGGAAGTGCTCCGTTTTCTGCCGTAAGTGCTGTCCTGGCAGGAGTTCTTCTAAGGGACTGAGTACTGCTCAGAGCCCAGGCCTGAGTCTACACAGCCCAGTGCCACAGTTTTGGCTGAGTTATTCTGGCTGGTACCTGCAAAAGCAGAATCAGCCCCTTTGCATCCTCCTTCCCATAGAGTTAAGCCCTGCATTGCATTTCTGGCAGCCAAATCTCCAGGGGAGACCAGGCAGGGGCAGGCCTTGAGTGTTCCAAGTTGCCTGCTGCCTCCTCCCCTCCCGCTCTCGGTGGGTTATTTATTTATTTTGCTGGCTTTTTTACCAGCCTGCTTCTTTCCTGCAGGTCTCACAGAGTTAGGTTTCCAGGCAATCAACACTTGTTAAATATTCCACTGAGCGTGATATTGCTCTCCTGTCTCTGTCTACTGATGCTCTGCTACGGTAATTTGCTGAACTCAGCTCTCGCGTACGGGGATTTCTAAAAAATAACAAGCCTATTAATAACAATAATTAAAAAACACTTGACAGGTGGAAACAGCACATCTAAATTGTTCTGTGTGCCCCAGTGGGAGGAGGGGCATTTAGCCACTTTTTCCCAGTATTTCATGCAGGCTGCGGGTGTTGGAGAGGTGGTGTTGTCTAACTTCTTGGTACAACCCAAAGTGTCAGGATGGCCACAGCAGCTCCAGATCGTTCTTTAGGGGACAGTGGCTTTCTCTTCCTCCCAACCTTAACATTCAAGGCATCTGAAGTGGGGGAAAAGAGTGGCTTTTGTCAGGATCCTGAAACTGGAAGAGGCAGGGAGAGGAAGTAATTCTTGGAAGTGTTTCGAGGGCAAGTAATTCACCTTGTTTCGGGGGCGGGTAATTCTTGGAAGTGATTTTTGAAGAGCTCCACGAGGGAGGTGCCAGGCTTACCCACTCTGGTTTGATAGAAAACCCCCTTTTTTGAGGATTTCTGCTCAGGGGAAAAAAAAAACCAACACGGAGAAAGGATTCATTATATATGGAAGAAATTCTTTACTGTGAGTTGCCCAGAGAAGCTGGAGATGCCCATTTACCTGAAGTGTTCAAGCTCAGGTTGGATGGGGCATTGAGCACCCTGGTCTAGTGGAAGATGTCCCTTCTCATGGCATGGGATTAGAAGTGGATGATCTTCAAGGTCCCTTCCAACCCAAACCATTCTCTGATTCTATGATTCTGTTTCAGGTGTCTGCCTTGGCGTGTCCTGTATGCCTTCCAAAAAAATCCAGTTCAACTGTTTCTTTGTGCAGGATTGTAGTTCCAGCAGCTGGAGGGGTGGGAGTACACCAGTGCAGGCAGCAGGCACCTGGCAAAGGGCAACCCCCTGGGTGGGGTGGACTGCATTTTTTGCCAGCTGGTTGTGTGGCTCCCAAGTCCCCTGGGGCTTCTGCCTTTTGTAGCTCTCTTTACTGGGGTCTGGGCCAGGGATGTGGTATTTCCAGACTTCCAGGCTTCTTTTTGCTGGAGTTTTGGGAGCTTGAGAAACTGGGAAAACCTGATAATAAGGATCTGACAGTATCAGGGGCTACAAGATTGTTAGCTAGTTGGGTGACTGCCCTCCTGTGCCAGTGGGAGGTCTGAAGATCTGAAATTTGGGGGGATTTTAAATCCTGTGTGGAAAAGGAGCCATGCTCAGGATGAAGACAGAGTTTAAATGCTGTAAAAGTCTGTACAACCTGACTGGCATTATCAAAGCCCAACTCAAGCACTTAGGAGACTTCTGGGATGCCCTGGGGCTTCTGCTTCAAGCAGACAGCCTTGACCCTTTGCTGGGGCAGGATTTTAAGCATGTGTAAAAGCAACTGCAACTCCACATCTTGCATGTCAGGGTGACTTTTGCACTGGTGTTTATTTGGAGATGAAATCACTGGAACAACAAATCCACGAACAGCAAATCCAATGCAACAAATCCATGACCTCTGTGCCGTGAGAGAAAGGGAAAGAACAGGTCTAGACTTTTAAATAATAGCAATAATAACCCTTAGTGGTATAATTGAGGGAGGATTTTAGCTTTGTGCCGTGTTTCACACTATCTGTCCACACGGAGGGAGCTGTGAACCACATCCTCCAGTCTCTTTCATTACCTAGGTGGGCTCCAACCCTGCTCTTATCCTCTTGGCAGCCTCTGAAACACAATCAGCTCCCGGATAAAACCAGGAGTGGTCCTGCCACAGCTGTGAGCTGTGTAAAGATGGGTTTGAGCTGGGTAATTTTCTCTGTGTTGGCCCTGCTGTCGCTGGACACCGTATCATTAGCCCCAGAGGAGGCGGAGAGGTGACAGCAGCTTTGCTGTAAGCCCTGCTAGGAATCTTGGTGCAATTTGAAAAAAAAAGAAGCCTATTTTTCCTGGCTTTACATGGGGCTCTGCTTTGCTCACAAAGGTGAAAAGGGTGAATCTCAGCTATATCCCAGGAATACAGAGAGCTTGGCTCTTAGATCGGGCTATAGGGAGATCTGTAGATTACTGGGGGGGATGGTGGGGAGTGGTTTCTGGGTCTTATCTAGTATATCCTTTCTGGAAATCCAAGCTTGGTCTTCTGTGCTTTGGCGCAGGGTTCAGTTCCTCGGCTTTTCTGCTCCATTTGCTGGGTTGTTAAGTTGGTCAAGCACTGTCATGGATTTTCTCTCTTCATTCCTTAGCGTGCTGAACCGCACCCCAGTGCACCTCGTCCATGAAATCATACTTGTGGATGACTTCAGTGATGATCGTAAGTGACCCTTTCCCTGTTAAAAGCAGAGGGCCAAAAAGCCTGTGAGAGACTGGGATTTGTGCTGAGGTGGGGGAGAATTTGCTGGAGTGGAAGGAAATTTAAAGCTCTGTAGCTGTGAAGAGCAAAGCCTGCTGTGCTGGGTTTGCGTCGCCACGTGTGGAATTCAAATTCCAAATGATCCAACCTCTTGTCACGAAAATAATGCAAGAAAAGCGCATGGCAAATCGTTTTTATGCCCAGTAGACGTGAATCCAATCCTTACACGGCTGTATACCACTGTGGCCGTGGTGTGTTTGATCTGGCTTTCAGCTGCAGCCAGGAGCAATTCTGGGTTGACACCACTGGAATTGCATGGGGCAATTCCAGTCTGACCCTCTTGACTCTATGGATATGTTTCATGTACATTCAAGTGGGTGGTCAGGAACTCTTGAGGCTTTTTTCACCATTTTTTTCACCCATGGAAAGAGGATTCCCTGCATGGGTTTCCCATTTCTGAGGTGCACCATAAATAGCATTGTACACCACACAGACAGCCCACATCCTCCTGCACGTCCCTCCCAGTTAATAGCATGACTCAAGGGAAATTACTGTCTCTGAGCTCCAGTAGAAGGTAGCTGAACCCCCAGGGGCTCCCAGGGAACCACTGCAGCTCGAGACTTTGCCTGGTGTGATGGGAGAGTTGGAGATCTGGGTGCTCAGAGGAAGTGCTCAAAAATACTGTCTCAGGCTTAAAAAGGATGATAAACTGGCTGAGTGGTCTGTGGCACTTAGGTTTCAAGGAGCTGCAAAATAAAGCTGTTTACTTGGAAACGTGAAAACAAAGCCAGATAGGTTTCTTTAAAAAATGGATCTAGGCTTTGCTCTTGGATGTTATAAATAGGCACTGTCTCGGAGAGCATTAGGGACAGATTTCACACAAGACCCACTTCTGGGCATTGACACCTCCTTGGGAAGTTGCCGAAGCTAGGGGAAGGAGTGGAGCTGGGGGAAGGAGCAGCTGTGGGTGTGGTGAGCCCTGGAGCAGCTCCAGCACACGGGGCGGGCAGGCTGGCTGAGCCTGGGAACCGGCAGAATGGCTGTGACGGGGAAAAGGAGCAGGTGCAGGAACTCGAGCTGCCCTGGAGAGCAGCAGAGCAGGATTTTTGGAGGGTGGAGGAAGTAAATAGGCAAAGCACTCGCCTTCGTGGAAGGAAGCAGGTTTGTAGGAGCGCAGCTCCCCTGTCACAGCGTGCCGAGTGCTGTGAGCCGGGCAGGGGGAACAGGGCTGGGTTTTAACTCGTCCCAGGGCACCAGAGGGGAGCCTGTTTCCTGTGTAACTTACGGCAGCCCCTCAGCTACTCAGTGCTTCTCAGCTATCTGACATCTTATTTCCTGTGATAGTCTGAGCCTGCTGGCATCTGCTCTGCATGCATTTACATAAAACACATGCATTTGCATAATACACTACACACACACGGTCAGTTTTTTCCCTGCAACCCACCCCAAGCAATTAGTGCTTTTATCTCATGCCCAGTTGTGTCTCGTTTCTCACCTCTCTCTGCCTGCTGACTTGTTATTCACTGGGATGCAGTTCTTCAGCCTGTGAGTTCCTACTATCCCCAGCAGATTTTCACTGTGAGTCTATAGCCAAGCCCTGCCACTTCTGCTCCCCTGTTCCAGCTCTATCTCTGAATTGTTAAGGGTGTGGGTACAGTGATCTCTTGCTGGCAGAGATTTCTGGAGGGGTTGAAAGTGCTTGGCGGGTGTGTGGGTGCAGGGACTTGGCAGATGGGATGGGGCACACGCCTCTCTGTTGACAGTGCCCACGAAGAGGAGGCAGAGGGGTGAGAGCCTTGAAGGGGTTGTGGAGGTTCACAGTGTGGGTATGTAGAGGTGGAGGGGGGCTGTGATGGGTACACCTGACACCATCCACTTTGCTGGGAGAAATCCAGGTGAGGAGGGATCCTGGGGCTGTGTGGGAAGTTGCAGGACCTCCCTAGCTCAGGTGTAGGTGGCTGTCAGGCCTTTCTGCCCCATGGAGCTGAAGCCTGGGGCATGGGGAGTCCCCAGCTGCTCCACAGGGCTCTCTCTGAGCATCCCTTTCTCCTCCCTGAAGGCTCCAGGCCACCACAGGAAGCTTTTGCCCTGCCAGGCAGACATGCATCAACAGCTTGTGTGTTGCTTTACAGCTACCAAAAATAGTCATGTGCATTAATGTGCAGAAATTTAGATTCTGACCTGAACCACAACTTTCCTATGCTGATTTTAGAGCATAATTCAGCTGCTCTCAGTATAAATCTGCTGAATTTACACTAGTTTTATGAAAACTGCTGCTCTGCCAGTCCCAATTTATGCTGCACGAGCTGGGTGGTAAGGCTGGTGTGGCCCAGCAATGCAATTGCCCTAACAAGCCATCAACCAGTCCAGGACAGCGTCCTTTCCCTGCTCCCTGTCTCTCCTAGGAGTCCCCATTTTTGGTGCCAGAGCCACTGTGAGGGCTGAGGGTGACATTTGTGTCCTCCCTTTGTGTTTCCCAAGCTGATGACTGCCGCTTGCTGGGCCAGCTCCCCAAGGTGAAGTGCTTGAGGAATGGACGGCGAGAAGGTAAGAGCTGCCTGCCCACAGCCCGTGGGGGAAACCCAGTTTTTGGGAGCTGTGAGTGTGATGGAGCCAGGGGGACCTCAATGGAGTGGTCAACAGGAGAGGTCAGTGACTCCTGGGAGCAGGGTGTGCCCTGATAATAGGAAATGTGATAAAGGGCTGGGATTTGAAATGGATCTCCCCTCTCTCGCTGAAAAAGATGGGACTATTAAGATATCCAGTGAGGCTCAGCTGTAGCTTATTAGCCAGAAAATTAGAACAGGCAAAACAAAGCCCTGGGTCTTATTTGTAAAGATGTTTGCTCTAATGAGAGAGAGAAGATCTGCTTCTGCGGGATTTTTTTTTTTCAATAATTAATTATATTTGAGAGATTAAGAAGGGCTATATGGAGGATGAATGTATGTCCTACTGGGCTGCTGCTGGCAACCTTTTGAGACAGCTTCCCATTCCCCGTAGCCTGAATGTGTGTTTCAAATCCTGCTCTGCAGTATTAGGAGAACAAAAAACAAAGAAGTTTTTTCATGCTGCAAATCCAAGGTGTGAGTCCAGGCCAGTGTTGGGTTGAAGGGACTGAGGAGTGAAGGTGGCTTTTTCTCCGTGGATTCTTTCTGCAGAGGGTTTCAGTTCTGCAGCTCTGGTGACAGGGTGGCATCAGGCCCCACGGATGTAAGGGACATTCCTGCTTTGAGAGGAGATTGAGGGAGGTCTCCATAGACCTGCACCTCCTTCTCATCTTTCTCCCCTGTGTTTCGGGGGTGCATGTGTGCTCATCTCCAGCAGTGGATAGATTTGCAATTATTGGTGCTCTATAAATCAGAATGTGGGAACTCGACCTTACCTTGCTTAATACATCACTTAAACTGTATCCCTCAGGGGCTGCCAGAATTTGGGAAGAACATGCTTATAAAATTGTAGGAGTCACAGAGGGAGATACAGGGACAGTCTGCATTGCAGGAGGAGACCTTGGCAAATGCTGGATGCTCCAGGCTTTGTTCACCTGTTCTCTCTTCTTCTGAGAGGCTGTTCCTTGACCCCTTTTCCCCTAGGAAATTTTAATATGAAAGTCAGTGACCTCCCAAACGGACCTGATGCGTGGTTGCTCCCAGAAATCCTGTCTCTCCTTATCTGCCCCTGTGTCCCGTTGCGTTGCCACCGTTTCTGCCCCATGAGGAAGTTCTGCTCCACTTGAGTCACCTGTGTCTCCTCTTGTTTGCCAAAAGATCATCTCCTTTCTTACTCCATGGTGCTCTTGAGCATCCACTGCAGGCAGGAGAAGTGTTGGAAAGCTCGTCAAGTCCTGCATAAGTAGGAGCAAGGCGTCTTTAAGAGCAGTGATCTTGCTAAAGACTGTAGTGTGGAATCCTTGTGTGCTTTCCACGACCTCCAAAGAGGGAAAGAGCTTCCTTTCTCATTCTCACAAACGTGTGCAGCAATCCATTCCCATCTCCAAATGACTCCCAAGTTCACTGTCAGGGCCCTGATGAGCCAAGCACCTTGAAAAGCCAGCCCTCTTTCCTTGGTAGAAGATGTGTTCCCATTGAGCTGCAGATCTGCAGGGGTCACTGGGACACAGAAGGGGTCACAGCAGGAAAAAGTTAGTACTCTGAGAAAACCTTAATTCTGGCACAAGGTGTTCCCACCCTCAGCTTCCCTGGCCCAGTCCTTACTGCCTCACATCTGTGTTAGATTTGTTGCCTGCAGAGGGTTATGAAAGCATTTTGAATCATGTTTTGTCCCAGAAGGTGACAGCAGAACTAATTGTGCAAACTACATATTGGCATAAATGCCATAAATCAGTAACCTTGGTGGAGCCATTTATTTGCTTTGGGGATCTTAGGAAGTGGTTGGCATACCTTGCAGCATCAGGAAGGAGACAATGAACCTGGGCCGTGTTTTATCTGAATGGGATTTAGGCAGGTCAAAACCCAGGAGAGGCATGAGTGCAGGAGACCCTGGGGATGTTACCCAGCCATGTGGGCAGCAGCTGACGTGGTGTGTCCCTGAACAGGTCTGATCCGGTCCCGAATCCGAGGGGCAGACGTGGCAAAAGCAGGTGTCCTGACCTTTCTGGACAGTCACTGTGAGGTGAATAAGGACTGGCTGCTCCCTCTGCTGCAGAGGATCAAAGAGGTGAGTGCTCCTGAGAGACCAGGGTCACCTGCAGGGGATGCTTCATCAATGTCCCCTTCCTTCTCCTCTCAGTGGGCATGACCATCCAACCATAACCAGCTGCATGCAGGCATCCAAGGAAGGGGTACATAGGGGCCTTTTGGGGTACAAAGTGGTCTTTTCTGCTCTTCCTCCACCCAGCAGGCAGGTGGGGTGTCTGTGACTGGGGAAGCACGTGGGTGGAAGGGACAAGGTATCTCCTGGGGCAGTGGGACTCTAACGGGCAAGCAGAGGTTGAGTGGTGATAGGGGAATACGTGGGCAGTGCTCCAGCAGAGATTTTAATTAGGCTCATGTAAAATGCTCAGTGATGATGATTTAAGGGAGTGACGGCTCCTTGAATAGGGGCCGAATTTAATTTCATGCAAATTAAGCGCTAATAAATTGATTTAATAGGATTTAAATTCTGCTGATTTGGGAGCAGACAATGACATTCGCCTCTCTCTGGCGGCGACTCTCTTGCCAGACGTGCACACAGAGGCTGCTGGCGCCTTGTCACTCGAGTCAGGGGAGCTCTGTGCCCGTGACCTGCTGGCACCAGGGTGCAGGGATTGCAACTTTCAGCTCCAGTGCAGATGCACCATCCTTTCCCTTCACTGTGCCTTGCTGTTTCACCCTTGCTACACCTCTGGCTCCTGATGGCTAGTGTTAATTACTCAGCAATTTTAAAACTACTGAGTCACGTTGACATTAGGGCAGCTGATCTGCAAGGGGAGGCTGAAGTGATGGGTCATGGAGAAACTGCCTGGCTGGTGTTCATGGTGCTCCTCATCTGAGGCATCCTGCTTTCCGCACCTCCAGATGTGGTAGCTGTGATGGCTGGGCTGTGCATCCCCTCCATGTGTCAGCAATGGAGGGAGGAAAAGGGGGCACAGCACCAGCTCAGGTCCCTCCATGTGGGGCAGGGCAGTCGGTGCTGCTGACACTCGTAGCACAGCCAGAGCTGGAGAGGTCCCAACCTCGGTTTGCAGGCTGGGCCACGGAGCTGCTGATAGATGGTAATGTAATGAAAATGGTCTGTTCATGTTATCCGTTGTGGCCCCGGTAGAGTTGTGAGAACACATGCTGTGATATCCCACTGGAGCCACAGAGCTGGCCTGTCCAGGGTGGGATTCACTACTAAACTTTATGACATCACTTGTTTCTCTGAGCTTTTTTTTAAGGCAGGCATTCCTCACTTGCTGCCAAAGCCTTGCTGTACTTCAGTGAGGAGTATCCAGAGCAATTGCCTCTTTCCCAGGCAGAGGTTTTGATGTGTTTTGTCAGAAGAATGGCAGTGAAGGCAGCAGGAAGGGGGTTAGCAGATCTGCTTTCCCGCACAGCTCTGAGATGGTGCCCCATGTTTGGCATCCATGAGGTGGGTGAGTGTGAATGCCATGTGCAGCATCACCGGAGAAGTTTCAATGCCTCGCCTCGCGGTCTGAATGCAGCATCAAATGCACACATCACCTCTGTGAACTCTTCTGGATTGAATCTTTCCCTAGCTGGAAGCAAGGCAGTCTGTGAGCTTGAACTGCTGCTCATGCTGCCCTGACCTTGCCCAGGATCTTGCAGCCTCAGGCAGCAAGGGAGATGTACTACAAAGAGTGTTGAGGGACCTGCAGAGCCAAAAGGGTCCCGCTTGCCTGCTTTTTAACTGCTCACAGAAGCTGTGGGATAGGGGCAGAGTCCTCAGTCTCCTTCTCACCAGGCCCCCCTAACCCATCCTTGCCAGCAGGGTTAAAGTATTGATCAGTGAAGTGTATGAAATGTTACTGCTGCCACCTTCAGGCTGTGCTCAAGACGTGGGCTCCCTGTCCAGCTGCTCCATGAGGATCAGCTGTCGAGGAAGAGCATTTTCTCATTCTTTTGCTCCCAGGAACAGTCTGTTTTGAGCTAATGGGGTTTGAGTTCAGAGCCAATGAGCGCTGAGTGCCTCAAAGCTCACCCATCACTTTAGCACCACAGCCCAGCTGCCCCGTGCATTGCTTCTCGCATTTCCTCAGCCACAGCATCTATTCCTGAAGCTTTCCATGGTGGGAAGTGCCAGAGCCCATGTGTGCCACCATGCACCCGTCTGGAGGTGCCCCTCAAGCTCCACCTCGAGCTTTCCCAGCAGCTGATGGTTTTCCCCCTGAGGCTGATGCTCACTGGTGGGTGTGGGCAGCACGTACCCAGCATATGGATTTGGAAACAAGCAGGAAGAGCAAGTGGTGGAGTGTGGGGGAAAGAGAGAGGGTCTGGGTGATCTCAGCCCTGTGCCTGGGAGGGTGCCTGTCTCAGGGAGCAGCAGTGACGGTCAGTGTCTCACACCCATGTGTTTGCGTGCGTGGTTGAGAGTGTGTGGGCCTGGGCTCTTATTTTTACTTATGGAACAAATATCTCTAAAGCCATTAATGGTGCACTTCAACTGAGTAACTTTTCTAAAAATGTAATTATCCATCCCGAGGTATTTTTACAGTATGACTCAACAAGCTACCCCCAAAACTGGATTTGCAAACGGCACTAGGATGAACCAGTGAATGGTGACCCCCAGCTCCCAGCTCAAATACCCCCCAGTCTGGTGCTCTTCTGGGAAGGAGGAGGCGCATGAGGGGCAGCCTTCCTGATCTTTGCCTAATCCTGTTGTGGGGCCAGAGGAGCAACTGTGGCTCTTTTTATTGACCATTACGAGGTCAGGATGTAGAGTCTGGGAGCCAAGCAGAAGCCAAGGTCCTTCTCTAAGGCTGAAATGTATCTGTTACCTTCAGGACCATTTTCAGAGTTTTTTCCTGTTTAGATCCATACATTGGTGTGTTTGAGAAGTGTATTGCAGAAATGAATTGTCAGGTTTGTGAAAGAGGATTGAAGGTTTGGGTGTTGTTAATATTAACATGCCCTGGCATGGGTGGGTATCAAAAAAGCCAGAAAGATGAAGCTGCCTATAATAAGATCTGGTCCTCAGCCCAAAATAAATCATAGCAACAGCGCTGTGCTCTTGAGCATGCCGTGCTTTTCTTTTGAGGGTCAGAGAGACCTTCATGAAAGCTGAGTAAATATAAATGTTCCCAGGATGTGGCAGGGAAAGTGAGGCAGGGAGGAGACAGCACTGTTCAAGGTTAGCATTTTGCAGTAATGCACTCAGCCCAGATGTGCAGGGGACTTTCTTACAAGAGGTTGTGGCGTGCAATGAGCAGCAGTGGAATTGAAACTGGGGGTGAGTGTCAGCTAGTTAGAAGTGCTCACCAGGAAGATGCTCGAGGAGCAGGTTTTTAATGAGTGGATGCAATCCTTTCCCTGCAGTGTTCAGCACACAAAGCAGATGCTTTGCTTAAAACCTTTCCCCTAGCCTCAGGCAATTAAAGGATGCTTGGCTACACTGAGCTGTGGCAGCCTGGGGGGCACTGTGCAGCAGCCACGATGGATTTGCGGGGTTTGAAGGGTCCATGGTGCTTGGATGTGACTTGTGTTTGCTCATGCAGTACAGAAGTACAGCCGACCTTGCCCTTTCAGTGAGATGTTTGACTCACAGAAAGTGATGGTGAGACCCCTGGCTTGACCCTGTTATGGAAATACCAAGTGTTTGTCGTGCTCAATTGGAAAATCAGCTCTCGTCCAGCTCCCAGCTCATGGCCTTTGGTTGCTTCTTCCTACTGCTGCATTTGAATACTTCTTTGTCAGGACTAATTTCTAAAACAAAGTCTTTCCCCAGTGAGAGAGCAAGCCCACGTGTGCTCAGATGCTTTCCTTTGTATAGCTGTGAAAAACAATTTGATCTGGCGAGGGTAAAACCTTGAAGTTTGAGCTATAATTGGAGTTTGGGATTTTTGAAAAGAAAAAGGGAGATAAGAGACTAGTCAAAGCTGTCAGAGTCTCTTCCTCCTGTAGATATTTTTGTTCATAACTGTTTGTATAATCTCTTTGCCCATAACAAGATGTTAATTAAATCACCACCAACTATTTTGAATAAATCAGGTCTTTTTTTTTTAACCCTTTCACACCTTTGGCAAAACTAACTGTATTGCCATAGCTGGTGCATTTTAAAAAATACCTATATTTAAGCTATCTGGCTGTGTTTTTCGGCTGTCATTTCAATGGCCTGTTTGTCACTTGACTTCTGAAATCCAGTTAAAAGTATTTAAGGGAGGTAAAAGGGGAATATTTTGGTGAATTTGCAAAAGGCAGAAGGAACTTTGCATCCAGCCCAGCTGGGTGCCAAGTACAGGCACAGCCTGAGGAGGAGGAGGCAGTGATGGGCACTTGTCCCTGGAACACCTGAATGACACCAATGTTTCCAGCCACTTGGTGTCTCCAGGAGTTTGGAGTCCCTTGCCCGGTTGGAGTGGTGTCATCGGAAGTCACAGGTCTTTTCGCTTCTGCTTTGCAGGATCCCACCCGTGTGGTCAGCCCCGTTATTGATATCATCAACCTGGACACCTTTGCCTACGTGGCAGCTTCCTCGGACCTCAGAGGAGGTGAGTCCAAGCATGTGCATATCCCTTGGGCATCTGTTCCATGGCGGGAATGTGCAGTGTCCTGAGGAGATGCTGGCTTTGCACCATGCCTGTCTCCCGCTGCCTCCCAAAAAAGCCCATTAGCGCTGCTCAGTGCTCCCCACTGGCTGCTCCCAGGCTGCTCCACGTGCAGGTGAGTGTGGCATGAGGAATGTGCTTGCTCCAGTGGATAAGGTGGTTGAGCAGGAAAGAAAGGTCACGTCAAAGCCACCCTGGGCAGCACTGGAAGTAACAGGAGGGGATGGGGGATGTCTAGGCAGCAACTGGAGGATGAGAGTGCAGTGCTTATTAGTATGCCTGTGCTATTTGTAGCTCATGGTATCCATCAGAGCGTGTTTCTCTGTGCACAGGGGGACAAAGGGAGGTTCCAGTAGCAGCTTTAATTCTGACTTTTCCTGCCTTCGGAGCACTTGACTTTGCAGTGGTAATGCAATGTGTTGTTTCTCGTTCGTATGTAGTAGTAAAATACATTAGGCATTGGACTCTTCTCCCAAGAGCTGCATCTCCGTGGCTTAAGTCATTTGAAGGTGGGGAAAATGCTCCATCAAACACAGCTTCTGCAGCCTGCATTGTCTCCTAATCCATATCAATTTCTAATTTGCCCCTGGCACTTCTCTACTCTGGTTTTAGGTTTTGACTGGAGTCTGCATTTCAAATGGGAGCAGCTTTCCCCGGAGCAGAAAGCCAAACGACTTGATCCCACCGAACCCATTAAGTAAGTCAGGAAGGGGAAGGAGGCAATGTGGGGCAGGACAGGCATCTCATGTGACCTCATGTGTGTCCTATGCACCATGGCAGTGTGCTGTTTCTTCCAGGACAGCTCTGAACTTCTGATACCTCCAGCGAGCTCCTGGATAGCCTGGGATTTGCAGTACAGCTTCACCTTCCAACATTGAAGCCTGAGAATGCCACAAAGATAGAAGGGGTGTATTTATGGTTATCGGGGTTTTGTAGTGCTAAGGGTTATTATGGTTAGGGAAAAAGCCCAGCGCTGTAGAGTACGGCTGCCCTCAGCTCAGCTACCACTTAAAAACAAGGTAGTGTTCTCAGCCCACATGACACAACGTGGTGTCTAGTCCAGCCTTCCCAGGTCAGTGCTGCTCTTCTGGACCTCACTGAAGAGTCCTCCAAAACAGGGGGGTGTGGTGGAGAGGGAGCAAAGCGGAACAGGAGAGATGCCATCTGTCCTGAAGCCGTGGGATGGAGGGATTCCTTCGTTCTGCTAGAAATCTCTGCTGGCAGCGAGCCTGGTGCTGGTGTCTGCAGCCCCAGCTGGATATGAGGCGTGGAGGAGACCAAGTGCTGGGGGAAGCTCAGGCCTCAGAAGGCTCCCAGGGGAGGAAAGCGCTGCTTCTCCTTAGGATGCTGCTGTAAACATGAGCTCTCCCTGGCTTCCCAGAGGCCGGCCTTGCATCCCTGATCACTCTGCAGTGTAGGGCACAGTGGAGATTAGCCTGGCACCCCAGCTCCTCCCAAGCCTATGCTGAGACATCCACACTGCCTCCAACTGAGTGGAGGTGGGACTTGTGCCAGCAAACAGCAAGTCTCCTCAAGCTGTCTTCTGGGTCTGCCCTCCCCTCCTCCACGGACCTTCTCTGTGCAGTTTTCTTAGCTAATCCAGAGAAAGAAAAAATAACCCTGGTTTGAAATAAAGATCACACAGCTAGTGATGGCTTTTAAAAAGCCCTTCTGAATTGGCTCTCCCTTCCTCTCCCTGGTGGAATGGTGCTCTTAATAGGCTGGCTCCAGGCAAAAAGCTGGTCTGAGTGAATAACCCCCGAGTGCTAAGTGCATTTTTGATGCTGAAGCCTACAATCAGGGCTGTGAACTTTGGGCTTGTAGGAGTAGTGCTGGTGGGTGCATTAGCCAGTCATTAAGTGCCAGGTAATTTATGATTGACAGCAAAACACCAAGGCAGCTGAAAGAAAGGCTCAGATGCATTTTGAGGCCTTTTGTCCTTTTCTTGGTGAGAGGGAGGGTGCATAGGTAATGTCCTGATGATGGAAGAGGAGGCAAAGTATCCAGGTGCTGCAGCAGTTCTTGAGAGTGTGTCCTCTTTTCTTTACCCATTCTGCAGGACACCCATCATCGCTGGGGGGCTGTTTGTGATCGACAAGGCCTGGTTCAACCACCTGGGGAAGTATGACAGTGCCATGGACATCTGGGGTGGGGAGAACTTTGGTGAGTTTTTCTTCATCCTCCCATGCCTTGCTGTATTGGCTTCCCTTTTTGAGTCATGCCGGGTGGATACAAGGTCATTTTAAACTTTGCTTTGAATGTTCTGGATGCTTTTCCTCATTCATGTTCGTAGGTTATGGTCTTAGGAGAGTGAGGGATACAACAGCCATGAATGATGGGAGGTGAGCAATTGTTGGTACTTGGGACTGCCTGCCTTCCGTGCTGCTTTCATTTTCTGTGGGTAAATACCTTAAACCACACAGTTTTCAGCTTTGGTGTTACCAACAGATGAGAGAACACTGCATGCACCCTCCTGTTCCTTCCTGATCTTATTTTCTCCTTAATAAAGCAAAGAATGTGTCTTACAGCATTTCCAAGCTATGAACTGAGGTATCAGTGCCTCCTTGAGTTTGCAGAGTACCTGAAACAGTAGCTCCGTCTGCACACACCAAACAGGTGGCAAAGTAACATGGCTGCTTATCCATTCCTGTATCCCTGGGTGCTGAGTGCTGCCAGGCTCTCTGTGATACTGCCACTTCCCCTGCACCAAAAAAAAACATTGAACTGACCTAAATTCAGTCACCTCTGCGCCTCTTCATGAGGCAAGGTGGACATTAAGAAATCTTCTGCAAGCAGACTTGTTCCCCTTGTCATGCAGAGCTGGATGGGGCTGGGCTGTTCTCCATTTGAAGCCGTAGTGATGCCGTGGATCAGAACAATAAAGTTTACCCATGGAAGAAGGGGGAGGCACTCAGTGTCAGGCAGACAGACCAGAACCTGGCTTTAATAGCTTGCACCTCTGGGGAGTGGGGCTAGCCAGGAAGGAAGGCTCTTGTGTCTTAACACATACAGCACTGCTGTCAGTCATCCAAGGGAACAGATGCTGCTGCCTTGCAGTAATCCATCCACTGCCTGGCACTGTTGTTTCCTTCACATGCCTTGTCCCTCTAGATCTATTTTATTTATTTATATCTCGTTATGCAGTAGGAATCTCACCCCTTCATGCATTCTCTCTGTGGGCGGGTATCTTGCTGTTGGACTGACCCGAAGTATCTGAGTGGGGTGGCTGTGAGGAAGCCTGGGAGGGGAGTGGCAGCCCTCCCGCCTCCCCTGCGGGATCAATAGCCCAAACAAAGCATTCAAGAAGGGAACTAGACGGGAGAAGAGGGGAGAGGGACTGCCATGCTGTGCCTGACCTGCTGTCTGTCTGTGCTTGTCATTTGGCTATGACAGCAGCCAGCATGAGCTGCTCCTGGGAGATGAACAGTGACAGTCCAGCCTGCTCTTGAGGGAAGCTCCATCCTGGCAGCTTGTCCCAAGCCCTGTAAAAGCAGGCATTGTGCTCCTTACTCCTGGTTATGGCCCATCCTACAGAGGAGAGGTTTCCCTTACTGGTGCTATGCCCCAGGAGGCTGGTTCTGACCAAATGTATGCTGGCTGGGAGCCAAACATGCTGCAAGGTGTACCACGGCCTCATGTGACAAAGGAAAGCAAAATCAAGGTTAACATTGCAGCAAAAAAGTGCAGGCCTGCATGGCAGCATTGGTGTTGAAGGAGGACATTGTAGGTGCTTTGCTTCTTAAATTTACTGAATTCTCTGTAGGTGAATAGTGGCAGGAAGGATTTGCAGGCCAGCAAGAGGTGCCAAAGGTATTTTGCTGAGTGAAGACCAAGTCCAGGACACCCCAATGTGTACTGCTCACAGCACTCCTGAGGGTCACTTGGAGGGGCCACTTGCACTGGCAACATGTCTTGAGGGTCAAGTGAAGAACACTCTAAGTTCCTGCTCCCGTGGCTCCTCTGAGCTGACCCTGTACCATGCTTTAGTTGGTGCCTCAGTTTGCCTTCTTTTGTGGCACTTGGCTCTTGGCTGCCTGTCTGAAGACCTCATCTGTTACCTGCCACGGATGGCTCCGTGGATCATCCCTACTTGTGGAAACCTGTGCTTTAGTTGTTTCTGCTGGGCCTGGAGCAGGGTCTGCAGGGTGCAGCTGGTCTAAAGCAGAGAGCTCAGACTCGTCACCATCTCCTGTGCACTGTGTCCTCATTGCAGTTCCCAATACACAGAGATCACCTCTTCACTGGGCTTTAAAAAGATCAGGCAGGGACTGGACAGTGCGAGTCTTTCCCTTTTAGCACATCAGGGAGCTGCTCTCCTCCCAGTCTGAGCAGAAAGACCAGAGGGGAAGGCAGGTTGCCGCAGCCACGCTATGCTCCACAGCTGCTCAGCTGGTTGTCCCCTGGTGTCCCCTTCTGACTGACCCAGCAGCGCTGGCAGAGTGGCCGGCGCGGTGACACACAGACGAGTGACAGCAGCAGGCACGTGCGAGGGGAGCTGAGAGCAGCAGCTTAGAGTGGCCATGCTGCCATAATCCCATTTCCCTGCAGCTGTGATTAAGTTTGCTCCCAATTTAGCACCAGGACATGGCACAAGGGCACATTTTATTGGCCTCTTAATACCCAGCACAGGGGAAAGTGGGGAGGCTCCAGCTGCTGTTGGCAGCTCTTGCATGTAAACAGGGCATTGAAGGGAAGGGAAGGGAATTCCTGGAAAGGAATGCCACTCCCTGCTGTGCTTTGCCACCCCTGGCATTGCTTGTCCCTGCTGCCAGGGCCAGCTGTTGGGGATGGGATCAAGCCTTGAATTTTGGACCCAGGCATCAAGGCAAGAAGGCTTTGCCACTGTGTCAGCATCCCATTTCCATCAGCTCAGGAGCAGGCAAGAACAGGATGGGAGCAACATGAACATGGCTTCCACCTCTGCAGGAGCTCATGGCTGAGCCGTGTGTGCTGAGAGGGCTTTGGAGGTCCAGGCTCCAATTCGCCTTTGCTCTGTGAAGCCGTGAGTTGTTTTTGGAGGGGTGAAAGCTTTGTGAGCCAGCAGTGCCTGCCCTTGGAGGAGGAGGAGTCTTGTCCACACTGCCCAATTGGCCTTCCTGCCACAGGTGTTTGTCTTGCCAGCACCTGACTTGGGGACAAGTCATCCTTGTGCCAGCATATGTGAGGCAGGGACTGCTGGGAGCACAAGCTGGCAAAGACAATGTGTGTTCTCTTGTCTTAATTCTGTAGCTAAATGGGGGGGGTGTGTGTGTAAAAAGGAATTACTAGTTTTGAAGTAGGTATATGCTACACATAGCCCTGTACTGTCAACATGTGATAAAACAGGATTCAAAGAACTGCAGAAGCCTTCTCATTTTAATTTCATTTCTTTTCCATGCTGGTTCTGCATGAGCATGACTGTCTGACAATAGAGCTACAGATTCATAGCTTCATAAGCGTTAGGACCAGATGGACCCATTAGATCAGCCATTCTGCTTACCCATCCCACCTCATCCAGCTCCCTGCCAAGAGCTTTATAACTTCAGGTGTCAGTTGTGCCACAGGCTCATTTTCCTTGAGAAGGGCCCTGTGGGCCAGCCATAGAGTGGTTTGGAGTGACTGGGAGACATTTCACATACTGACAGCTTATCCAGATTTTTGGGATAATCCCTCCCACCGCTGACCTTTGCTTGTGGGAAGGTGTGTGCCTTATTTGACTGCAGCACTGGTACTCAAGGTCCGGAGTACCTGGGCAGGGTAAACTCCTGTCCATTTTGGGACAGGCGATGGATGCAGAGCTCTCTGTTCACTTTGCAGAATCAGTGGTGGATTCATAAAGATAATGACAGTTGCAGTCGTTAATGAAGAGAATTCATAGCCTCTCCTGGTGAACCTGACAGCCCTTTGGAGGGAAGTGACTGAAACAGGCAGTGCAGAAGTAATAAGGGAGGCACAGAACTGGCAAGATGATTCTGCAGTGTATGAAAAGGGACCTGCTTACTGTCTCACAGTCACCATTGTGATAGCACCTGCTGTGCTGGAGGCAGGTTTCAAGTGCACTGACTTCAAACAGCTTTCAAGAAGCTTTGAAATGCACTTTTAAGGCTGTTGTGTCTAGGAAAGCCCATCTGGTAATTGATTTACCCCAGTTTAATGTTGCAGAGGATGAAGTAAGGGCTAACACCGGGATTCAGACTGCTCTAGGACAGAAAGACAAAATGCTGAAGCTGCTTCTCTTGTAGAAATCTCTTTCCGTGTGTGGATGTGTGGAGGGAGCCTGGAAATCATCCCCTGCAGCCGTGTTGGGCATGTCTTTCGGAAGAAACATCCGTACGTCTTTCCGGAGGGAAATGCCAATACGTACATTAAGTAAGTGGTTTGTACTTGCTTTGTTTTCCTGTGAAACAGCCTTGTATGAAGGGGGGGAGCAGAGAAGACAGGCAGGAAAGTTTGTTTGGAGAACTTTGAAATATCCTTGGGCAGGAATTTCTAGAGCTGAAGAAAATGTAAGTCAACGCAACTGTCCCATAGGATTTCTCCAGTGTTGCTAATATGACAGAAATAGGACATTTATATGATAGCTTTCATCAGCACAGAAATGGAAGGACAGCCCCAGCACATCCCTGGGTGCTGGCTACCATAACATCAAATAGTTTAGACCTTGAGGTCATCAGAACACATTTATAATGACCTGAAATCCAGCTGCCAACATCTGTGAGTAGCCAGTGACCTTGGCTGAGGACTCAGTGTGGCTCAGCTGAACCAGAACATTTGGTTCTCAGTGCCTCTCCGGGACAGGAGCCACACAGCCTGCTGGAGTGGGTGGCTCTGTCTCCAGGCTGGTGCTCTCTCCTGAGCAGAGGCAGCAGTGGGCTGCACCTGGCTGGCATGGACACCGAAGGGACTGCCAGGGAAGGGAATACCAACTGAAAGGGACCTCTCCTCACACGCAGGAGCATAGACTGAATCAGGTACTGAAATGCTGCCTGAAATGGGCTAAGGCCCTGGAAACATCAGGAAAAGAAGGAGGAAATCCAGAAGTGGGAATAGGCATGGGAAAGATGATGAGAGCAGCTGGTGAGGTCAGGAAGGATTTCCTCCATTTTTACAGTGTGAGGCTGAACGTTGTTGCTTAAGTGAATGACAGAGAAAAGCACTGGGGGCACTTACAGTAAATGCAGGGTTGTTTCTGAGCTAACCAGCAGTTGTGAGTGCTTTCACACCAGGCTTTCCTTTTAGTGTGGGCTTCCCACTGGTAGAAAGAGCCAGCAGCGTTTGTGAAGACCCAGGCATCTGACCCAGGCACTCTGCAGCCTTCCTCAGCCTTTGCTTGAGACAAGGAGCTGGGGGGAGTGCAAATTACTCCTCTCACTAACACCTCATGTGGGATTTCCAGCCACACAGTGTGTGGAGCAGGAAGGGGACAGTGGTGACGGGCGCAGGGCATTGCGGGCATCAAGGAGGAGAGCACGAATTTGAGAATCACTAGGAGGGCTCTTGTTTTTAGTAGTGAAGTGAGACTACTTCAGAGGAGTCTGGGATATGGCAAAATCTCCACTGTTAGAGAGTGAAACTCAGCAAACCTGAGTGAAAAGGTGGTGCCTGCATTGCATCACCTGCAGGAGGAGCAAGGGGAGCTTGAATGGGTACAGCTCTTCTGACTCCTTGTCAGGCACAGGCCTCTGGGGACTTTGGGGATGTCTGTGTCATGCCTGGGTGTGAGCCTTGGCATTTGTCCCCGTGTTTCTTGTGAACTCACGTGAGATCAGGAAGCCAGACAAAGGAACCCTGCACTTTGGGGAAGGTTAGGTACAGATGCAGACACTGATTTCGTCATCTCTTGAGCAAGACCACTTAGACCACTGCCTTAGAGAGAGAGGAAGAAGCCCATGAAGCAGCAAGGAACTGAAGAGCAGCCTGGAGAAAGGAACCTGTAGGCATCAGGAGCTGGGATGTTATTAACCTTAGGGTATCTATCAGCCTTAATGTTACAGTGCATAGAGTGAGAGCAGAAGCAGCTTCTGGCAACCTGATGTGCTGTAGCACTTCTGTTTAAATAGAGATGTTAGCATAAAATTCTTCCACCTTTCTGCCAGATACTGATTGTTTTTCCACAGAGCCCCTACTTCAGTGTGAGAGACAACTCATGCTCCAGTGTGGTGCTGCCTTCATGTGCAGACTGGCTCCTTTTCTGGCCACCTGGGACTTGGCTGCATCCAGAGCCTGCCCGTGGCACCTGCAGCTTAGTGGTGTGGCAGCAATGGCTTGGAGTCACTGGCCTGCCTTGGAGCAGGAGATGGGAGGGCTCCCCTGGTCTGGGCAGAGGTAGGCAGGTAGGCATGGAGCAAGAAATCCATTTGCAAGAAGAGTTAAGAGCCATCTGAAATCAACAGAAGATTTGCTGAGGTTCAGAAAACTTCTGCAGACACCTGGCTGATGTGGGAGACTGACACTCAT
Organism: Pardalotus punctatus; assembly: GCA_013400915.1. NCBI lineage: Eukaryota > Metazoa > Chordata > Aves > Passeriformes > Pardalotidae > Pardalotus > Pardalotus punctatus. Next base: position 341,414 of record VZTX01006384.1, on the reverse strand, counting down.
GCTAAACACCGTGGTGGAGTGACATCTCTTTGAGTTTTGAATGCTGATGTTTGCCTCAGCGAAATCCAGGAGTGCAAAGTAGGAGAGTCCATTCAGGATTGAAACACAGGAAATATTTGCAAATCTTTGGCAAACTTTTCAGAGCTCCATCTCAGCCACTAAATAAAACCCAGGCACTCCTGCCTTGGCGATGATGCTTAAGAGAACCTCCAGTTCTGAGTTTGGTGGATGCAAAGCATCCAGCTGACTTTGAAATGGTGAGTTCTTAATCTAAGCTTTATTTGGCGTGATGTGTTTGGTCCCTGGGGTAATGGGAAAGGAGTGCTTTCTCTAGCAGTGAGGGATGGGCTGGCTCAGAGTGGGTTTGGGTGAAGCCAAAGGCCAAGCTGAGGGTGGGAGGAGGGCAGGCTGGATCAGTTGGTGCCCTTTGGAAGATGTCACCTTGCAAGTGACCTCCTTGGTTTCACGTGTGCTCTGTTGCCTCCCTAGGAACACCAAGCGCACGGCGGAGGTGTGGATGGACGAGTTCAAGCAGTACTACTATGCCGCTCGTCCTGCAGCCCAGGGGAGGCCTTTTGGAAAGTAAGGGTCTTCCTCTGCTGCCTGTGCCCTGCCTGCTGCACGGGGTGCTCACAGCGATGTCCCCTCCTGCTCTATTAGAAATCAGAAAGTGCTTTGTGTGCAGGAAGTTTGCCATTCGTTCTGTGATCAGTCAGAAGTGCCTCCCTGTCAGGAGGACTGTAAATATTGGTGTTGTATCTCTCATTTTCACATGCTCCTCTTCACCTTAGAAAGTTTCCTTTGGACCTCAGGGGGTTCCAAATCCAAACCCAAATTCCTTGTGACTACTCTTTAGTCTCTGGGATAAGTAAATTGAAGTCCTGCTGACTCACCTGTTTCCACTGTATTAATATCCTGCTCCCTTCCATCAGCACAGAATGAAGTAGCAGCTCTGTCCTGCTTAGTGTAGTAGGGTATAGAAAAGTTGACCTATGTGACAAGAAGGTACTGGAGGCTTCTGACTACTCCATTAAAGCCAGCTCATAACAGCTTCACAGGCAGAGGCTGGCCCAGGGAGGAGCTGGAGTTTTGAATATGTGCAGTATGATCCTTCAGCAGAAATTTTTGATTAATGAAAGAAAAAATTATTTCACTGTGTGATTAACTTCTGCTGGCTTACAAGCATATTTAGGTGCTCTTGCAAATCAACCCCTCCTGTGGTCCTGTAAACCAAAAGTAACTTAGAATAGCAAATAGCATATATTAATTTCGTAGTATGTTAATATATTAAAGTGAAGGTTATTGCATATAGTAGACAGGATGCATTTTTCACTAATCATTTTAAGTGACTGTGCTCTTCCATGAGCCTTTTCAACTCCAGACTCCTTGTTAAAATGACAGTGTGTCACCATCTTACCATTGCTGTTTTACCAAGTGAGACCTCCAAAGAGACAGAGATCAAAACAACCGCTCAAGCTCATGCAGTGAGAAAACAGAGCTGCTGATGCTCTTGTGTTTGCTGTCTGTGCATTTTTGTTGGGTTTCTCTCAGCCTCCTTTTTGGTGTGTTGGGTCTCACCTTCATCATCTCCATTGTATCTCTGTGGTATTTTCTTCCCACAGTGTCCAGAGCAGAGTGGAGCTGCGGAAGAAGCTGAAATGCCACAGCTTCAAGTGGTACCTGGAAAATGTTTATCCCGAACTTCGGTACGGATGTGCCGCCTCCTCCTGTCTTTAGCAGGCCAGTGGGGTGCTCCATCCCTCCCTCCTGTCCCACAGAGCTTTCCTCTGCCCCAGAGGAAGGAAACCTCCCTTGGCATCACAGAAGGGCACAGTGAATTTTGTGCTGGCTTTAAACACAGCTTGCTCACAGTATGACATGCAGCAGGGCTTTGGAGATCCTTGGGGGTCCCTTCCAACTCAGGGTATTCTGTGATATCTGCATCCTCTAAGCTCTTTGCTGCACGGCTGGTGAGGGACAAAGCACCAGTTAGTCCCATTTGCTCTTGGGATTTCATTAGGTATCCTCCTGCCCATGCTGTGGAAGAGGTTGTATAGGGAAATAAGAGTTTTATTTACAAAAGTATCCCAAGGTAGAAGATCCACCGTAGCCCCTGCTGGGGTGTTTCGGTATTTAATGACTCTTGCTTACTAAACAAGCACCTAATTTCCAGTCCTTTCACACTGTTCTGTGGCACTCAAGCTTCTCTGTTGTGAAACCATACACCCTAGAATTTTATCACTTGCATTCTGATGGCTCTGCCTTGCTTCTAGCCCAATGCTTTGCTAAATACCCACTTCCACAGTTACTTTTGCACAGGTGTCTTTTACTTACCAAAATTACTCCAGACACCATTGCATTCATTCCCCTGGTCTATGTCAGGAGCCATCCTCAGAAAGGTGGTAAAGTTCTGGAGATGGCTGGTGCAATCGCTGAGTGAAGAATCACTGTGCGAAAATGATGATTTATAGCTGTTTCCTTGTACTTTTTTTGCCATTGCACAGTAGCATTCCCAGGCAATGCCAGGGCTCTGTGACAGGTTGTTATAAAGTTCCCCTGTCCTGTAAGCTGAAGGCTGACCTTCAGCCTGCTCACAGCCTATTCCTGGCTCCTCTGTTTGCCTTGTGCACTTTTATTTATTTTTCCCTCTTACAAAGGTCAGCCATCCATCTCTGAGCGCTGCTTCTGCAGTGTCCTTGTCCATGTGCTGCATTCCGTGCTCCAGTGTGGTAATAGATCTTGCCACCCCTCATTTTCTGAAGGTGAAATGGCGTAGCCTTACCCCACTGGGCCTCCCTGTTCACAGGGCACTATGGATGTTGTTTTCATGCTGTTCCCACAGGATTCCTGAGGAATCTCTCTATCAGACTGGGATAATCAGACAAAGACAGAGCTGCCTGGAGTCACACAAGTCTGAAGAACAAGAGCTCCCCATCCTGAGCTTAAATCCTTGTAACAGCAGCAAGGGCACAGTACCAAAGGCACAGGTAAGATGTGTTGTGTATCCCTGTGATGCCAGATGGGAAGAAGCCTTGGGGGCAGCTCCAAGATGATTTCTTTAGGTTGCTAAAGCTCTGTTGGAGAATTTTCCCATTCTGCCAGTGTCTTTCCTTAGGCAGCATGTAGTCAAACCCTGGTAGTTCCACCTGACCTTGGTGGAGGCCCTGGGCAGCAGCAGGGACTGGTGCGGGAGCCACAGGACACCGTGTCCTTCTCATCTCCATCTGAGCCTGTGCTGAGCACTTCCCACTGCCCAGGAACGCCACGTGCCGCTCATCTGCACAGATCAAAGGCAAAGAGAATTTTAACTTCCTCTCATCTCTCAGCCTTTTTTCTTTCAAAATGGACTGAGTCGCAATGGCATTTATAACTTCATAGTCTGCATTCTCTCAGGATTGGATTGCCCATTAAACTAGCAAGAATTTAATGAGGATGATCTCGGTTTTTTCAATCTCACTGAGACCAGAAAAAGCTGTATGAATTGATGTTCTCAAAAGCACAGCCTAGGAGATGTTAGAGCCAAGAGCAGGCCCATGTGCCTTGCAGCAGACTTTCTGGACCAAGACCGTGATGATACACACGGCTTCAAAACCCACCTTTGCTTCCGACTCGCTTTGTGGTTTTGGGCATGTCAGTAAGTTCTGTCAGTGTTCCCATCTATAAAACAGAGGATAACAATCCCTCTCTTCTCCATGGGTGCCATGAAATAATTCAGTAGGAAGGGTGTGCTTGCTTCCACTTGACTGTACATCCTTAACCTTCATGGTTACATATTCAAACCAGGTAGCTGTGCATATCAAAGGCCCAGCCTGGGGACACTTTTTGAAATATCCCTGATTTGTGTGTGCAAACAAAGCACAGCATTATGTGCATCTCTTTCAAATGTGGTTGCATGCCTGTCTCTAGGCAGGAAATTAATATCTGTTTCACAGCATGGTAAAATCAACAATGACTCCTTGAATATTAGTCAGTTCAGAAAATATAGTTAATATAATTGCAAGTGCCACACAGTTACACTTCCTGTGGTTTCACTGGTTTCCAGGTTCCAGAATTATTTTTCTTTCTTCCACTGCTGCATGGACTTTTCACACAAACAGCAAGGGAAGCAAGCTGATGAGAGCATGTCATCATGTTTTTCAGGGCTAGCTCTGCAGAAGAAAAGTGTTCTAATGACAATAGCGGCTTTCAATGAATTGGATGTTTCTTTTTTAAAAAACCTGGGGAAATCAGAATGAAAAATGCTGCTACAAGTTAGCGTTGGTATTGGTCTTTCTGAAATACCAATTTGATGTGGTATTTTAGAATGAGAAATGTCATGCCAACAAGTTGGATTGTTTCATTCCCACCAAACACATTTTGTTTTGACATTTCTGTGCTGTAAATTTTTGGAATTTTTCATGCCACAAACTTTTCATCTTCCTGTTCTGATTCTGCAGCAGTTTGCAATAGGTCAGCACTTCCCACTGGATGGCAAATCCATTTCTTGTACACATCCAGGACTAACTCTGCAAGGGAACAGAAAAATACTCTACAAACAGATTGCAGAATGGCTGCACTCAGTACACAGCAGGAATAGAGAAAAGCCTTTTCCTTTTATCTTTCTCTGGCTTTCTAGGATAGTTCTCTGTTACTTGTACCCATGGAGAATAGCTCAGATTAAAGCAGGATATTTAAACTTTTATTGTGAATAGAAACTTATATTTTAATGACACAGTTTGATACAAGACCACCTGAACTTGTGGATGACATGGGTGTTACAGTCACCAGGCTGTGTAGGATTGATTATGCAGCAGTCCTGAATGCTATTTAGTTTTGCATTTGATACACCAGAATAGAGCAATAATCTTCACTTTTAATGTACTGAAGTCACATCTTGTTTACCCTAAGCTTCATTATTTGAAAAATAGGCTTAGCTAAATCAAAGCTGTGCTTTCCTGGCATTCAGTAAGTACCATGGAAATACCCTGGCTGTCCAAATTCTTTATTATCACTATTATAGTAGCAGTAATTTGGTTGCTTTGATTGCCTTTCTGTAGCTGTCTCCCTGCTAGGCTCCCCCAGTCTTTTACCAACATTACATCGTGAAGTCCTGGGACTGGGTGTGAGAAAACCGGATCTGTCATGGTTTGAGGAGAGAGGCACAGGAGATGTCAGATGGCTCTTTATTTTAGCTTTTCTACCTGTAGTGTCTGGAAAGGGTGTTGTGAGACCTCTGGCTACAACCTCCATAGTTTGGTTAAATTGAGATAAATACTCCATGGCAAAATCAGATTTACACCCTTAGCAGACCTAAAAAACCTCTCTGATGGTGTCTGGTGTTGGTCCTGAATTACTGAAAGGGCCACTGAGGCACAAGAAGACCCCTCATCTTTGTGTAGGAGAGCTCGGTCTTCTCATCCCGGCGATCCACTTGGCCCCTTTCCTCTCCAGAAGATTTGGCAGCAGTCAGGGCAGGCTCTGTCCCCTGAGGCGACTCTCAGAGGGATCTTGAGGTGGCTCAGAACCCCAAGGTGGCTCTCAGGTGGCTCTTGAGTTAGTGACTGGCAGAGATGTTTGTGCAGTGCCCACCCCCAGGGCAGAGCAGGCTCTGCCTGTGCTCCTGCCCACTGCAGGCTCTGCGCTCTACACCTTGTTGCATCTCATTTGCTAAATGAACAGATTTATTTAGTTTTTCATGAGAGAAATGCATCCGAGGGAAAATAATTGATCATAATTTTGTTCTCATCTATCTGATGAAGATGTGAGTAGCTGGGTTTTTTTTTCAAACCTAGTGTCAGTTGATATTAGTTCATAGAGTTTGGAAAAGACATCTGACTCTGGGATTTATTTAAGTCATTAGCAGCTTCAGGAAGCCTGACATACTTCAGATAAAAAATCTGAATATGCTTTGACCTGGATATAACACATGTGTAAGCAGTTGCTGCAAGAGGAATGTAAAGTTCAGGCATTTTTAGACAAGCAGGGAAATGGGGAAGGCTCAGCATCCATTTCCTGGGCCTGCACCCCAAAATACCTGGGGTTTGCAGCTGAGTGGCTGCCATTGCATTTGAGTGGCACGTCCTTGACTTTTCTTGGAACGGAAATGCAGCGTGATAATCTGCTGGGTATGGCTTTGATGCTCATCCCAGTTGGCTTGAGGTCCTCTGTGTGCTGACTAGAGCTGCACTGTTTTTGGAGAACCTTTAGCATCTATCCAAACTAAGTGTCCCTCCTGAGACATCTCAACCATAAACATTCTCTTCTGACCTTCCTCCCCTCAAAAGCCTTCGTTCTTCTCCTCCACGGGCATGACCTGCCCCAGCTGCAGGCTGGCAGGAGCTGTGGGAGCCAGGCTGAGCAGAGGGGCAGCAGTGTCCGCTCTGCACCCAGGTTGTCCTGGGCACATGGTGTACTCTGCTGTCCCTCTCCCTGAGGTGTGTGGAAGTGCCAGTTGTATCCCAGGTCTTTGCTGAGCGGAGCACTTCCGTATCCTTAGGTGACTCCTGCAGTCCTGTGTCTTGGGAAGTCCTTCCCCGTGATTTGAAGATGATAATTGGCTAATTAGATTGTTCCACCTTCTTCAGAAACACTTTTCTCAAGCTACTACCCTGGCTTTAGGGCACAGCTGACCTCTCGCTCAGCAGCAGAGGCCTCGCTGTCACGGAATGCTGGGCTGCCATGGCACTGCTCCTTCCCGGGCCGAGGGGCTCCTTCCTCCATCTGCCAGCCAGGCTATGCCAAGCCAAAGGTCACTTCTGAAAATCATTCCCTCAGTTCACAATAATGCTGAGTAACAGTGACAGGTGCCAGCTCAGATGATGCTAAAGCCTTGAGAAATTGTCAGAAGCCTCAGATGAGGGGGTCAGTGTTACCTGAGGCCTTGGAGGAAAGGGGTTGCTGGTTGTGGTGGGCAGCTGGTAGCTCTCTCCAAGTCCACCCTCTTCCTCCTTGCTCCCCTACCACTCCTTCTTTGTCTTCGAAAAGGCAGGACATCTTGATCTCAGTTTTACCTCATCAGTCTGTCTTTCCTTGGTTGTGGGGTCAGCTCTACACCCTGATGGCATCTCCTCAGGCCAGTCTGCAGCCCTGAAGCTGTGCTAGCCCCTGGCAGGGCTGCCCCCTCTGCCACAACCTCCGTGGTGCAAAGCTCTGCTGCTGTTACTGCTGTGCTGGCCACGTCAGTGCCAGGTGTGCCAGGGTTTAGGAGATAAAGTAGCTCCTCATGGGAAAAAGAAAATCAAATAATAAAGTAGTTTTAATCCAAACTGATACAAATAAGGGAAGAGAAGGGGTAAGATAAAAATTTGCGTGGCCATGGGCATGTATTTTAACTCAAAAGCCCTTCATGGATTCTGTGGTGTTCAACTGACTTCCCTCCTCCTCCCCCCCAGATTTCTTCATTTTCTGCATAATTTTCTCTGGCTTTCATCTAGGGCTGAAAGGGAAGAAGACATGATTAGAGCTGGATAAAATATTTTCAACAGGACTGGCTTCCATAAAAAGCTATTCTGCCGAGATAGATGAGCTGTGTGAAAATCTGTCAGCTGAGATAAAGACAGTGGAAGGACAGCCTGGGGGCAGGAGGGTGGGATCCAGTGTCAGCTATGGAACTGACGCACACATCCAGCTCTGGAGGCCTCACATCTTATGATGAACAGCAGCTTAGGGAAGATGGTTACCGCCACCCTTCCTACCCCATGATCTGCTGCTGGATGAGAGGATGGTCCTGTCTTGAGAGGATGTGAATATTGTGGAGGCTTGAACATAGCCTGGTCTGGAATAAAAGCATGGAGAACCTCTGGGAGGAGCAGTCTTCCGTGAGATAAACTCAGTGAAGCAAGAAGGTTAAGATGTCAAAACAAGCGAACAAAAAAGTCCCATGGCCTGAGTTAGCTGGAGAATTCAGCATATACACAAATTACAGGATTAACTGGCTGCTGCTGAGGAGCCTTGTGGGTGCAGCTTCAGCCCTCTCCTGAACTAAAATGACAAACAATTGGTTAAAAATGTAAAGCAGGTTTTCAAAGCAGCTTGTAGCAGCATGGGTGCCAAGAACAGATGTTGGAGCTTGCCCCGTAGGGTTTGGTTCTTCACAGATGCTGGACTAATTTGGCACCTGATTTCCCAGGCTGGTGGTTTACACAGCAGCTGACAGTGTGCATGGTTGGGATGTCTGGAATGTGTTCACTGTAGGATCAGGTAAACTCTGCTCCATATGACAAAGAAAAGTAGTTGCCAGAAGGCCCTTTGGGTGAGGATTACAGCTTTGAAAACAAATGCTTGTTGTGTGCCCAGATCCTGGGCAGCTCTCGCTGAGAAGCCTGTGGGCAGGCTGTTCAGAAAGCCAGGTTTGATTTCCATGAGCTGATGGGGAATAGTGGGCTAAGAAGCAGAGTATGAGGATCACAGTGTGAAGTCCTTGTGGAACTGGGTCTGCTGTGCAAAAGCATGTTTTCCCTTCCAGGTGGCTAAGGACCTGAATGAAAGTGGGATTTATATTCCCAGGAGTTAAATGCCTGTAGCTGTCTGTTTTGAAGTTGAGGAGAAGAGTTAGAGCTGCTGACGGTGACAAATACCAAAGGACTGGAAGCGTTTCCCTGCTCTAATAACTCATGCTAATGCAACCCAAAACCTGCGCCATTCAAAGTCAGGGGAGCTGCAGGCATCCCAGCTCTGAGAGCAGGGCAGCCATTCTTCACATTCCCCTCCAGCACTCAGAAAGGGTTGAAGTCTCCCAGGAGCCCCATTTTTCCAGCTTCAGCCTAACAGCCATATGTTTGAGCATTGCCTTCCCTTCCACTGCCAGCACTGCTGCTCACTTCTCACAGAGCTCTGACTCCTCCATAGTTGAGCTCTCAACTGTTTTGCTTTCTCTCTGCACCTTTTCTTTCACAGCAGCTTTTGAATTTTCTTAGCCTGTACTCTGTCAAAGCATCAGCCTTGGCTCCTGGGGGCTCTTGTGGAAGACCTCTTTCTCCTTCGCCTTGCTGTCTCCAGCAGAGTCATTGCCCTCCGATAGTGAAGCCAGCCTGCTGTTGCTCCTCCAGCCCTGCTCACCTGCCCTGCCACAGCTGAGAACCTGCTTTCCATTTGCCCCCACTGCTGCTGCTCAGAGCCATTTATGCAGCAGGAGTTGATCTTGCTTCACACCCTGGCTGGGGGCCCTCGGAAAACCCTTCCAGCCCTGCTCTTTCTAATTTTAAAGTTGATGCTCATGCAAAGTTACAAGGAAAACACTTGTTCCAGAAGTCACTCTCCAGGGTTATGTGAAAGCATGGCTTGTGGTTTTCCATCAGCCAAAGCAGCTCTTGTCTGCCTGTGCATGCACACGAATAACAGGGAGACATCCCTTGCCTGGGATCCTCTCAGGAGGTGCCCTTGGGTAATATGAGCACAGGTAAATGACAGAAAATGTTCACCTGGAATGAACGTTGGAGTAAACTTATGTGAAACACTCTTGGGCTAAGCTGTGTGTCTGCACATCCATGATGCTTTGTCCAGCACATTTGGAAATCCTTGTCAAAGTATCAGCTACTCTTCTTTTTCTCCCAAGTAAAACATCCAGTGGTGAAAAAGATGGTAATCCGAGATATTTCCTGTTGTTTGGTAAGCATCACACAGGACAAAAGCTCCTCCAAAGTTTATTTCTGGGGCTGAGAAGCTGATAAAAGAGCAGGTGAACATGAAAAGCAGCATCAGAAAAAATCTCCAAGGCAGCCCAGTGGAACAGGTGTAGCAATGGTCAGAGCAAACCAGTACAGCAAACCTTTGAAATATGGTCCCACTGCCTTGATAGAAAGCAGAGCTTTACCCCTTACTTTTGTGATATTTGGGAACAGAATCTCAGGAGTTGGAAACATTTACTATGTGTCACCTCTTGTCTCACACTGCCAGCTGCAAAGCATTTCTGCTGCTCGTCCCTGAAAAAAGGGGATTGCATATTGTGTGGTTAGTAGTATTCCTGCCTCTCTTTTGCTTTTTTCCCGTCCTTTTGTTCTCCAGCCACAGCCCAGTTCTGGCTATGAAATCTTTTGTCTCATGAAACATGTTCTTCCAGCAGCTTTTGTAGACATTTTCTTTGGTACCTGCAGTCCCCCAATGACAGCTGCAATTTTGGGAAGGCTTGAAACATCCTGGTGACCTCTCCTGATGCCTCTTGAAGTCAGTGAGGTTTGTGCTTGATTTTGTAAGGGGCTGGATCCAAGCCAAAGTGTTTGTTTTCCAGGTAAAAGAACAGCAATAATCAACACTGATCTCTCACCACCTTTCTTTTTTCTTCCTCTTTGCAGGAATGGACGTACACATACAACCACCACATCCGCCAGCAGCAGCTGTGTTTGTCTGTGTACACCCTCTTCCCTGGCTCCCAGGTGCTGCTGTCACCTTGTAAAGAAGGTGACAACAAGCAGGTGAGCCCTTTCACTGATCCTGTATTTTCTTTGAAGTTCCCTTTTTTTTTTTTCTCAAAACAATATTACTGCACATTAAATGGCCTGTGCTCTGGCTTCCTCTGGGAAGCACAGTCTATTTGGGAATACACTCTCTGGCCCGTTCAGCCCTTTGCCTCTTAAATGAGTGTGTTGATAAGGATGTCTATTAGTGAGGGTGGTGATCTGGATACTTCAGTGCAGAAGTCAAACCCAAACTGGCAATTTAGTTCACATGGGCTGCCAGTCAGCAGCAGATGCTAACATTTCCCTGCAGTTAATCACTGAGCTGGCATTTGAACCAGTGACCTGGGGAAAAAGCTGTTAGTAATATATTATCTTCCTGAAGCCAGGCAGAGGCCGAATTAAATGAGTGCTTCTGATGGGAAGGATGTTCAGGACGTGTCCTGCTTGGTGTGGGTTTGGGGACCTGGTACTTCTGAGCATCAGGGCACAAGACCTTGATGACAGCTGTCCTCTTGATGCTGGAACAGTGGAGCAAAAGCACCATGGGCAGAAGCTTGTTCACCTGTTTCTCCTCTCGTGTGTGTCTCTCCTCAGCGCTGGGGCAAAGTCGGGTCACACCTTGAGCACATAGCTTCCCGCTTCTGCTTGGACACTGAGACCATTGGGGACACCAACGAAAGCATCAAAGAACTCGTCATCAACCCCTGTGAGAGCACAGCCATGAGCCAGCGCTGGGACATGGTGATGTCTTGACCTGCTGGAGGATGTTCACGGCAGGGATGGGCACCAAGATGTGGCTACACGCGGTCCAGATGCACCAGATGGAGCTCAAATCCAAACCATTGGGGGTCCTTGGGTGCTGTGGGACAGGAGGAGAATCATTCCAATAAAAATGGGACACGGCACTCCAGGTGAAACAGCAGATGTTGACCGTCAGACATGCAGCTGGTATTGGCCTGGTGATGGTCAAGGAGAAGGGATGGCAGAAAAACAAGCTTGAAATGTTTTAGAGGAATCCTGGGGCTCCTACACAGAACTTCAGTGTGCAAAGCGTTGATTAATCTCCCTGAAAACACAGTTGGAAGAGCCTTTAACACCTAAAGGAGACTTGGGCTGAGCAAAACAAGCATCTCAATGGCTTTTGGGGGGCTGAGGCGGGTGCATAATATGGGATGTGCCAAGGGATGCTAAGAAACATCGCTGGGGATCAAGTGGACCACACTGAATTATCATTGCACTTTCCATTTCTGTGGATGTTTCTGCCTTCTGCAGACAGCATGGGTGGAACCGTGTTGCACATTTGAGTTTGTACCTGATCCACATCCGTGTTGTGTCTACAGAGCAGTCATTGATGGCTGTGGCCAGGATCCAAACAGCGAGTGATGGGGGAATCCTGCTCTGTGCTAACTGCACATGGTGCTTGTTGAATCTGCAAAGCCCAAGCAAACAGAGGATTCAGTGTGTGAAATTAAAGGATATAAACTTCTGTCAAGCTGGGAGGAAAGGCAGTAACATGATTATTTCTCCTCTCTGAAGGCCATGGGTCACTGAAGACTCCCCTAAAATTTCGCTATGTGTCTCTCACTGCTCTGCTTCAGATCTGGACTAAATCAAATCTTCACTTTTCTTCCATAAAAGTAATATTTTTGGTAATTGAAGGTAATTGTGTCATAATTCTGTTTCCCAATTTCCAAACTACAGACGAAGGGGCTCCCATAAAATGCTGCTACTGAAGGAATGGTGAAGGTTTAATTTTTTATCAAAATTAGAGACTGCTCTGAGAAGGGAAAAGGGATATTACCTGGGCTTGCTTCCCAGTTACCTTGTAGCCCAAGATGTGAAATTCTGAAGAAAATGTTTGGTATTCCCCATTCACGCCTGTGAGCAGGGAAGCCTGGGTCACAAAGTTACTCTCTCTCAAAGTCACTTAACATAGGCAGACCAGGCAGAAATGATTTCTTCAGCTTTTGGAGATGTTGTTTACCAGGGGTCATGTCGGGTGCCATCACTGTGTGGGAGTGAGGTGACTGCCCAAGGAGAACAGGACAGATGATCTCAGAAGGGGTCTCAGGAATAGAAGACTGGAAGGTCTTTTCCATCCTGTTTTTCAGGGCAGCTGCCACTACAGCCCCAGGTAACAGGCAGTGCATCACCGAGCTGTGCACACAGCTCTCGTGTAGTAAGGACTCTAAGAGAGAACTTTCGCAGGACTATCAACGTGACTTGAAAAGAACCACATAGTTTGGGTCTCTAAAAATGCTAGGATTTAGTGAAAATCCTATCCTTTGTTTCCTGTGCTGCAAACTACAGGTAAAATACCATAAGCTTTAAGCCTTCAAGTGCTCTCAGCATCCCTTCTTGAATAAATTGCTCTCTTTCAGGATTTTACTGCCTCAGTTTCTCCTCCCTCAGTGCTGGGAGAAAGTCCTATGTGTAAATCTCCCTGGCTTTAGAAGCAGAACCAGTGCAGCTCTTTATGTACAAAGGGTCGCAGTGCAAAATGCTTTTCATGTGCTGCAGTGATTACTATCCTCATCAAGCTCCCTTGGTGCCAGCCTCGAGGAGGGCTTCTGTTATGAAAGGGCTGGAGCAAGCTGTCATTTCATGGCGGGAAGTGGCTTTGTTTCCATGCCACCACTGGCAGGAAACAAAGGGGAGCACTTAAAACGGAATGGACCCATTCCACAGAGGAGGGCAGTGACCTTGGGCTTCTTTTTAATTGAACAGGCAAATAGCACGTCTACTTTTCACAATGGTGGTGACAGGCAAGGGGTAGTAATTCCCCGTCGAGTGTTTACAAGGGAAAGCAGCTCCCAAGAGCTTGAAGCTTAACACGTTCACACCTGTACTGTGCCCACGGCCTGGGACTGCCCAGCAGCTGGCAGTTTGATTCTGAAAATTCAAATTGCTGAACAACTTGGCACCGGTTTGGGAGTTCAGCACCTGGCAGGTACACTCTGAGCAGGACCTCAGACCTATCTAACTTTACCGTTCTCCACCAAAGCTGAAAATGTCCGTTCTGCTGACAGCCAAAGCTCTCTAAACTGCTCTTTGCCTTAGAAACAGCTACCTCACTACATATGTGTGTGTGCTTGAGCTCATGGACCCATGGGACCGGCAGGGATGTGTTCGAGGAAGGAGTTGTCTGGCCAGCTTTTCAGCTCTCTTGCCTTTTGGGAAACACAAATGCTACAGCAAACCCCTCCTATTCCAAAACATGCACTTAGTGATCACTGTGAACATCTCCGGGGGCAGTGGAAGGCAGGCAGTGGAGAAGGGGACATCAGGCATGGTGTTCTCTACCAGAGAGTAGCAACTAAGTTCAGCTAAGTCTCTTGCAGGCCCAAAAGCGACCAAGTACCTCACAGACCTGGGGAACAGCAGCCCTTCTCAAACTGGTGATTGTGTCTCACACAGTGTCGGCTGCAACCCTTAGGCTACAGCTTATTTCATGGTCCAGGAAATGAGATTATCCCTATGGATCAGCAGTGTTTTCAGAGAAGCCTGAGTATCAACCTGACTCCTGGGGAGGTTTATATAAAACTGGCAATGGTCTGGCAGCCTCCAGAGTTAACCCCAATATGGCATTTAGCAAATCTGCTTAACACCCCTGCAGAGAGACCTCGCATTGTGTCAGGGAAAAGGTTAACTGCTGCTGAAAGCCAGCTCATACCTTCAGGTTTGTTTCATTTATTAAAATACACTGAAAACAGATTAACCTTTTTTGCTTTGTATTTTTTCTTTGCCTGGACAAATTATTATCGTGCTGTGAACAGGTACAATGTGAGTGATTGGTATCTAGATGGGCTCCCATGCCAATGCTTCTTAAGCCCCAACGTCATGTGGTAGTAATGCTTTTTGGTAACATTTTGCACTGCCTTGAAAGAACATAAGATAAAGTAGAAAATATGATTCTAATCCTGACTGTTGAGCTTTGTGACAGCCTTTGTGATCTCCAGGTAAGTCACTTCTTGTGCCTTGGGAAAATTAGATTCTGAGCAGGAAACTCAAGGCTAGAACTTCCACTGGCTTTTAAAGAGACAACTAAGGCTATCCAAAAAAACCCACCCCAAAACCCAAAAAACACCAGCAAAATCAAGAAAGCATTTCCCCTCCCTCACGAAGGAGATCCATGTTCCGATGAGAACAAATCTATCTGGTTTTAGTTGGGCTGGAGAAGTCTTGCAGTCCTTGCGTTGCTGCTTATGTGATTCCTAGGTGTCCTGTGCTTGTCTTCTCTCTGTTCCAGTGCAGGACCATAAGGTAACGACACAAATCATCACTGCTTGGAACCTCAGGTAGTGATTTAGTGGCAAAGAGGTGGAAACTGAATTCAAAGATCTTGGATTATCCAGCAGCACTATAGCAAAATGGGTCTGGCGGATGAAGACTGGAGAGCTCATGGGGGTTCAAGACAAGCACAGCCCTGAGTGTTAATCCCTCTTTCTGCTTCCAGGAGTGGCTTGGGATACCTTACTTCATTTCCCTGCCACAGTTTCCCAAACTTTCAGTAAAGACTGAATGTTTTGAACAGAGAGAAAGCCAAGGACTAGTTTTTGTTGTATGCAATGCCAGCAGTACTGGGCCAGCAGTCTCCAGGGACCCTTTTTATCTGCCTGTACAGGGTCTGGTTCAGATGGAGTGAATTTTCTTCATGGGAGCCTGTAAGGTCTCATACCATGTAATGTGACTCTCAGGAGTAAAACTGGGGGCAGTTTTGCTGCAGGAGGTGTTGCTTAGAGACCTGGCTGGACATCAGTCTGCAAGTGGTAACTGACTGCTTTTGCATCAGCTGGGGTTTTTGGGGTTTGTTTTCTTTTGTTTAATCACTTATTAGACTTTCTTTATCTTGACTCACAAGTTTTTCTCACTTTTGCCCTTTGGATTCTTTCTCCCATTCAGGTGGGCAGGGAGGAAGGGAGTTTGGGTGGTTGAGTAGGTGTCGTGGCTCAGGCTCTGATCACAACTCTGCAATAGGATCTGCACTGCTCTCATTTCAGATCTTAAAAGCTTCAGTGAAAAGCTGGGGGCTAGCATTGTTTTTAGGAGGGGTAAGGGAAGCAAAGTCAAGCAGGTTTCACACAAGCAGCAGGAGAAAGTTCTGCTGTTCATTAATGTTCTGGCTAAATTAATTTTGAACGATCGGTCCAGCACCAGTTTTAATGTGCAGCTTCTTTAGATGGCTGAAGAGCTAAAGGAGGCCCAGTATGGGTGTTCAGCTTATGTTGAGACTTAAGTGCTAAAATCCAGTGGCATTTTTCCAGATTTATGGATGTTTTCCCAATGTCCACTGTTCTGTTTCTCACTGGAAGTGCCTTCAGAACCCTGTAAGAATAAAAACCTGTTGCAAGCTACTGTCTCTCCAACTGAGCCTAATTAAGTTTTGACTGGAGCTGCATTTTAGCTCAGAGCTGATGAAAAGCAACACATAAATTTACAGGTAAGAATGCTCCTGTTGCGGTGTTGGGGGCTGTTTTGTTTTCTCTGACACTGCTTGGGCACTAAAGAAATCCAAACTGGTTGTGTGCAATGTACACAGGAAATCATGACTGGATTTCAAGGTTGGGTTTTGCATAAACCCTTGTCCAATAAACTGTCCATCGCAATGAGTGATGTCTCTCATTTTCCTGTGACTTATGTGAAAGAAGTGTCCAGACAAGGTATTGCTACTGCACAGGGTTAAATTCAGTTGTAAAACCAACCAATCATCCAACCAAGGATGAAAAAGGGGGAAAAAAGGAGAAGGAGCACTGAAAGCTTGTATGTAACCTGATATATGTAATAAAAGAAAGATATTGCGAAATTAGGGCTGTTCCCAGGGTGAAAGGTTTAGGAGTCTGCAAGTTAGTAGAAATGTGTTTAGAGTTATTTTTAAGAACCCCAGTGACTTAGAGCCACCCCATGGGGACAGGTTTATGACACAGCACCTGAACAAAGTCCCCCCAAGCCCACAGTTTCCTGAAAGAGCACAAGCCTCTGCAGTGCTCCCATGGCCCTTCAGAGCAGCTGTGCTTGTGTCAGTGTTAAAACATGCACTGTGTGATCCCAGCTAACTCTGGCCATGGAGACACTTGACTATTCCATGTCTGTTTGTGTCCCTGCAGCAGACGGAAACAAGCCCTGCCTATTTCTCACAGCTCTGGAGCAGTTGTCTGAGCCTATTCCAGTGGAGATTGGCATCCTGGTGCTGGAATGGTGTTCTTGCATTTAAATGTTTTCAGAAGAATCGGTGTTAGAGGCATTTTGAGCTTTTTTCATGCATTCTGATCCTGCTGACAGTTCCTGGATCATCGCCATGGACATCCAGCCTATGTTGTGTAGCAGAGACGATTATTTTCTCTAAATGCAGAGTCAGACCCAAAGTCTGCATGTAGTCACAACCAGATCCAAGGGTACTGCTGACATTAGCTCTGACCCTCTTGGCCTAATCCCACACAATTTAGATGGCTGTTAAAATTTTACTGGGCTCCAGCTGCCCCAGGACACTGACAAGAAGGACATGTGCAGCAATGATCATCTCACAAGAAACAAAAGAACATGTGGTGTTGGGAGAAAATACTCCTAATCCTCACCCTGAGGCTGCCGTCACCTCCTTACTGATCTTTGGGAAGTTGATCTGGGGAGGGCTGTGCACAAGGCAAAGTGAAGAGGAGGTTTCCTGGAGGTTTGGCAGTGGTGGGAAGCGCTGCCTGATGCTGGAGCTGATGGAGGGCAAGGTGGGTGGGTTCACAAGATGTGCAGGAAGCTGTAGAGGTGTGAGGCTGGGGAGTAACCAAGGACAATTCCAATTATTTGAGCATGGAAACAGCTGCACCCAGGGGTGCAGAGAGCCTGGGTGGATCTCAGATCAGCACCCTTCACTTTCAGGGGGGTTTTATTTTGACTGATAACTGATCCAGTGCTTGAAATGGCTGTCCCAGAATGCTGTAAGGATTAAAAGAAATTTGCTTATCTGGTCACAGTGTACTTTCACTTCCATTAATGAAACTGTTGTTAGAGTGGCAATGGATTATTCAGTGCCCTGGACGTGAAACCTTGATTTGGACACGGCACGTGTGTTGATAACAGGCCCTGCTTGTCCTGTCTCTGCAGCTTTGCATTGCCAGACACTTGGTGTGTTTGCAGTGGATCCTCAGCTTGAAGCATTGCAGTCATTGCATCTTGAAATTGATTTTCTTCTACGGAAAGCTGTTTGAAGCAAAAACCAATTTGGTTTGTATAAACTACATTAGAGATAAGAAGATATCCCTCAGAGTGCACGAGATCACCTCTGAAGACGTTTTCACCCTACCGCGAGTAACAAGTCACACAATAAAAAGACTTTCTTACAGCTGATCTGATCTCTACCCATCCGTGCTTGGCTCTGAAATGAGATAAACCCATCTCCTCTAATTCAGGACAGGTGTATCATATTTCCCAATCATATTACAGAGACTAGGGAGGCCTGGTGGTGTAACACTGAGCTTATAACCATGGCAAGTGAGGTAGCTTTATCTCCTTTGAGGTCTGGCCTTATAAATAAGATGCTAAACTGCTCTTACTGATTTAAAGCTGATCTGGAAGCTGCTCTGTGAGGTTCCACCTCTGCTGCTGCCTAGTAAGTAGTGGCTCTGGAGGGCCACCTGTGTGGCTTACTTTCTGGATTGGTTCAGTGTCTTGTGTCCTCTCTCTTCCTCTGTCTGATTCTGTCCTTCCAGTCTGGCCCTCGGTGCCTCTTTAGGTAGTGGCAGCCACAGAAAAGGCAAAACAGAAAGTGTGCCTTAAAGGGAACAGCAGGGAGGAAAATAAAGAAACACAACAAACCCACTGCCTTTTTCTTCCCTCCCTTCTCCCAATCTCTTGGCCTTTTATAATAGGTTTTCCTGTTGTGTACTTGCATCTAATTTGTAGGCTATCTAAGAGGTATCAGGGTTTGGAATACTACTGTGGTATTGAAGATAAAGGTGACTTTGCAGTCCAACTCTAGGCTGAAGCCATCCCCTCTGTTCCCTAAGCACAAGGTTGTCAGCTCTAGTTCTAGGACTGGGTACATTTGGTGGGTCTTGCATTGCCCTTGTCCCTTGGCACAAGTGTCGGGTTGGCTCAGGAACACTGAGAAGTTTCTCCAAAGAGGAGCAGATAGATTCCTAGCAAGAGATGCTGACTCAGGTTGTCCATGAGACAGCAGAGGAAAAGGCTGTGGCTGACCAGGCCTGGGGCAGGCACTGGTTGTTCTGCAGCGAGCAGGGTGATATTCATGGCTGGGCTTGTTGCCTTTGATGGCAGAAAGCGAATCTTGTGTTGGTTTGGCTGTATGCAGCTGTGGAAATTAAAGGTGCCATGTCCACGTATCACCATAATTAATGGTGCTTGTCAAAAGGTGCCTGAAAACACAAGCCTCCAGAAGGGAAAGGAAAAGTTTGTGGTGCCTCAAGGGGATTTTATAAGTAACTGGATTGGGGAAAGAAAAAGGACACCTCCTTAACCTGACTTCAGCTTTTTGTGGCAAATAATGATGGTGGTGACTGTGGGTGGTGGCTGGGCAGAAGGGACTGCGTGCTGTCCAATCTGTGGTTTAAAAGGCCAGCTCTGAGCTGCCTTAATGTGAGGCAGTGGAGAGTTAGGAGCCCTTCTTGCCCTATCCTGTGTCCTCTTGTTGTGCTGCACCTTCCCTTCCTGCTCCTGGGGGACTGGTGCCAGCCCCAGCATGGCCAGCGGGAGCACAGTTACCTTTGCTGGGACCAAGGGAAAGTCCAGGTCTGTGCAGGCAGTCCCAAGGAGCTCCCTGAGGCTGCTCTTTCTAGGACACCTGGCTGCCTGCTGCATCCAGCAGTTGTTGGTGCATTATCAGCTAATTTAAAATTACTCAAATAAGCCCTTATCAGTGCATGGGACCAAAGGGTGTTAGTGGGCATAATGACAAGGAGGGTTTTATGAACCACTTCAGGAAGCCAAATCCTCAGGAGCTATTGAGGCTGTAATTAGATTTGAGGATAATAAGATTTTTTTCTTTCTTTCTCTTCTGCCCCCCCCCCCCCCTTTCTTTCTGGTAGCAAATCAAGGAAAAAATTGGCACTCTCAGTTCATTCTTGTGTATTCAGAGTGTGGCTGCAGGCTCTACTCAGTAACACAAAGGGATTACAACTTGATATCAAGTAGCCTGGGAGAAGTGTGGGCATGAAAGTATAGCGGTGTTTTGCTGTAGACCATGCGGATCCCTTATGGATGTGCCTCAGAAAGGCCTCCCAGGCCTTAGGAGCAATTAATAATGAAATCAACTAATACCAAGATCTGCAATGTGAGGAGAAAACTAGCCAGTATTTTGTTATGGGGAGAAAATGAGCAAACCAGCAGGGGACACGCTGATTGTGTCTGATTCATGTCGTCTCTATAATCTCAGCTAAAGTTTTAACAGCCCAGGAAGATGAATTACCCGCTTGAACCAACACAGGGATCAGCATGGGGTTTATTAGAAGCAGGCTATCATTTAACAACGTCAGGAGTGTATTTATTATTAAGCAGTAGACTCCACAGTCTAAATGGAAAACCATCACTCCTCCTTAGACACCAAACAAGGTATGTTCATAAAGCCAAATGGCCAATATATTGTGTTGCCTGAACACAAATACGTGGTCTGCTTTACTGGACCTCAGGGCTTTCTATGTTTAGCTACAGACTAATAAACCAAAGTGTTTGAAGCTATGGGAAGGCAAAGCTGTATGCCATATGCTAGTTTTGACTCAAAACTTGCTCATGACTTCACTCCAGTGAAGGAAGAGGAGAAAGAAACTAAAGGAAGAATTCTGGCTTCAGCACAGAAGGATTGGTTAAAAGTGAATGCTTATGGGCCAGGGTGCAGAACTCTCTGTGAGCACCTATACTTTTTAATAGGCCCTGTGTACTTGGAGCTCAGAGATTGCTCAGGCCTTCCTTTTTCCTGGCACCCAATGCCTCTTTCCATAAGGAGATCAATCAGTAAAATGTCTGGTAATACACAGCAACATTTTGGTTTTATTTATCACCACATTAAGGAACCCGCTATGGCAGGATAAATAATACAGTTCAAGTAAACTGCCACTTAATGCAGTCATATTTCAAGCTGGATTTGTGGGAAAGGCTTGGGGCTGGCCATGTTTTCAGTCCAAGTTTGCAAATCCAGAGTGTTTCTGGACCAACAAACATACAATGCATGTCCAATGCAATCAACCTGTAGCTTGGCCAAGCAGCTCCTACATTTTGCAGTTCTGCTCTTGCTGCACAATCAGACAGCAATCACAGCAACAGTCTTTTGGTCTAAATGTGGTAAAGAGTTCCTGAGCACAGCCATCTGAGTGATGTGACTGTCTGTAACTCTGCACTGCCACAACTGGCTTTGAACGTCACCCAAAAAAATCTTTTCTTTGCAATTTGTGAGGTCTTTTCAGACATATTTTTCATCTGTCCTCCTAATGGCCCTGTTGGGAGATACCTTGAAATATGACAAAGTGGATATTCAAAATTTAGAAGCCAAGCTGCAGAATGAACTGAGAGCTGAGTCAGGCATGGAGCAAATACATCAGACTAATTTTAAGTTTCACCTATTTTTATCAGCTATCTGGGAATACCTGATTTCTGAGATTTAAGCAATATTACAGAAATTTCTTAAAATTTAATGTGAATTTCAATTAGCTTCTTTAATTTCTCAGATTAGGGATTTGTGAACATACTAGACTGGAGATGCAGGATGTGGATTATGCAGAGTTAATGCTAATCTTTAAATCTGCTCTTCCTCAAAAGTTGCTTTGTAAAAAGAAGAATTAACCAGTTGACTTTTCTGTTCCTCATTCTTGTCTTGCACTTGGAAAGGGATATACCAAATATCCATTTGAATATTATTTGCAATTGGAGCCAGTCTTTACATCTTGCTCTGTGACGCCTAATACCTTTTGGTCTGGGGCATGGATCTGGAGGGTCTTGCTGCAGCAAGACTTTCTCAATTCTCTTCACCTTCAGAGCTCAATTTGTCCATTCAAATGTAAAGTCCTTTTGTGTTTCATTGCCATTCCCATCAACTACTTCCACTGCTGTCAGTGTTCCCTGAATTCCCCATAACCATTATCCCTGATCAAGTCATAAAAGCAGATATGATATCATCTCAACAGGAATGATTTTCATCTAGGTGTGATGAATACCTCCTGCACTGCAATAGCTTGGACTCGAGCCATGCATAATTTTTGCATTAATTATGTCATTACTGTTTAATTGCTGCAATTAGCAGCATCACTTTCTCTGAGCCATCACTGTCATCCCATGGCCTCGGCATTATAGCAAAACCCCACCTGTTGGGGCACCCCGTGCTGCTGTACGTGGTGTCCATATAATATCAAAAAGTTGTGCTCACCTGACCACAGGAAAAGAAATATCTGAGCTATTCCCTCTTCTCTGTGAAGGCACCTAAAACCCTGCGAGGTGACTGCAAAATGGTGCCTCTTTGAAATCTTTGGGTGTTTTGTTGTTTTTTTTGAATGCCCTTTGTCTGTAGCTTCAGATGGCTACACAAAAGTGCAGGAAATCTGGAATGAGCTCTCAACATGAATTTTAAGGAGCTTCATAAACTCAATTTATGTGCCATCATGACAATAAGTGCCACCTGGAGGTGACAGGCAGGTTGTTTAGGAAATGAAGACCAGGCTGGGAGTGGGTATCAGGACTGGTGCTTAATTAAGAGTGTGACCATGCTCTTCAAAAGCACTTAGCTGGTCACCTCATCCAGAAAGGGATTCAGTTCACAGCTACTAGGATGGTGCTTCTGGAGGATCTGAGTGCTTCCTACCATCTGGTGAAAATGTCAAATGGTGGGTTAATGACAGGAGTGTCATCTGGGAGTGCTTTAGGAATCTGCCCCCACCCAAGCCCCTGCTGCATGTGCAGGGGGGAGGCTCTGTGCAGAGCCACTTTGTGGGGTTGTAAGACCTTAGGGAAGCCTGTCAGGATGAACCAGAGGAAGCATCTCAAAGGCAGGCATGAGACCCTCTGCTTTCATCTGCAGGGCTGGGCACAGCCCAAATTGTTACAGCCGCCGGCTGCATCATCACTGCTTCTGGCTTTTTAAGGTAAAAATTTCTACATTGCTTCTTGTCAGTCTTCTGGACTAAATTAAAATCCATTTGAGATAGTGTCAGAAGGATGGTAGTGCAGCAGGTTATTTGTTAATCCCACGGCTGTAGCACCTGGAGAAAGCTACTGGGACTAGGGTACACTCATGATATTAGGCAAGTACCGAAGTCTGCATTTCCATTCTGCAGAGGGAAGGGCTTGTTTCCCTGAAGTAATCACTCTTCTAGTAATCTGAGCAGCCCTCGAGAGATTACACAAATTAAAACTGCGCTTTCTTATTCAGAAACAAGATTAGCTCTTCAAGGAGAGTCATGCTCTGTGCTTGGTGCTTGGGCTCGGGAGGCTTCTGCCTGTGTGGCTCTCAGGTCTCCCATTCAGCATTCAGCTGTCTGCTAACAGCACCATCAGCCATCCTTACTGCACAATATCCATCAAGCAACAAGCCCTGGTATCTATTTAGCAGCAGGGGATTGTTATCCAGGAAAAGTGTTCTTCTGCCTTAAGACATTCTGCCTTAAATAAGGGTCAGCCATCCTGCCAAATGCTTAAAACTCACTTTTACCCAAATACTTATTTTGAGGAAAAGAGAGAAATGTAACTTCTTAAATTGCTTTTAATTCTCAGTGATTTTTTTTTCTTTTTTTCTTTTGTGTGTGTGATGAGAAAGCTTTTTGTGTGCACTTCTGGAGCTTTTTTTTTTTTTTTTTTGTTTTTTTCTTTTTTTGTTTTTTTTTTCCCAGTGGCAATGGCCCTGCTGGGAGTCTGGGAGTTCTTATGATTGTTGCATTCATTTGAGCTTGCTTACACAGACAAAACTCACTCAAGCAAAATCACTGCTGATCACTCTGCAAGTGGGAATGATGTTGAGGTGACAGTTATATGGGCTCAGTCTCATGGACATAAACCATCTTCATTGGCTGGAAAAGCTGCCTTGGGAGGGGTTCAGCATTTTCGAGTTTGTTTCAAGTGCTTAGGAAGAAAGGCAGCAATTACAGAACGTGGCTTTAGGTCGCTTTAAGTCACCCAGTGATGAACATTTATGCCGCGTATTACCAGCCTTATAAACGGCACTGTTCTGTGCCAGTGGTTACCCACTGTATAGGTAATTGTAAAACAAACTCCATATTCCAATTGACACCCTTTCTAATTACATCTCACCTTCATTAGGCTATTAAAGTGATAAATGCTAGCAATTACATTGAACTCCAGTGAAAACCCTCTGTCTGTGGCATACCCTGACTGTGGTGTGAGTGATTTGCCCAGGAGCCTGGCAGAATTCTGCCAGCAGAGCGAAGCTCTGAACAAAACAAGCTCAAAAAAGGAGGGAAAAAAAAAATCCTGAAAAACAGCTCAGCTGATTAGAGAGTATCTGACAGCAAAGTCCATGTCCAGCAGTGAACAGCATGACTGGCTGGGGCCAACCATGAGTGGCAGCTTCTTTTCATTTTAATTAGAGCTCTGCAGGAGGGGGAAAAGTGAGTGGATCTGGCATGTGGTTCAACATGGCATAAGGTGTTCCCATCCAGCACTGATGGCTGTTCTGTGCTCGTCCTCTGCTTGCACCTTTTGGCCCTCCTGTGTCCTTGCCCAGGAGATCTCCCTCCTGTGAAGGGACAGGATTCCTGGGACCAACATGGAGGGACACCTTTGCTCTGTGTGTGTGTAGGATTCAAATGTGCATGGTCACGGTGTTCTGGCTCAAGTGTGGTCTCTCCTGCACAAGCCAGACATGGGTGGGAAGACAAGAAGCTGCTTTCTGTCACTAGGATGGGACGCTGTGCTTGGCTGTTGGGAGTGCAGCCCTGGATGGCAGGGGAAGCCAGAAAGATTCCCAGGTGTTGAAGGGTCCTGTGGCAGTGGCAGGAGTGTCCTGGTCTTCCTTCCTCTGTGGCAGTACCTTCTAGAGAGCCAGGGAAAAGAGCTGGCTCTATTTGGCTTTTGGGCTTCTCTTTTTTGAGGGATTTGCGGGTGCAGGGGAGACAGGGAAGGGAAGAGGCTTTTTTGCCCCAGTGCCTGCAGCGCCTCCTCCCAGCCTGGTGTAGGGAAGGAGTGGGTGGGACACCCAAACGGGAGCCCTTCTGTATGGCCGGAGTGGGATGGAGGGTTTGGGGTTATCCTGCAGGTCTGCCCAGTTTCTGTCTCAGAGCAAATTTAATTTTAACCCCTCACAATGCTTTGTTAAGCCACGAGTGCAGCTCAGTGGAGACAGCAGCCAGCCACTGCAGGAGCAGATGTTGACTGTCCTGAAGGGCTGAGCCAACACAAGGGAAGCAGTGACAGGTTTGTTTTTTTTTTTTAAATAAATATAATAACTTCTGCAGAATTTTTCCTGAAGGTTCCTGCAGGGCAATTCCTATTACTGCCAAGAGCTTACTTACCCTGAGCTGGATACAGGCTTGCCCAGCTCCTCAGGGATGGTTTACTGGGGGACAAACAGCTGGGGCTTCCTATGTATAACATATTTGCCAGAGAAGGACAGCCAAAGTCACCTGTTCTTATAATTTCTGATCTTCCTATGGACAGATTGAGGGCTTCTCAAATGCATTCACTGTCTGAAATTATTTGCTGAATGCAGCCATTAGTCATTCCTGATTTATGAATTTTTCAGTCTGTGAGCACCTCCAAGTTAGGTATTTGAGATTCAAAATCCTGGCTGTGCTGATGTGTTGATTAGCTGGTCTGAATGCATCGAGGTACTTGATGTGTTTCTAGTTTGTGACTAAAATGAGTGTGACCTTAAAATGTTTTGTACTACTAAAAATAATAAGGTATTACAATCCTTAGCAGTCGGCCTGTGCCATAAGAATATTATGCAGAGCTGGGAAGGAGCAGCTGTGGGCTGCTTATTGACAAATGATAGCAGTGAACCTTCCCCCAGCTTCTTTTGACAGGATCACTTTTTGATCTGTACATTTCCATGCCATATCTGAGAATCTTGCAGAAAAACCCTGAGCAAAGTTATCAGCGTCTGGTTTATTATTTCTTCCATTTTACCAGGAAAAGACACAGGTGAAAGGGGATGATTTGTTTTTGTATGAGTGCCTTCTCTAATAAGGACTGTTCCTGGCAAAGTTTTCTGCATTTCATTAGTGACAGGCTGGACACTGCACTACTCTGTTGATGTGAAAACTCCGTGTGTTTTCACCCAAATGGTAGAAACTGTCTATTTTCAGTGACTTGTGCTACATAATGTGAAATCTATTTCCTGTGACTATTTTCTGCAACTGGAATCCTTGCTCAGAATACTATTTTTGAATTTATTATTGCCAGTAGGATTATTTAGAGAGCATTTGTAGAAAAGCAACGTGAAGTTAGCAGGAACCTGGAAGGAAAAAAATACCAAAGAAGAAAACAAAGCCTTTGAAAAAGAGGAAAAATAATTTCTAGAAAAACAACAGGGATGTTCTAAGCCATTTCCATTGAATACCAGCCCAGTGACCTCAAACAAGGATGTACACAGCCTTCCTGAACTACGCTGCCATTCTGAAAAGCACTCTCTGACTGCCACCACCCAGTCATCTCCTGCTCATAAGTTCTCTGGGTCACCAGGGGAAGAGAGAGAGAAAAACCAGTGGGAGATGCCTGGTTATGTGCAAGGGTAAAGTTTATACCTTTTGTAACTTTCTGTGAAACCAAAGGTGCTGGGGTATGAGTTTGGGGCAGAACAGCCCATGGCCCTCCCTGCTGCTGAGGCCACAGGGAGGGCTGAGGGTGTTTGGGAGTGGTTTATTCAATAAAGGATAAACAGATGCGTGTGTGAGTCAAATCTCGAATGCCTACCTCAGACAATGACAGCAGCACGAGTCAATAGATTTTCTTCCTGTGTTTTGGTGACACCCAAGTTGCTGCTCATGAGGAACCCAACCCCAGCTGATAGTCAGCAGGCAGAGTCAGGAGACCTGGTCATTGCAAATATTTACTTTTCAAGCACTTTTGACACCAGTTTTACTAAATGGCCTTGCAGAGATGCAGGTGTGATGTAGCATCCTGTGATAGAACAATCAGTATAGGTGCAGATGAAAGGAAACAGGGAAATGTTCAGGCATATGGGCTTTTCTTCAGCTCTGAAAGTAACCCCAAAAGGTTGCTTTTGCTGGCTAGCAAAGAAGCACTGTTATTTATTTACCAGATGGCAGTTTGCAGATGCCCATTCCCTGCCAGCCTGGGTCAGATGCCTTCTTTAGGGCAGGAAATAAGTTTGTGGTATGGGCACATGGCTCTTGGCCTCAGGGCAGACTCAGGCCATCGGCATCTCCCATGGTATTTAGCAGTAGGGATGAAACCTCAGTGTTTGTGGCTCCTTAGTGATGTGGCCACTGACCCCAGGCAGGGCCAGGGTGCTGCTGCTTTGTCTCAGAAGATGTGCTCCGGGGTACACTGAAGTTATGGGATTATTCTGGCAAAATCAGTGGCCTTTGGGTTAGATCCTGGAGACAGCAGGTGCATGGTTTTATTCAGAAACCTAAGCCTTGAGCTGATGCCAGGTTAAAGAAACAGGACTTTCAGGTGTTTTTCTGAGATAAACTTCTATTCACAATCCAAGAGTCTATTTTCCAACTAAATGGTTTCTGATTTCACTTTAGATTGTCTCTCTGGTAATGTTTCACCCGTAAAAATTTTTGCTTCTCTCTTCCTGGTCCCTGCTGAGATGACGGGGTCTAATCTGCATCTAAACTGCCACTAGAGGCAGGGGCAAAAAAGGTGAAGGGTGCTTACTTGAAAGGAGGGGGAATTAAAAAAGTGTCTCTGTATCTACACTGGGGCTCTGTGACCTGTGTTGCTGGCCAGGTAACACAAGTAGAACAAAGGCACAGAAATCTTCATAAAACGTTTTTATTATAATGACTTGGCTTTTCCACAGCCCATAACTGTGCTCATTAACAAAATGCCCAGAGTTTTATGGAGTCTGTTTAAAAAATAAAAATAAAAAAAAAATTAAAGATTAACTATTCTGAAACTTCCTTGTATTTTTATATACCCAACAGCTGAAACACAGTAAAATGATTTTAAATATTCCTCATCCTGACACGGAATAATTGTTTGTTCTTGCTGTTTGGATTACAGAGGTCTTTGAAGATCCAGTCAAGGGATCAAAGTCTTACTGTGTGAGGCACTGTACACACATAATAAATCTGTGGCCCCAAAGAAGCTGCAGGATGGGCTATTTTTCAGTTTTTGTCTCCCAGCAATGCAGTGATCTCTCTTCCCTCTCTCTGTCTCTGACAGTCCAGTTATTTAGTGCAAAACCCATCTTTGTGATTTCCTCCTAGGATGCTGCAATGTTCTGTGTAGCCCACAGTTAATAGGACCATCCCCAGTGCTTTCGCGGGAGGATATAAAGGGAGAGGAGAAGAGGAAGGTAATTCTTTGTTCTAGGAATCTGATCCATCACAGCCCGTGGTATTTCCTGCTCAATACCATTCTCTGTCACTCACTGGGGCATATATTGGGTCAAACACATTATAGTTTGATTCTCCATCTAATGGCTACTGAGGCCTGGTCTCAGAATGCTGCGACAAGCATAGTAATTGAAATTCAGACTGCGGGAGAGAAAAAGCTTAGTCTTCATTTCAGCACATCATTCGCTTGCTTGTACGGAGTTTTCTCCTGGATGCGTTAAACAAGGGGCTTGATTCGGTTTTGCCCTGAAGTCTTATCCCATATTAGTAAAAAAAATATGACTGTACATAGAGGTCCCAGTGCTGATTGTTTTCAAGCTCAAAGTGTCTCATCTTCTTGTTCTGGAGAACAAACTTTTGATGGCTGACTGTGGCAGAGTCAAGGTCCCTGATTAGTTACTTGGAGCTGCTAGATTTGTGTTGCCTTTTCTTTTCCATTAGTGAGTCAGGAGAGCTGCTTCACTTGCTCTGCTCTATTCTCAGTCCCTTTCTCCAGCTCCCTGTGGCTCACCAGCATGAGTAGCTGGAGGAAATCAGATGTCTGGGAGAGGGACAAGACTTTTCTCATCAGATGGGCTGAGGAGGGGGTGTGATAGCTTCTCATTCAGCTCTTACTCCATCTTAAACCCTCTCTTATATTAGTGTTGATACAGTGAGATTATTGATTTGGTCTGAGATTTTCTAATAAGCTCACCAAATTAAAAATTTTAATTAAAATTGTTTCAGAAAAAGTTTAAAATGCACCAGGAATCAAGGCACTATCATGTTGTCTTCTGGTCTATTTTTAGACTCTCCTGGGTGTGTCCCAGCATGGTATTGTGCCAGTTCTTCTCACCTCCATGGGAAGCAATCCTCCACAGGCCTGTCTCACCCTGGGGTGGTCTTGCTGAGCCTTGTCCACTCCTAGTGTCCCTCTTCCCTTTCAGGCATTACCTTGCATTTTACTTTACTGGATGGAATAATTTTCACAGAAGTGATCCTCTGTAAATTACCTCAGACTCTGCCCTTCTATTTACATTCTTGTTCTGCATTTTGGCCCCATCTCTATCCTGTGACTATTACCCATGGCCTCCTGTGTTTGACCATGGAATCAGAGAGTTTAGCTCTTCTCTCCCTCCTCCCCAAGAAGGAAGCATTTAGAAATGCAGTGCAGTTTGGCTGGACAAGTTAAAAGCAGTGTCTGATGTGCTTCCTTAATAGAAGGAAAATTCCTTGTAGAATATAGATAATCAGTAAAGAACATTAGTTGAAATGTCAATGAAAAGTGACAGAAACATTCACTAGGGACCATATGCTGTTCTCTGCACTGCCATCTCACTCTGCATACATGGCTCTGAGCCCTCGCTAAGTGCCTTATCTGGCTATTTAAGGTATTTAATTAATACCTCAGATAGAGCAGCAATCCTCATTTTTCCGTGTACTGATAGAGCAGAGCAAGGAGAGCAGACCTGTGTTATCAAAGCAGCTCTGAGAGGAGCCTTTCATCCTGACAAAAGAGCTCGGGGCTGGAGCTGCTCTGGGGCAGGAAAAGGGAGCCTGCTGCCAGCCCAGGTGGGGACAGAGGTGACAGAGCTGGTCTGTTCCTCCATGTGGGTCACAGCTGGCCCCTCATGGCTCTTGGGAAGGAGAATTTGGGGTCTCCATCAGGGATTTGTGTGTTTGAAGCCAGGCTGAGTCCTGATGCTGTGCTGCTCAGGGTGACTGCACCAAGGCAGCACTG
This sequence comes from Pardalotus punctatus, assembly GCA_013400915.1. Classification (NCBI taxonomy): domain Eukaryota; kingdom Metazoa; phylum Chordata; class Aves; order Passeriformes; family Pardalotidae; genus Pardalotus; species Pardalotus punctatus. The sequence continues at coordinate 311,847 of VZTX01006384.1, read as the reverse complement.
GGCTCTGTGCCTGAGATTTTTCACTTGATCTTTGCTTCTCTTTCAGCTCGGATGGGATTGGGTCTTTCATGTGTCCCAGAGCAGCCACCAGAGCCATGCTGCAAAGGAACAAATACTCTCTCATTCCAGCTCTGTGCAGTTATTAAAAGTTCATCCTGGTAACCCCCTACGCTCTTTCTGTACGAGATCTTCTCGTTGCTCTTTTCTCTCTCCTCTTGCCAGCAGGCCTCGGCAGCAAAACTCTCTGTTACTGCAGGAGACCACTTCTGTCTGGAGCTTTTCTCCATGGATTTGCCACCCTTCCTATGCCTTTCAAATAAAAGGTCATGTTTGCCTTTGGTTTGAGCTGAATATAGCCTCAAGACTAAGCTGAGCAGCCTTCTTTATGGGCAGTGCTTTGCTTTTTCTTTGTCAGCCAGATGAGCAAGCTCAGAGGTATCCGGCTATAAAGTCTACAGAGCGAGAAAACTCAGGCTGGTAGTGTTTTAGGGTGTTTGGGGTTTTTTAAACTCTCCAACCCTGTGATGTTGGCAAGTACTGATACTGTTATGAAAGCTGTGGTAAGACTCTTCTCTTGGCCAAAATAATTCTTAGAGAGAGACCAAATGCGCCTGGTTTAGGCACCATCCTCTTACAAGAAAGCCCTTCCTTTAACCTGCTTAGGTACCTTGCAGATGTGAATGATGGGTATTCCCACTTCAGATGAGGTCACCTCTGTTGGATCAAGGGAAGATGAAGCTGGAGTCATCAAAAACATCTATCTGATTGCTGTTTTTAAAAATTTTTTAAATTTCTGTGAATTTGGTGATGGGGTTGTTTGTCTGAGGGATTAATTCAGTTACTCCTTCTATCCCATTATTTGTGTTTGGTGGAACCGATATATTCAAAGAAAGGCTGACACTGTCAGCACACAGCACACTTTTACTGCTCCACAAGCTCTTCGTAGAGGACAAGGCCAGAATGTTCCATCTGTGACTTCCAGCCAACTCATGGTCTTAATTCCACCGCAACAACATTAGGGTTTGCCATAATTTAACTTCAGATCCCTCTGCTCTGATTGGGATAATAACCCCATTTTCAGCCTTGGGATATGTGCTGAAGGACATGGAATCCCACAGGAGCTGTCTGGCTTGTCTCAAGCTGCAGCCCTCAGATTCTTGAGGTGTTGGATGTCTTGTAGGAGCGAGGAGGCAGCAAGTTGCCTGGCTGGAACACCATGAGCACACCCTTGTTGGCACCTTACATAGGGCAATATGTCAGGGAAGAAGCAGCTGTGCTGTACAATATGTGTCAGGAGTCAGCAAAGACTGAGGCGAGGATTGTGAGCCGCCAATGTTTGCAGTAAACTGTCGGAATGATCCGCAGGCCAAGGATCCTCCGTTAGAGGATGGCGGGAATGTTGCTGGAAAACAAACAAATGTGAGACTGTCACAATCTGTTCACACCAAGACAAAAACAAAACAAAAAATGGCGTGAAATAAATTTTCTCATACCCACAGGGCTTTAACGAGGCTGGAGGCAGAAATGCCAAATAAGGGCTAATATGCTGATGAAAACAAGAGCTTCGTTTTGATGTGTCCTCCACAAAGGGAACCCAAAAGCTGCTTATGAAGCGGTAGATGAGGGACACCAAGGAGAGAGGGGTAAAAGTGCTCCTTCCCTTACCTTTCCAAGCAGTCGCTAGCAAGGTTTCGTAAAGCAAAACAGCAGTGCCATGAGCAGATGGAAGGGTGTCCATGTCACTTGCAAGGACAATGTTGTGATGGCTCTGTTTAAAAAATGCTTTGATGCTGCTCCTGGTGATAGAATGGGCTTATTCTCAAGGAGACTTTCACTGCTGGCTGCTGAGGGGCCAAACTTTTGTAGAGGTTTTGTAGAGCTTCACTATTCAAGGTGCTATCATATTCTGCTCCTCATTCAAACGAAAAGCAAAGTCCAAAATTTCCTGGGAAATCGCACTCTGAAATAAAATGTCAGACTGAATACAGAGCGCTATTGCAATAACACTTGAAATCTTTTTTACATTGCTTGAAATCTTTTTTACATTGCATTGTTAAATCTTTTGGATAATGCTGAGGTGATCCTGAAGCGATGGGTTTTTCATAAGCAAAGTATGCAACTATTGCAAAATCAGAATGGAGCCCAATGGCATTATTGAAATGTATTGTGTCTTTCTCATGGTGAAAATTCATTGTTAGTGGCTTTCATGTTTGACAGAATTGCATTTTTCTGAAGGAAAAATATTCCACTGGGAAATTCCAGTGCTAATATGGGTGTCAGTAGCAGGCTGCCTATTTTTTCTATTTTTATTTTTATTCTTGAAGAATTCCCACTGTGGTTCTGAAGTCGGTGGATATTTCTTCTGAAAACGGCTCTGGAGAGATATATTTTTCACACCAAATCCCCCCTCCCCCAAGTGGCTGTAGGATCTAGCTCTGTGGATTCATTATGTACTGTTAAGCAGCTGCCACATTTCACTCTGGCAACAGTTGTACTTCATTTATGAGCAAAATGATTCATATGTGAATATGGCAAAAGTGCTGCAGCTCGTGGTGAATTTGCACTGAGGAGCAGCTCGTGGGTGAGGATTGGGTAAAAACAGATGCTGAAGTAGGACTTTGTTATTTTCCTGGTAGTTTTTGCTGTCATAAAAGTTTATGCTTTAGAAGGGCAGGTCCTGCCAGAAATAGGAGTGCATAAACACAGAGCAAAGGAGCTTGTTTATGACTAATATTAATCATAGCTTCCCTGCATCTTGTGTAAGGGAAGCAAATAAATGGTAACACTTGACCTATATACAAAATTATGAATTAGGAAATGAAACGGATTGATAGTATTTTTACATTAGTCCCATAATGCAAAAACAGTGGGATGCCCAATCACTGCAGCAAATGTGACAATGATTGAAGGATGATTCCTCTTTTACACAAAACCTATTTGTGTTCACTACCCTGGAAAATTTCCCAGCCTGTTTCTTCTATTTACCGTGGTGTAAATTAGGAGTCTTTCTGCTAAAAACAGTGAGATCTTCACAGGGGTAAGAGCAGCAGAAGTAAGAAATGAAGGCATATGTCTGAAATGCTGCAAAAGATAACAGTCCTGATACTTCAGTGCAGAAGCTCTGTGGGTGGAGTGAGGAGAGTTCCCTTCTTAAGGCCAAGGCTTCCACTAGTACTTGGGCAAAATTGCACAGTTCCTCCCCAGCCAGCCTTGAAAGATGATACAAAACTTGCTGTTTCAGACATGCTGCTGGCTACTGTGCTGGTTTTAGCTGGGGTAGAGTTAATTTTCTTTGCAGTAGCTCGTACGGAGCTGTGTTTTGGATTTGTGCTGGAAAGAGTGTTGATAACAGAAAGATGTTTTGGTTGTTGTTCAGCAGCGTTTGCACCCAGTCAAGGCCTTTTCTGCTCCTCACCCCACGCCAGCAGTAAGCAGGCTGGGGGTGCACAAGGAGCTGGGAGGGGACACAGCCAGGACAGCTGACCCCGCTGACCAAAGGGACATTGCACACCACAGGGTGTCCTGTTCAGCACATAAAGCTGGGGAAAGAAGGAAGAAGAGGGGGATGTTTGGAGTTACTGTTTCCCCCAGTAACTGCTATGTGTGATGGAGCCCTTCTTTCCAGGAGATGCTGAACACCTGCCTGCCCATGGGAAGCAGGGAATGAATTCCTTATTTTGCCTTCCTTGTGCATGCAACTTCAGCTTTACCTATTGAAGTGTCTTTTCCTCAATCCATGAGTTGTCTCACTTTTACTCTCGTGATTCTCTTCCTGATCCCAGTGGTGAGGGAGCGAGTGAGCAGCTGTGTGCTGCCAGCTGCAGTTAAACCATGACAGCCATGCAGAACAACAGTCTACCCTCAGGAAAGCCAGGCAAAGAGGAGATATAAGTGTTTAGTTTAAAATCTATTTTAAAAGAACCCCTGTGCTGTGCAATTTTTTGTGTATTTTTACCCCAGGGTAGAGAGGAATAAAGATTCACTAAACTCCAAAAATATGTGATGCCAAAAATCTGTGCTGCCAGCTGAAACCTCACAAGCCAGGCTGGCTTCACAGAAAACCTGAGTTCAACAGCCCTTCTTGGTATTTACCCTCTGGTGCCAGCACCCACTGGGAGAGGAAGCAAAGGGGGCCTTCTTTACTTGTGCTTTACCAGCCCTGAGGTAGTAACTTACAGGTAGAAGCAGTTTTGATTTTTTTCAGTGATCCTTCATCATCTTTTTCTCTTGAGTAGATTAAGCTGCACATCTACCCTTAGATGGATTAACGTCCCTGCTCTGAGAAACCTCAAGGCAGGGGAATGTTGACACTTGCCACAATCTCACAAGGTATCCCTTTCGGAAAACACCCTTGCTTTCCCTGTGCACAGCCCTGTGCTTTTTACTCAGATGCTTCTTTTTCTTTTTTTCTGTAACTTTTTTTTCCCTTGCAGGTTTCCACAGACACTTAGGATAGCAAATAATCCAAAGGCTCATTACTGCACATAAATCCCCCAGCCTTCTGGGCTTCCTTCTCTGGAGCCACTGTGAAAATGGACACATCAATACAGCCTTCTGCAGAAAAGCTGACAATCTCAAAATGGGCTCATGCTGCAGGAGCTGAAATCTCCTGCCAGGTTGGTGATGGGGCTTTCTAATCAACTTTGCAATGAATATTTCTTAAATCATGTTAATCCACCATTTAAGCAGAGATATCAGTTCCAGACAATGAATCCCCATACCTGGAGGGGAATATACCTGCCGTTTCCCCAGAGAGGAGGCGATTAACAGCATGCGTGCTGTCAGATGAGCCAGCAGCGATGGCATTTATCACCTCACAGCTCCCTTCCTGCAATGAAGGAAATCTTTGCTCCCTGCTTCTGGTGCAATCAGCTTTTATTTATGTAGTGGTTATGGAAAACAGCTCTTAAAGGAAAACTGCACCTGTTTTGCCCTCTGAGGCAGATTGTGTTCTAATTTACATGGATGCATTTCCTATTAGAGTTTGCTAAATGTTGGGATCTCATGAGGAAATGAAAGCCCTTAAATACGAGCAGGCAGAGTGCAGTACACAGATTTTAGACCCGCAGAACTATAGTAAACGTTGATGAAGAAGATGAACTGTCTTTTTCATGAGCACTTTTATGTTCTCATCTCCCATAGCTCCTAGGAACCGGCTGCTATGCAAACTGGTAGCATCCCGACTCAAAGAGGCTGCAGTCCAGACAGAAACTCTTTTTCCAAGGACATTCCTGAGCCCAGGTGATTGTGTGATGACTTTGGATAAGTAAAGAACTATGAATTGGTAAGTTTTTTCTGTTAATCCCTAAGGTAAACTTCATGAACATTCGCTGCAGAGTAGCTTTTAATTTCATGAGCAAGCTGTGGTAGCTAGAAAAAGAGAGGGTAATTTCTTTGGTCTTTGAGTCCCACTCCAGCTCAAGGCAGATTGAATTCTGAGTTCAGTGATGTTGCTCATGTCCTTGTCCAAGTATCTCCAAGGGTGGAGAATGCTCCAGGCTCTCTGGGCACCTGCGCCTGGGCTGAGCCACTCTGAACATCTTTTTTGTCTCTGACCATGTGTAATTTTCCTTGCTGCTCCTTGTGCCTGTTGCCTCTGCCCATCTGCTGTGCCCTTTCAAGAGCAGCCTGTCTGCACCTTCTCTGTAACTGTGTTTTTGGATAGTGGGAGATGGCAGCCAGGTCTCCCTCCTGGCTGAGCAGACAAACTCTCTCCTTCTCTTCTCTCACGCCGCGTGCTCCAGCCTCCTGACTGCCCTGGTGGGTTTCAGCTGGACTTGCTGCCCTTTCAGTGCCTCTCTTACCCTGGGCAGCCCCAAACTGGGTATAGAGCCACAGATATCATCTCAGAAGTACTGGGCAAAAGGAAGGGTCCCCTGCCTGGGCCCACTGTCTGTGCTGCAGCTCCTGCAGCCCAGGCTGCTGTTGGTTTGCTTTATTTCAAGGTTGCATCCTTGTCTCTTGTTCAGGTGGCTGTGCACCAGAACTTTTATTCAAACACATGTTTGCAGGCTGTAGGAACACATTTATGATTGCTGTCAGGGAACGTGTCCCTGAGAACGTGCTGCCCACATTGCCTGGAATTTTGGGCGTCTTTAGGCTCTCTCATTTTGGTCTCCCAAAAGTAAATATTCCCATATTTTTGCTAGATACTCTTCAATTCTTTGACTTTGTGCTTTAGGATAATGGAGGCCAGTCCCCTCCTAAATATAAGGATAAGTCCCACTTCCTCAGGCAGTCCTGGAGGAAATGAGCTGCCCAAGTGAACTGATGTGGAATCTAAGTAAGAGCCCAATGCAAATGCTAGCAGGCATTGGCCTAAAAATATCTGCTGCTTTGACTGCTGCAGAAAGAATGACACGCACCTCTGATAACTTGTCTTGTGCTGAGTCCTGCCAGGCTGTGCCTGGATCCAGAATGATTACTGCATTTCCTGGTGGTTTGAGGAGGAAAACAGATGAGAGGTGCAAATAAACCTGTTTTCTTATAAGAATAACCGCAGCTGAAGCCACAGTTGGCCGCAGGAAACCGTCCATAAACGTAGGTCAATAGACAATTCATTGTGCATGGCTAATAGAAGTGTGTGTGTGCCTATCTACATATATAGATATCTTCAAGGTTTGATATCTGCATGAAACTATTACACCCAAGCCAGACTGGTTGTTGAACTTCAACTTGGTTACGTTTACTTAAGGCGTGGCAAAAGCTTCCTTATAAAGGAGAACAGGGATAGTGCCAGCCTCTGTTGGTGCTGGCTGGAGTTACGCCGGAGGCACTGCAGGTAAAACATCCCTTTGCTGTTTTATTTAGCACGAGATGAAGCGAGTGAAATGCAAGTAATAGGGCTGGAAAAGCACCGCAGACTCATTGAGAGGGACTTGCCTTGGAGAGACAGAATAAATTAGGGTCCCTATCCTTAATGTTACCTGGAGGGAAAGAAAAGGCGAATTTGCCATCCTAGAAAGAGCCTCCTTTGTAAAACGGTAAGTTGTCAGAAGTAATTGGATCAAGTGGGAGTAGAGATTCTAAGATGAGGAGGATGCTATAGTTACTGTAGGCTGCTGTTAAATGAGGTAGAAAAAAGGTATCTGGAACTGTCCTGTGCTGTGTATGCAAAACGAGAAGAAAATTGACTTAATAAATAGCCAGAAGGGAGTACTTCACAGGCTGTTTGGAGCAGAAGGTCGTGCAAGATGCCACTGTGAGAGTAATCCCCTGGAGGGTTGCCAGAGTGCCTGGCTTTGGTTTTGATTTTCTGTGGTACTCAAGGTTTTCACACATGGTACGGACCAGGAGCTGTTGTCCATCTGGGGTTTGGGACGCCCACGTTCTAGTCCTGGCACTGCCTCCTCAGCTTGCTGCCACTGCAGGAAGCTGCTGGCTCTTTCATTAGTTTTATTCTCTGAATGCAAGGAGAGATAATAAACTCACACTTTCCTTCATTATAAGATAATTCTGGAACTGAGTGCCTGAAGTTTTTACAATGCTTCAAGTACATGAATGACAGGATCTTAGAGGAAAGAGTGCTGGTGGTACTGTGGCATATATTGAGTATTATGGGGAGATGAAATGTAGCTTAATAGTTTGGGGTGTTTGAGAGGAAACGGGAAGAAGGGCTGCTGGCTTTTTGGCTTTTCTGGTACTCTGTTGTGTTTGAGAAAATGAGTTGCTCTGTCTAAAGTACAGAAACTCAGCTAAGCCAACATATAATGGAATATTTTGAGAAAATCAGTGGAGAGGAGAAGGTTCAGCTATGAAGTACATGTGGTTTTGAATTGCCTATTTCTACTTTCTACTCAGTGAAAAATACCAAAGCCATTGAAGGAAATGATGTCTGTACTCTGACATAAATCTTTACGCAAAGTGTAATTAGCTGTCAGTAGCATTTGCCACCACTGAGTACCTGATTACAGCAGTGGCTTGACATCTTTCCTGAATGAGAGCTGGAGGGAGACAGGACACACCTTCCCTGCTGCCTTTTGAGCTGTTTAAGAATGCTGGGTGCTTGGGGGTTCCCCATTAATTTTTTGCAGGAGTCACCAGCCTTACTGCCTTGCTGTTCTCAGAGACTCCTCTTTCTTTCCCATCCCTTCCAACTGCCTCGCTTGATCTCTTTTTGTCCTCTCTGTAGTTTTCCACTGCTTACCTTCTGTCCCTTATTCTTTGCTGTTTGTCCCTTTCCCAGGGACAGACAGCAAGGATCTCCCTCTGCCGAGAAGGAAGAGGAACCAAAAAAGAGCAGCTGATGCAAAGCTGGGTGTGATTCCCTTCTCAATTTCAGATAAGTGAATGTGTTGAAGGAGATCCCAGGACTAAGTAAATATTTGTTTAGCCCCTCTTGAATGTTTACCCCCTTCTGAATAATAATTTCTTTCCTTAGCTGAGGGGCAGTCTCTTTGTTTTTCTTTAGAGTTTGACAATAAGTCTGAACCGGCTTTTGTGAGCATTTGAAATCCCTCCCCATCTCCTGGCGTGTTGTGGCAGGGAGCAGTCCAAGGGCAACGTCTCTGATATCCATTCCATTTCAACTCTGTCCCACAAAAGTCCTTCTGGCTCGCGAGGTCAGTAACAGTGAGAAGCTCCCCAACCAAGCAGGAAATGTTCAGCTTCAACAACTTGTGCGACCTTTGCTGCTGCTGATGGAGCTGTGAGAGTCACGGGGGAGAGCTGTGGCCAGGATTCAGGATTCTGCTCCAAAAGAGGTGGCCATCAGAGCGTGTTAGAGCAGCCAGGATGCTGCTAGCCAGTCCTGACCCTGCAGACTGCCTGCAGAGGGGCATGGATGGGTGTAGAACTCCTGTATCTGTGCTGATGAAGATATTCCTGCAAGGGAGAAGTAGTTAAGTGTGTTATTTTCCTCAGTCTGGTTGCTAATTTAATACTGGTATGTTAAACAACGTAATTAAACACACACACACACATGCTAAAAACTCTTGTTCTCTGTCAGAAGAGAGGGAACGCGTGTCAGACCCAGCCTTCAAGCTCTGTTAATTTTAATTTGAGTTTTCGAATTAGTAATCAGTTTTGCTGGAACACTGTTTCAAGAAATAGATCTTAGCATGCATGGAGCCTGGGCACAGTTTCAAATGAGTATTTGTTAAGAAGCCATTCCCTTGTCGTGTTATGGTACATTACATGAGATTTATTTCCATTGTATTAAAAAATGCAAACCCAAGGGGAATGCTCTCTCTTCTTGCTGGCCGAGGGTGGTTTCAGATTTTTTTTTTTTGTAGGGCTTTTAATTAAAACAATGAGATGCAAAACCACTTATTTGTTTAGGCTGTTGTTACCATGCCAGGAGGCTAAGTGACTTGAAGCACCAAGAAAGGTGATGAGAATAAGTAAAAAGGATGTAGGGAGGGGAGCTGGGCTGTATCACACCTTCATAGTGGCTGAGCGGTGTTTTTGACATGCGGGAAGAATTCACAATACAAACCTGAGGCTTTGCTCTTACTGGAGCCATCTGCTCTGTCTGTGCAGCACCAGGAGCACCTCAGATCTACAGATAAGTCTGTTTGGTAGAAAAGTGCCCTTTCATATACTAAAAATTAACCCCAAACCCCCCCAAACAAGCAAACAAAAGCAACCAAGCAACCATCCAAAAGAGCTATGGCATCCGGTTGCTTGAAAGTGAAAGTAAGTGACTTCAGGTCAGAAATTAGCCCAGCAAAGTTAATTAACTGTAGGTGAGGATTGCCCAGGGCATCTGGTGCATTTTCCAGTGCTAATTTAGGAGAAGGTACGTCTTAAGTGGAAGCCAGGGGCTAGGGGTGGGAATCACTGGGTCAAGTGTTGTGCCGTCCATAATGCAGAGATGCTAGAGGAGGTGATCACAATGATTCATGCCTTTAAAATCTAGAACTTCACCAGGAACTTCACTTTTCATAAGGAAAGAGGTGAAAAGGGGAAATGTAGCTCAGGACAGTTAATATTCTGATTTTATGAGGGTAAATGTGAATGAAGGGTGAGAACTGTTGCGGACCCCGAGTCATGTTTTCATCCAGCAATGTGTAATTTTGTGTGACAATAGGAGCTGCAGGAACCAGGAGGCAAGGCAGGCTGCACAGCCTTCCTGCTACTATTCCTCTGAACCCTGAAACCCACACCAGAACTCATCAGCTCAAGGGAGATCCCTGGGAGGTGGTGCACAGGTGTGTGTCTGTCTCTGTACATCCATGTGGCTCTGGGGAGCACACCTGGACACTTGTGCTCTGGTTGGACAGAACAAATTCTTTTCTTTAAGATCCAGTGCCACTGGCCCCTCCAAATGTGCATTTTTTCCTCTTTCTTGTGCACTTCTCCCACTCCTGTCCTAAAAGCTCTCCTACCCCACAGTCCAGTGCCTCCATGGAAGATGCACGACCTCCCTCTGGAACAAAAGTAGATCTTTGGTGTCAGGAATCCTGCTGTGCTTTTTAGATGCCTGTAAAGGGACAAAGCCCTCAACAGGAGATTTTGGCTCCTGCATCCATCCCTAGCTGTGTTAGCAGGTGTATTAGCAGGTCTGCTCACTCCAGGGTTTCACTGCATGTATGAAATATTCATTTTTTCTAAGTGTGCCCCTTTCTACTAGACACGTTAACAAAGAGGGGTTTGACCATGCTTCAGACCAGGATACCTGTAGGTGCCATGCGGTGACTGTCCAGTTTAAATACCCATTTGAAACCCTAGGCACAATGATACCCGACCAGAAGAGTCCTGGGTACCTCTGGGCATCCTCCCTGCTCACACTCACCCTCCCCTGCAGCTCCTGTTCCATGCCCTGTGCTCACTCTCATTGCAGCTGCACCTCAGTGCTCACACAGCAGCTCACTAACAGCTTTGCTCTCTGTCCTCAGGGAAGACTCCAAATTGAATTTGTAGCACTGACAGCACTGGTTTAAGATAAACCGGTTGGGATTTGACGATGACTCTTTCCCCATGCATTTCCAGCTAATAAGGATTTTGTCACTGTGGCTGCCCTCAGTTTTGCCAGCTGCTGCTCCACAATCCTGCTGGTGGGAGGGGGAGGTGTTATCCTACACACTGCTAATGCCCAGCTTTGCCTTGGGGAACTAATGGCAGTCCCTGTCTCCCCCTCACAGGGAAGGGGCATGATGCTCGCCCCCAGCTCCGTTCCGGGGCCGGAGCAGGGCTGGCAAACCACAGGAGCAGCGGGAAGCCTCCAGAACCTGAGGAAATTCAACAGCCAGGATTTCAGTGACCTGCGTGCCTTGTGCCTGAGCCAAGGGCTGCTCTTTGAGGACGCCACCTTCCCTGCTCACATCAGTTCCATCGGTCCCAACCTGCTCCCGGAGGAGAAGCTCCAGAAAATACAGTGGAAGAGGCCAACTGTGAGTTCCCCCAGCCGGGGTGTTTCGTACACTGCTGCTGAATGGGATGGCCAGTGGCTAAAGGCCCTCACCTTGGGGTGGGAGGTCTGTGTTAAGCAGGAAAGCAGACCTCAAGGGGAGCGCTGGAAGCACAGTGGGGTCCCTGCTGTGTGGAGGGAAGGTAACCTCTGCAATACTAATGGTTTCACTAGGTGCATTTTTGTAGGAAGTTTGTTTCTACCTGTGAACCTGACGAGAACTACTGTTCCCACTTTGATCTGCTTCTAGAGGACTTTGTGCAAACCTGAAAAGTTGTTCAGTTTTATTGAAGATCTCTGATTTCTGTAATCTGAGCGACTGACTCAGCAATACCTATTTTAAAATAATTGGGACAAGGCAGGAGATGAAGTGCATTTGTGTGCTGATTCCCGGTTGCAATTTAATAGGCAGTTATCATCTGGCTTATGGAAGTTCAGAATGGGAGGGGAATCACATGCTCAGCTCTTTTATCCTAGGACCTAATTTAGGAAGTCTTCTCATGGTCCAACTGCTCTGTATAGCACTGCTGTGTGCCATTTGCTGCTGGTGCAGCTCCTGGATTAGCCTCTCTTGAAAGTTGGTGGTAGCAGCAAAGTAACTAAAAAATGCAAAGGAGAGGAGCTGGTTGCCACTATTTCCAGTCCAAAAGAGAAAAAAATATGATAACTAAGCATTAGACTCAGATAAGACAAACACAGATATTAGAAAGGACTCTCCAGGGGCATTTTAAAGATGAATAAACTGGAATAAAATGTTATGATACAGTTCTCTTAAGTACTAACACCCTGGTGCTTTTGCAGCACAGAAGTGTAGGACTTCAAAAGCATACAAAGTGACTTAGAAACCCATATACCACTGATTTTGAGGCAGGGTGCTGTGGGATGAACATCTATCCTACTCTAATATCCTGATAGTTATTTCATGTGCAAAGGGACTGATGTATCTTGCCAAAAGCAGAATCTGCTGCTGCTAGTATTTGAAGTTTGTCAGGTGAGGCAGGTATTGGAGAATTCCCTTCTATTTTGCTGAATCTATGAATACTAAGCTTATGAATAAAAGTTTTTGTGGAATTGGTTTCAAAAATTTCCATATGTCCTCTCCATCCCAGCACTTCCCTTATGAAGACTTTTTTTTTCAGCAGCCGACAATTTTCCAGAGGGTTTTTTTCAGGGAGGAGAAGGATCAAAATCTTTGGCTTTGCTAGAGCACTCCTTCAAAAAATTAAACCATGTGCTCATGGGTCAGGGTTTGTGATGTGAGGCCACCTGAACTACTCAGCCAAGAGCTACCTGTAATTTCCCTGTGAGAGTGTTTCCTACCTGAATACATCTCCCAGAGACCGAGTTCAGTTGTATCCTGCTGACAAAGCATGGCCAATTTAACCTATGCCTGTATTTTTCTCAGCCTCCACCATTAGCTCCCTCTGACATTCAAATAAATTTGTCTGGAAATGTACCTGTGACTGGCATCTTGGTCCCAATAATCATTTAGCCTCTGTTTACTGTCATACAGTATCTGGTTATTTAAGTGGTAGATGGCAATTATAACTGCTGTCTCTGTTCCAGATCCAACTGAGCAGTTGAGCAACATGCTGCTTCTATTTTACCTTGTTCATTGTCAAGGGAATTGCCAATTACGCTCAGAGTTTGGAGTCTTCATATCTGGGGGTAATGTATAAAGTAGAGAGAAAACAGCTTGGTGTCAGCAGTGACAGTCAGAAACAACTTTTTGACTTGTAAACTGATCTCAGTTAAGAGGGATGCCTGAAAAGGAGGGGAGGGTGGATCAGGAGCACCAAAGCAATGTTTGAAATGTCGCCTTTCCCAGCTCTGCAGTAGTTGCAGTTTCCCATCGATGGGGACTTGTTCAGGCTGTGTTTGTGTCCCCAGGCCCTCAGTCTATGCCCATTGAAACATGCGATTTGTGGCAGAGATTTTGCATGTGGTACTTCAGGTATTTCTAGAGGTGGGGCTGAAGGTACCAAATACAGCAGGACCTCACAATTAACTATTCTTTTGTCTCACCAACCGTTTTGAGAAATGGAAGAGAAGTTCTATTTTAGTCTGAATAAAGTATTTTCCATAGCTAGGCTTTTCTAAAGATCAGTCAAAGGGAAATTCTCCATGAAGAATTATGTCAGATTTAAGAAACTGAGATGCTCCTTTTAAAGCATTCAGAACAATTCTTTTTCATCGTTTGCTGCTTTTCCTTCACACAAGCTATTGATTGGAACTGAGGAAGCCATGAAATGATTAACTGTTGCGGAATATGCATTTTTACTCAATTAATGTTCAGGCTTAAGATTTCTCTGTTCTGATCACAGTGCATAATACTGTGTAGATGCAAAAAGAAATTGAAGGAGGACGGTCCAGATCATGTGAATTGTGGTGATGCTAAATGTGGAATGCTTCCCTTTTGCTAACATTGGTTATATTTCCAGATATGATGTGTGTGAGGGGAGAGAGTTTGCCATCTCTGCGCCAGGGATAGCCCACCATTGTGCTCAGTATGGTGCCCATCATAAATGTGAAGGATAGTCTGTGATCTTCAGTGTTTATGCTTTTTAAAAAGGCTAAAATGAGCACAGGGTGAAGTTGCTGAAGACTTTTCTGAAGGGTCTTCAAGGTTGCAGATGACTGCTCACCCTTGGTCTCTTGGGGACCCCATAGCTCCCTTATGGAATGAGGGGATGCTGGGCAAGAGCATAAGGTCTGTCCTCTGATTATCATAGACAGTTATGTGTGTGGGCACCTGGAAGAGATGGAAAAGATTCAAGGTGGCCAGTGGGAGTTTGAGGATCATGAGAGGAATCCCTGAACGCCTCTGATGTGACTTGTAGGGAGGTGTGCACTGAAAGGACTGTCTGAAAGGGCTGACGTGGGCTTTGTCCTTTGTCTGTACCATCAGTGTGTTCAGAGCATCAGGGCGTCACTCTTTGGGTATTTGGCTCTGGTGTCTGGGGATGAGAAAGGTGGTGTCTGAAAGAATTCCTTGGATGTAAGGAGCAGAAAGAGGGAATGTGAACTCAGGCAAGGGATACACTCTGTTCTCATAGCAGAGCCCTGCGCCACTGCACTTAGCACCTAAAAAACATTGGAGAAAATTATACACATTCAGACAATGCTTGTTTGCTGGGAAAAGTGATCTATCATTTGAATCAGTCATTTTGGAAAAGGCCTCTCTCATGTTTTTAATTCCCTTCCTCTGTCCCTTCCCAAAGAAAATGTAACCATATTTTAGGAGCAGAGTACCTATTTTGATTCCTTCCAGCTTTTGGAGATTATTTGTTCCTTGGCCTGTTATTTATTTCCCAGAAATTTCCAAGAACTAGCATCAGCATTAAAGAATTTTAAACCCAGAAACTGACTTAACAAAAATGGACCCTTTAAAAAAATAATTTTGAAGTTAGCATCTTTCTAGATGGATAAGCTGAGCTGGATTTCCTACTACATCCACCTTGGCCAGTCTTTAGCTGGAGGGGACTAAAAACCAGATTTCGCTCAGGCAAGAATTTAGACAACAGTTTGAAGCTAACCTAAAAACTTATAAACTTATCTCTAAGAGAAGAGGGGGAAAATGGAGAAAAACCTCCCAAATAAAAAAGAAAAAAAAAAAAAAAAAAAAAGAGGAGAGANTTAAACCCAGAAACTGACTTAACAAAAATGGACCCTTTAAAAAAATAATTTTGAAGTTAGCATCTTTCTAGATGGATAAGCTGAGCTGGATTTCCTACTACATCTACCTTGGCCGGTGTTTAGCTGGAGGGGACTAAAAACCAGATTTCACTCAGGCAAGAATTTAGACAACAGTTTGAAGCTAACCTAAAAACTTATAAACTTATCTCTAAGAGAAGAGGGGGAAAATGGAGAAAAACCTCCCAAATAAAAAAGAAAAAAAAAAAAAGAAAAAAAGAGGAGAAAGAAATGAGCTGCTTTAATGAGGGAAGTCATGGGAAATGTATGGCAGTGAGGGACAGTGGTGTCCTGCAGGTCTGTCACTTTGGGGCCATTTCGTGGCATGAGCCAAAACTGCTCACCAGCTGTTTGTGGTGGAGTTCACATCTTCCGTCTTTCCCAGGGGCCAGGAGGCCCTTGGATCCTGTTCAGTGTTTCTCCATGATGAAAATGAAAATCAATTCTGCTGGTTCTAAGTGTGTGTGTGCAATCAGTGTAATTGAACGGGAGCAGCATCCCCAGGCTGCCATTGTCTCAGCCCTTGCCTGCTCAGCTGATTGCACCTGACCTCGACTCGAGTTCATCTCTGTGGGTCGAGGAAGCTGCAGTGCATCACCATCTATTACGCCTGACTTTCTGGAAGATGGAAAAGGTTTATTTGCGTGGTATCTCCCAGCTCCACTGATCTTTGGGAAGGGCTGATTGTGAGGGGGAATTGGGCATTCTGGGTGGATGGGAAAGCAGCGCTGCTGTGATGGTCTGCTGACTCTGTGCTGTCGTGTTTCTCAGGCTGGGGGGCAGCTGGCAGCGTTACGTGGCTGTGACGGGCAGAGGGAAGTTGGCAACACTGGGGCACTTTCAGCTTGTCCTGTATGGTCCAAGGGGGAGGTTCCAAGGTTTCTAAGGAAACTGCCTCTCAAAGGCTCCGGGTACACAGGACTGCCTCCCTTGTTCACCTCCTTTGTGTTTGCCTCCTTTGTTTGCAGTTGCTGTTTTGTTTAGCACTGAGCCACACCAAGAAAATGGGTTTCAGGTAAAACCCGAGCTGGTTTCTTTTTTTGTCTGGTTGTTGACATCAGTCCATCCTCCGGCAGGACTTATCACTCACATTTGCGGGCTCCCCACCTGTGTGGATTCTGGTGAACTCATTCTTCCATTGCAAGGGAGAACTGGAGCAAAGCATGGCTTTTATAACCAACCAATGCATTTGTATTGAAATCAGGCAATTAGGAATTGAGCTATTCTGCTGTAAAGCAGGGAATTGAGTTCTGTCAGTGTGAGCAAACCCCTTGAGAGGAGTCTGATTTTTCCTATTAATTTTGGCTTGCTGAGTTATCCTCTCCCTCTCCAATCTGTCAGAGGAAAGTCATTGCAAGTCAGGTCTTTGGTGTGGCCCAGCACAGCTTCTATTGTGTGGGTTGGAAAAGACTTTTAAGATCAAGTCCAAGCCTTAACCCAGCACTGCCAAGCTGCCGTGTCCCCAGGTGCCACATCTACATGTCTTTCAAATACCTCCAGCCAGGTGACTCTACCACCTCCATGGGCAGCCTGTTCCAATGCTTGGCAATCCTTTCAGTGAATTAATTTTTCCTGTTATCCAGCATAAACCTTCCCTGGCACAACTTGAGGCCATTTCCTCTTATTCTGTCACTTTTTACCTGGGAGAAGGGACGGACCACTACCTGGCTACCACCTCCTTTCAGGCAGATGTAGAGAGTCACCCCTCTGAGCCTCCTTTTCTTCAGGCTAAAAAACCCAGCTCCCTCATCTGACTTGTGTTCCAGACCCTCCACCAGCTTTGTCCTTTGTTCTGCCCCTCCTCGTTATTCCAGCTGTCTTATTTCCATGGAGGTTTCCTGTGGTTCTGGGATGTATGACAGTGGTGTGACTGACCCCTCCTCAGCACTCTGCTGGGCACTGCCTTCAGCCCAGGGAAGTGCAGTACTGTGTTTTCTTCTTAATCCAGAGCAACACTATTACAGGCACAGCAGTGCTGCTGAATTAACATTTGTCCAGCTGAGAACAGTTTGGCTTTCAATCAATAGCAGCCTTTTTACTTGTCATAATTAGTGTGTGTTGAGCAGGGAGCACCATGACTCATGATGGCAGGATGTGCCAGGATGGTGGAGCTGGAACAGCAGGGAGCAACACAAGTGTAGCTGCAGGGAAAGAAGTGGACCTGTGGCAGGAACAGAAGCAGGTTTGGGATTTGACTTTAGGGTTGAGGTGAACTGACCAGGAGGTGGCTCTGCAAAGAGTCAGCTCCTGCCTCTTAGCCCTCAGTGGCCTTGTGCCTGCACTAAGGATCATGCTGGGCCAGTGGGGAAATGTGTGGGAAAGTGGCCAGCATCCAACCACAGCAGCCTGCAGCCAGACTGGTTTACATTGCCTGGGAAATCCCGCCTCAGGCTTCCAATTTTTCACAGAACTGTTTGACTCTGTCCTTTGCATGTCTGCATGAAGTCTACATCTACACTACTCACCTCCAGCTCCTTCTGGGGACTTGCTCTTCCTCAAAAATTTCAAGCAATTATAAAAAGAAATTTAGAGATAAATGCATGTACAGGACACTTTCCTTCCACCCCTCAGATTAATTCTCCATCTTGCTCTTTGGATGAACAGTACTTCTGTGGTACAACCATGCTCTAGAGGATGAACTGGCATGAACTTGAACTTCTCTTTTCTTTTGAATACATAATGAAATTTTCAGTGGGCCAGGGAAAGTGAGTGATGAGAGCTTTGTCCTGGGGGAATGAGTTCAGGCAGAGTGCTTGACTTGCAGCCCATATGGTTGCCTTCACTGCTGGGCTCATAGATACTCTGAGAAGAGATCACGTGCCTCCCTGAGCTCCCTCTTCTTTCCCCCTCCAGCTAAAACTGAAAAGTCTCGTGGAAAATGCCACAAAGCCTCATCATTTCTCAGTGAAACAGGGCACTGCTTCTGGACAGACTTATAGTTAAAGCTGTGGTTTCTGTCTTTGCCATGCAATTCAGGCAGCAGGAAACAGTGAGGCTTGCACATTTTGTGTAGTAGTAACTGTGTTTAGCTGTGCTTTGCAATCATAGGCAATGTGGTGTTTTATGACTGCTGTATTCTTGCCTTTGAAGCAAGAGGAGCTAATTGGAGATTTCGTTTCCTCCTGGTTGAAAAGGTCCAGATTTCCAAAGCGCTGCCCCCATCACAATTCTGTCCTCTCTATGCTCTTTCAGAAGCCCTCTGTGGGCTCAGACAGCTGCTGAGCAGCCCTTTCCCTGGCTCGTGGAAGCAACACACTCTGTGCTGTGTCTCAGTTACTGCCCCAGGGAGTGCACACTCCACAGGGAGTGCACACTCTTGGGAGCAGAGCTGGGTGCGCTGTGGGTGGTGGGGAATACAGTGTTGGAGTGTTCCCTCTGGCATCCTCAGAGATGTCTGTGTGCACAGTCAGGGCATGCTGGCTGGGGCTGACTTCAGATCATGTCTTTCCTGGGTTTAGACTAAATTGCTGGTTCCTCTCAGCAAGGAACCTGCTGAATGGCTCAGCTCATCCCCGTTTGCTTGCTGGGGAGTCAAATGCCCTGGTGGGCAATAGAATATTTGGTGAGGCATCCAGTGGGCTGACTTTTCAGCCAGTCTCCCCAACAAGCCAGCAGGATGCACTTATGAGCTTCGTCATCCTGGCAAGGAGCAGAGCATCAGCCCTTTCCTTGGGAATCCCATAAAGATGCAGCTGCCTTTCCATTAGTTTCAGGCCTTTGTTTCTGGATGGTGCTCACCCCTGTGGCAGCCCTGCACTGCAGTCCAGCCACCCTGCTTCTGGCAACTAAGGATTCAGCAGCCTCAGAAATTATGGGGGAAACAAAAATACCCCCTCCTTTGTGCTGTTTGTTTTCTGGGATGACTATAAAATTCAGAGCCTTGTGGGGCAGCTTAATCTTTCCTGCTTGTGGAAAGTTTTGAGTTCACCCAGATGAGGGGCACAAACTGCGCTGGGAAATAGAGGTAGGGAGAAGATAAAGCTAGAATGGATGTAGAGAGGAAAGGAGAAGGGCTCAGTGCTGCTGCTTCCCTATACTAGGACCAACCACTGCTGCTTGTGCCCACACATCTTAGGCTGCTCCCATGCCATGGGTAAATTTCTTGTTGCAAGTCCCCAAAGTCCTGGGATAGGTGGGGATGGCTGTATGAAAGCATCTCTCAAAGAATTTGCCTGCCGTGGCTGCTTTCTCCATCAGCAGTCCTGTGGGAGCATGATCTGCCCACCAGGCTGGAGCAGTGATGTTGCATTGCATCTTTTCCTGACTGGAAAACTTTTCTGGGGGGGTTTGATCACTGTGAAGCCATTTCAGAAAGCGGACAGCATTTGCTAATGCTGAGCTCACACAACCGTGCAAGTCATGAGTCACGTAGCTGGTCTCGTTTTTGTCCAGCATGTCAGATCAGCTGGGGAGAAGGAATGCCAAGGCCTGTTCAAGGAAGAGCTGCTGTATTATTTTTACCAGGATTTCTTTTCTTTCTTCTTATCTCTTCGGTTTTTTTATGTGTGTGATGACTTGCCTATTTCAGGCTGACTGCTCTTTCAAAACAGAGCCTTACCCCCTTAGAGTGTGCCAGGGGTTACTTGTGGGGAATGCTGAGGCCATTCCTTCTTGAGCACTCAGATATCCCAGACCAACAGCAGACACAGCTGGGAGAATGGTTCACATTTCTGTGCACAAAGGCAAGTGCTGAAGTACTTCCCCCTTCACTGCCCAAGCAAGACTCTCAAGGAAAATTCGCCCTGAATCAAAAATGTCAGCCAGGCCTATGGGATTTTGCAGACAGAGATTAAGCTCTCTTTCTATATCTTCCTCACCAGAGTGAAGGAAAGCAGCCCAGGCTGACCTGTATTAGACCTGAAAGGAAACACAAAAGGCTCAGAGTATAAAATGCTCCCAGACCCACTGCTGAGCTGAAGTATAGACCCTGTTCCACTTTGCTTGGAGACCTGTGTGTCTCCACCCTGCTGTGCCCCCAGAAACTGCATGATTTCACAGCCAGGCTCAAAGCCATCTCTGAAAGGTGTCGGTAGAATTTGAGAAACCCAAATGAAAACTCAGGGAGCACCCACCCCTTGGAATCCATCCCTAGGAATATCTGAGCAGATTAAAGAAGAGATGCCCGAGTATCTCCTCTGGTTTTATTGGTGGCTGGCAGCAAAACATCAGGGCTCAAGAAAAACAATTTTCAGATGTGGAAAAAGTAGGCAAGGTCTTCAAGGGGCAGGACCATACCGCTGGCAAAGGCTGGGTACTCACACTGTTCTTTGCATTTTCTTTCCTCCAGGAACTTCAGAGAAATCCTTATTTGATCATGGATGGAGTTAGCAGATTTGATATCATGCAAGGAGAAATAGGTAAGGTTATATTCTTGCTTTGGAAGAGATGTGCACAAAGCAATAATCCGTGACGGCTTTGCCATGTTCTGGTGGGAAGATGTGGGCCAAGATAGCTGCAGTAAACCATCAGTGCAGGTCAGTCAAGACTGGCACAAGTCCACACACAACTTGTTGCAGATATTTAACAGGATTCCCAAATCTTTGTTAATCCAAAAATCTTTGTTATTTCTGTCTGGTATCTGCCTTCTATCTGCACAAGGCCAAGCATAGAAATGGAGATCCAGCTGAGATCAGACAGATGCTTCAAGTACAAGGGTCAAACACAGCTAAGTGCGAGTAGGTAAGCAGACACAGCTCCAACATGTGTAGGACTGAATTTTCTGAAGACATCCTGAAGTAGAAAAGGATGGTAGGGTGTCATCAAGGTTCCCAGTGGCCATTGCTGGTGAATACTGGGTAGTGCTTCAGCATTTTGGAGGAGGAAAAGGGGACAGGAGAATATTGGTTGCTTTTGGCAAAGTGGTCCTTGGATGTCTTAGATGTTGCAGCCCGCTCTCTAAAGAGTCAGCTGCAATCCACAGCAGTGAGGAAGTGACAGAATGCGCTGGATTCTTCCCTCCCCTGAGGTGACTGCTGGATGCTGGCTGCCCTGGGCTCACTGACGCTGCGAAAACAATTTTTGGAAAATGTTTTACCAAAGGACCAAGGATTCCAGGACGATTATGCTGGGATTTTTCATTTCCGGGTATGTATTCCCTGTGGTATTGGTACCACTTGAGCTTGGCTGGTTGGATTGCATAGGAGTCCAAGCTGCAGCCCCACATCTCAACATCCTTGAATGCTTTGGTTCTTCAATGCTGACTCCCAGTTCAGAATTTTGCAGAAAATCCTGATTTTTTAAATGATTCCTTGTGTTCCAGGTGGTGCAATTGCACTTCAGGGAACTCAATACCCTTTTCTGAAAGTTATGACTCCAAAGGTAGAGGTACCAGCTGTTCAGATAGATTTGTGTACATATCTGTTTTAGAGGCATTCTGGTGGCTGCTTTGATTTGGGCAGTCTGTTATGGCTGTCATCTCACCTCCACTATCTATTTGGGCTCATTTTCTGCTTCCCCACTTCACCTTGTCCTTTTAGCTCATCAAAATGGCTGGAAATTACAAATCCTTGGAGACAGTTCAGAGGAACAGGCTTTTGATATTTTGAAAAGTGATTTGTTTCAGAGAGAGGAACAAGGCTTTTTAGTAAATCTCACTTTCTACCGGCTCCTGAAATTCTGTGAAACTCCCAGGAGAGTGACTCAGGTAGCAACTGGCAAACCCTGCTTGCTTATATCTGAGTCAAACAAATATCTTGTGGGATTAAAAGAGCTTGCAGTACCATTAAGCTCCAGAAGCTAAACGGGATGTGGAGAGAATCTGTATAAACTCAGCCATTCCTCATCCCCCTTATTTCACAAATCTCCTTTGTTTTATGCAGTTCAGCACCAAACAAAGAGCTCTGGCAGTGAGACTTCTTTGACCTCCTGGAGCTCTTGTGGAGCAGCACCAGGAGGATTATCTTGTGGACAGTCTAAATTTTGCTCTGTTCCTTTGCTCCCTGGAATACCAGATGTTTCTATCTTGGCTGATTTCCAGCATACAGAACTACACTGTATGAGATAAACCAGCTGAAGGGACACCAGTCTGCTTAAAACACATTAAAAGGATGCAAGCTAGATTGTCTTTCATGGGAGCTTTGAAAAGATTAGTTAGGCGCAATCCTTAAATCTTAAGCAGTATAAATACCTTACAGTATTTGAAAATGTTTTCCCTGTCATCTCATCTGCAAATCAATGCAACTGTTTCTGGCTTTCCTTGAGCAATAAACCCCTGAGAAAGCTCCTCTGAATGGAAATGCTTCTCTGCAATGCCTTTCAATTATTCCATCAAAGATATTTTACTGCCATCCACAGGCTATGCCACCAGTCCTCAGTTCAGTGAAGAATCGCAAACAAGGCATATCATATGCTAATATAAAAATTTTAGCTTGTAACTTTTTTCCCCACCTTTTTGGAACTGGAGCATGTTGCCTCTCAGGAATACAAAGGGCTGCTCCAGTGCTCCTGTACAGCCTGAGCTGTTCAGCTGCAGGAGTCAAGGGTGTTAAGCACTTCATCAGCTGTAGTTAAGATGGGTGATGTTTTTATCTAGGGAATAATTACAGTGATGTTATTTCCCCAGGAATTAAGTTAGTCCCATGTTTTTATCAGAATCGCTTTCTCTGTCACAGAAACTGTGGTGCCTGTGAGGCAGAGTGTGTCACTCCTTGTGACAGTGAGGAGCAGCAGCTCAGCCTGGGAAAAAACCAGAAATATTCTCCAAGGACTACAGGGGGTTATTGCACAGTGCATCAACTCACAACTGGAGGGATCTGCCCTGAGTGTTAATGTCCCTGCTCTCAGGAAGGAACGAATGAAATCTTTAAAGGCCATAAGTGGTCAAGACCTCAGTTTCAGGAAACATCCAGAAACTGCTTTGTAACGCCATACAAAAGGTTGGTGTTAGTTGAGAGTTGATAGACATGCAATTTTCTCCTTACTCAATTCCAGAACCACATTTTTCTAAGATCCCTGTCCAGGACAGGGAAAAGGAGGCAAAATAACCACGCAGCATTCCCCTTTTGACCATCAGAACCCTAGATGTGGTGTTGTCATCTTGGAACTGTCCATTTCTTTTTCCTTCTCTTAGGCACAGGTAAAGTCCTGATTTAAAAGGCTTATAATAAATGTGGAAGCGAAGAACTTCCCTCTTTGCATCCTGCCTAAATAGCGATTCTTGGTTTTATTTACTACCACACTCATAGCTGCAGTACTTAAATCCCACAAAGGGGTAGAAAGAAATTTCATTAAGCCAGATTCAAGCCAAAAAGTGGAGGCGTGGACCCTCTTTGAAAGCAGGAGAATGGCTTCTCCTGTACCACTCTTGCACATCTAGAGCACTCTAGGACTTTTCATGAGGTTTCTCATTCCCACCGTGGCTTTTCCCATCCTTGTGAGCTCAAATGAGACCACCATCCGAAAGTCTGTGACAGTCAGGACAAAGCAGCTCTCTTTATCCAGCTGAAGAAAAACACGGTGCTGCATTCAGGTGGTCTCCGAGCTTGAGCTCCCTACCAGACATGGCCGAGGAACTTGACTTTTGGAAAAGTGTCACTGAGTGGGTTTGGACTGCATTGATTCCCACAGCAAGTTCCATATGTTCTCCTTGTTACCTGTTGTGTTTGCCCTGGAGCACTGCAGGGAGGAGTGGCTGGATGTCACACCTTCTCTCCATGCAGACCTGCTCCTGGGTGTTGGCTGCTGACAGAAGGGCTCCTGAGGTGACTGAAGGGACAGTTTCTTTTGGGCAGTCCTTTTGTCTGTCTCTCCTTTGGGCACAGGACAGCCAGTGGAAGGCTCTTCCTCAAACCCCCTCCTGCCAAAATCAAGCACAAGCCTCAAATCACTCTGGGACCTCAAGGTAGAGATTCCAACCCTGCCACCACTAGCGCAGGATGGGAGAGGCCTGGGTGAGGCAAAACCTAAGTGGGATCAAAGCTGCTTTCAGCTGAGCAGTCTGTAAGCTGCTTTGCTGCTGGGCAGATCTGGTCTTGTGCTTTTCTCGCAGAACAGCTCATTTTGGGGTTTTTCATTGACCGAAGCTGTTGAAATAAAACCATGCTAGACTAAATCTATTGCTGGCATATTTCCACTGGAGTCCTTAGCATTACTGCAAATAAGAGCTTGGCCTCTTATGATTTCGAATCATGCTAAGCTACATTAATCTGCTAATGACTCTGGAAATGGCTCCTTTAGTTCATCCCCACAGTTCTCTATTCCTGTCTTTTCCCTTGAAAAGTTTCATCAGCTGGATCAGCTGGAGAAACACCTGCTCTGTCCACATGCTGGAGAGACTGCTTGTGTCCTTCTCATCCATCAAGGAGATGGATAACACCTCAAAAGAGTCTTTAGTCACTACACTGTCTCCATCCATGACAGCATTTCAGAATCTTAATTGAAACACAGAGGAAAGAAAATGTAGAGGCTGGACCTTGACAGAGGCTCTCTAGCTAAGAGCTGTGCTGTGGGGGAAAATCCAAGTGTGGCTAAGGAGTGAGGCTCATGGAACCACCTGCGTGATCATTCTTTATCTTCTTGAATTCTTGCTATCGCCCAAGAATATTAGCATATTCTCCATGCTGAATCTTTCCTCCCACTGATGGCAGGATGAGCTATTCTCTCAAAGGAGCTGCCCTGCCACTGGGAAATCCAGCCAGCTGGTAGCTTGTTTAACAGTGTGGACTATTACCCTGAAGCAGTTCAGGAGAGAGCTTGCATATATCCACACTTTCGATTAATTCCTGTGCTAGTTCAGGATGCTTTTTTTGGGCATGTACATTAGCTCTTAAGAGAGGCTCCTTATTTTATTCTCTCTCTCTCTCTTTTTAATATAGATATACTTTTATTTTATTTATTTCCAGTTCTGGCAATATGGAGAATGGGTGGATGTAGTGATAGATGACCGACTGCCATTCCTAAATGGAAGATACCTGTCTGTACACCCCCGAACTTCAAATGAATTCTGGCCATCCTTGCTGGAAAAAGCATATGCCAAGTAAATATCCCTGGTCTGTTCTTCCAGCCAGTGCTGAATGCTTTCTGTGGGTGGTTTCACCTCTGCTTTGTGCAAAGAGCACAGGGAGGAGTTCAGGCTGACAGCTGCCTGTGCTTATGCAGGGAGCCGTGGCTGCAGCAAACATGGGGCCAACATCAGCTGGAGATGCTGGTCTTGGGTTAGACCTAAATGTACCCAGCCCTAAATGTACCCAGTTCAGCTCTGGGATGTCAATGCCTGACAAGCAAAATGAGCAGGGCAATGGTTGGTGACACAAACAGGCCTGGAATCTCCTCCTTATTTTAGGCAAATTTCTTGGCCTCTGTTTTTGTTTCCATGCTGTCCTCTGTTTAACACTGCAGAGTCTAAGCACGGATTACCTCTGTTTACAGCCACTAATCGGAGATCATGTGGTTGTTGGGACAGGCAATGAAAGGAAGCATGACTGAAGAACATGCCCAGGCACAACACAGGCGCTCCTAGGACTCTCTGATCAGCTCTCACTTCACAGAGAGCTCAGATTTTAGCTGAGGTCCCCAGAGTATGCAGGGTAAATAATGCCTAATAAAGAGATGATAACTTTGAAAAATCCTCTGGGGAGTGAAGGGATCAGAGTGTGGTCCCTTAGCATTTGCCCATTTCCCATTATTAAATACACTGAAGAAAAAGTCCTGTGTTTGGGGTAATACAAAGGGCTGGAACTTGGTACCTGAAGCTGGTGTAACATTTGCAATGCAGTGAAGAAGAGATGAAGGGATAATAATTTTGGCAGATTTGGTCAGGAATAAGCAAATGTTAAAGCAGCGTGAGAACAACTCAGGAACAGGATGCTTTTTGCCCTGAGATATCTCAGGAAAGTTGACTCAGGATTCAGTATCAATTTGCTGCATAAGATTTTAATTACAATGCATACCAAACCTCTATTAAATTAAAGTTGCAAGCAATGCTGTTTATGAGATTCCCATTTGAGAAGTTATTCCCCAGCGCCCAAGACAAATTCTTTTCATCAGTGTAGGACAAGGACAACTCTTCAAAATACAATTAGCTGCAGACTTCATTTGATTACATTCATTAAATACAGTGTGTATGGTGGGGTTTAACAGCATGCTCTACCTGCTCTAAGTACGGCATGTTCCAGCTTATTTGCTGTCTCAATAAAAACCACACGATAAAAACAACAAGGACGGTGTTGGCAATATTAAATTATTATCCTATTATTGCGCTCTAGCAGAGTGAACTGGGAACAGTGCTGAGAAACTCATTTCTGCCTTGCCCTGGAAGCATGGGTAAATACTTCCACCTCTCTTTTCTTTTTTCTCATTTGCAAAAGGAATACTGGCCATTTTTGTGAACAGTCACGTCTAAATATGGTGTAGAAAATAACAGTTCAGCTCCATTTGATCTGAAACATCCATTTGAACTAGTCACCTTTGGCTCCCTTCCTGTTCAGAAAAAGGAAACTGGATGCTTCAAGATGAGATGAAGCTCATCTCCCTAAAATGCCTGTGTTGGCATGAGATGCACCTTATTATTTTCCCCTGTCTGTAAATGGCTCTGGACAGCAGCCTTAGATGGGGATGAATACATAGAAAGAGCTCTCCCTTTGTCTCATTCCTTCCACAAGGCATGTGTTGTGCCTGGCCAAGTATTTCCATCATATTTCCTTTCATTACCTGGCCACAATGTCTGCACACCCCAGGCTCCCTCATGCTCACCACCTCGATGCACATGTTCATTTTGGAAGCGAGCACAGTGCATTGTTTATGAAAACACAGTGTAAGAACTAACTTCTCTCTCTCCCTTTTTTAAAAAAATATTTTTTAATTTTTCCCTAGGCTGCGGGGCTCCTACCAGAACTTGAATGGAGGCTACCTTTCAGATGCCTTAGTAGACCTCACAGGTGGAGTCCAAGTGCAGTTTTCGTTGAAGGATCCACCTCCTGACCTGGAGGAGATCCTGAAAGCAGCTGACAAATCTCGGTGTCTCATGGGGTGCAGCACCTCAGGCCAGGTGAGTCACGGGGCCAGTCACACACCTGCCTTGGTTCACTGTGTTTGCACAAAGCTTGTTCTCTGGAGGGGAAAAGGAAGTCTACAATCACTCTGTGAAATAGTTACAGTTTATGGTTGCCCGAAGGGATCTTGGTGGCAGAAAGTAGGTAAGGTTATTTGGTAAGGAATGTAAAAGCGTTTGGGCACGTGTGGATGGGTTGGTCTGTCGGAGAAGGGGCTGGGGCTTTTCTCCTGGCTAATTCTGCTGCAAGAGAGTAGTGTCCTCATGTAGCAGGCCTGATTTTGGCCTCACACCTTTGTGAACAACTCTAGAAAGGCCGAAAGGCATCTCTCTTCTGTGGGAGGACACTCTTATTCCATTGTGACTTGCAGGCTACTGGTATTAATGCTGGGAAGCTGCCAAAGGCTTTGTGATATTCAGCAAGTATCTTTGATAAAATAGCCCCAAGGCTTCCCTTACAGCATGTGAGGTGTGACTGCAGAGGGTGTGACCCTGCTCCTGTGGTGCCTGCTTCCTCAGGACATGAACTTTGGCTGCTGCAGACAAGCCAAGGCCTATTCCCTCAGCCCAGGTGGCTGGCACTGGGCTGTGAGTGGCAGGCAAGTTCTGCAGGTGCCCAGTCTGACTGCAAGTCAGCCTGTCCAGGTCATTCTGCAGCTGCAGCAGCTCTGGACCGTGGAAGAACTTGCAAAGAAGCGTAGATGTGTAGCTTTGTTAAATTTCGTGGCTTGCTTATGGCTGCAGTGGGAACAACAGTCACATTCCTCGGGAGTGAATATCTCAGTGTCTGAGATCCTGCTGTCGTCAAACCCAAGGCTTGGTTTAGTGCCGTGGCAAATGACAGTTCTGGGAGCCGGTAGCTATTTCTTTACAGTGTGGCAGAGAGCTAATAGCTGTGCTTTCTCCCTTCTGCAGGCAGGGAGGAACATAGAGCTGAGGAATGGGATTGTGCAGGGTCATGCCTACACCGTCACAGGAGCTGTGAAGGTAAGATCAGGGACTTGTTCCTGCCTGGAGGTCTTGTAGTGATGATCCACTGCAGGGCAGTTGCACTTCTGTTCCAGTCAGAGTGATCTGAATTAGCTTCACTCTTAGGAAGGCTGTTAAAAGCACGTAGTTCAAATTCCAAGAGATGGAAGGATTCTGGCTCTGCGAGAAGAGGGAGGATATCTGAATCCATGATGTTTCCTAATGGAAAATGCGACTTAAATTTACTTTTGTTTTGGGACACTTCAGCAGCAAATACAATTTCTGGAGATTTTTGTTCCATGCTGACTCTTAAAAAATGTGCTTTTCTGTTTTCGAATGGAAGTAGAAGCACTGGCTGAAATTGTGGGATTTGTCATATGATGCAAATCTACATTTGTTCAGCTCAATCACAAGCTGCCAAAAGTCACTGTGTGAAAAGTAAATCGCTGGTTCAAGAACAGCATTTCTCCATCTTTTAAAGCTGTTCTATTCATGCATAACTGCTCCTGGCTGGATATTAATATTGATGATCTGAGAACCAATTTATCACATGGATCAAAAGAAATTAAGGATTTTTTACAGCCAGAAGTCAGAACATGGCTTAGCCCAGTAAGCTGTAGTGCACACAGGGAAAGTTAACAGTGGAGAAGGAAACCAAACAATAGCTATGCTGTCAAGCAAGATAGCTACAACACATTTGAATCTTGGAACCTAAAGTACTTTGGAAAGGGGATGTTGTTTTCCCTAAGCTGTTTTCTCCCTTATCCCTCTCTCTTTGTTGGTTTTCTCTGTGAGCTTGGCTTTGGCTCATGTCCCCTTGTGCCATGGCAGGCTTGGTGCCATAATCGTAGTCAGAGTGCTGCCCCTTGGAGGACATTTGCTTGTAGCCAAGGGGCTACAGAGTGGGAAGGTGGGGGATGCCAAGCTCCAGAGAAGGCCCCAGATCTCTCTGTGCAGGGCAGGGGCAGAAGGGTCCCCAGTTCTGTTGGAGAAGAAGCAGGGTGTTCCAGCCTCCTGCTGCTCGTGCTGTGTGCAGAGAGGAGAAACAGTCTTTGCCCCACTGAAAGAAGGTCCAAGGCATCCAGGGGTTGTCCTGTGGGGAAATGATTCGAGGCTGGGCCTTTGCCTGGGAAGAGGCTGCCATGGTATTGTTTCCAACCCTCCCTGTGTGCATAAGGAGAACCAGAAAGCAAAGGTTTGCTTCTCCTTTCCACTTCCACCATTTTGGCTTCACTGGCAAAAGTTAATTGCCTCTGACTTAAATCAGTGGCAGCAAAAGGAAGAAAGCACCAGAAACCCCAGCTGTTGCAAACCACGGGGCTGTAGATACAGACCCACAGATTCTTTTTATCACCATCTCTCTGTGCTGGCTGTTGGCTTTCACTCCAGGCAGTCTGGTGACCTCGTTCCTCAAAGTCTCTGCCTTTGCTGACTCACAGCATCAGATGTGCAGGATTAGGCACTGGAATTTCCCAAGGCTGTTGAATTCATGCAGTGTGACAGGAATGCTGCTGCTTCTCTCTGTGTCAGCTATTCACTATCCTCAGGAAAGCAAAGTAGGCGCAGTTTTCTCTCACACATCATTCCTTTGCAGTGTAGCAGAAGGCACTGAATTTTCGCTGCAGTCAAATGAGATCAGAGGTTAAACCTGCTCTCTAAGGTGTAGAGGAAGATCCATTTTATTACCCTTCTCTTCACTGAATATCACAATTGTGAAAACCTGTGACTGAGTTTATTTTTCTTTCCTCTTTACAGATCCCATACAAGAATGGCTGGAAACATATCATCAGGATCTGGAATCCGTGGGGCCATGGGGAGTGGAAGGGGCCCTGGAGTGATGAGTAGGGTCTTAAAACTTTAATGTCATAGAGAATCAATCCTTTATAAGAACCTCTGCCTCACACCCATTTTAACAAAACAGATATTCCCAAATCAGTTCATTATAAGCATTATTTCCATCTGTGTAGGAACTGCCCACAGAAATCCAATCCAGGGAAAACTAATGCAGCCTTGCTAGGCTCAGGTATCCCTTCTTGTCCATCTGTATGCATTTTACCCAATGCATAATTCTACATAAGTTATGGATGAGAGAGTTCTTATTTCCTGGAATAAGCTCTGACCATGTCCCTAGATGCTGACAGGCTGCTTCTACTGAATTCTCCTGCAGCAGTCACACATCCACCTTCCTCCTCTTTCTTCTCCTCCCATGTGTCTGACTCTGGGAAGAGGATGGTTAGACAAGTCCATGGAGCAGGGCAGTATTGAACACAGAAGGACAAAAACGGTGCTTGGTTATTGCAAAAGAAAAGTGCCAGGGAATGGCTTGAACTGATCTTTTGGATCCTCCATGCAGCTTTGGGGATGCAAGGACTTTGGTGCCTATGTGGACAACCTAACATCTCTTTCCTAAGGAAACACCTATTTATTTACAAAACGCTGTCGCAGTCTATAAGGATATAGACTGTGACAGTGTTTTGTAAATAAATAGGTGTTAGTTTTCCTTTTGGAATTGCATCAGTGTTTTTGTGGCTAGAGAGATGTTCTTGTGCCAATCTTAGGTTATTTAATAGCATCCTAGCCCTTCCTGTTGCTAGGACCACACACAAATACTCTGCTGAAAAAAGTCAGGCTGGGGTGTTGCATCTGGAAGGGTCGGGGGGTTGTGCAGACACGTCTGGGGCTGGGATAGCAGCTCTCTGCTCAGACAGCAGCCTCCCAGCTTTTTGGAAGGGTGAGCAACAATCCTAACTGTAATTGAAATGTCAGTAGCACGTTCACAGGTAAGCTGCATAGATCAATAAATTATTGATTCACATGCTGTTTATTTATCTTAAACTCTGCAGAATGTACAATTATCACTTAATTATAAACATGCTGCTTGGAAACGCGTTTGACTGGGTAAGGTGCTCTCTACAAGTCAGTGTAATATCAGTGCTTCAGAGGGCTATGCCTTGGTGCCTTGCTCACCTCTCCAGCATGGGGACAGGTGACCAGGGCTTGGAGGGCAGCACTCCTCACCCCAGTGGGGCCAGCTCAGGGATAGCAAAGCACAGAGCTCTATTCTCTGGCCCTGGCTGTGAAGGTATCAAGCACAGTCCGGTTTACAATGTGCAGTTTGTTCACCCCTCCTGATCCCTCATGACTTGACAGGCTGGTTGGAGGAATGGGCCAAAGATGAAAAATTGTGCATTAGATCTTGTTGATCTGTTCCTTTTTGCAGCTCTCCTCAGTGGGACCGTGTGGAGCCTAAATACAGAGAAGCCCTCCTCAGGAATAAGGATGATGGAGAATTCTGGTATTTCCCTGTTGATTCTTTGTCTAATGGGTTTTCTGTTTGCCTTCATTATGAAAAAAGATTTATTTTGGTAGTTCTCTGCTCTTGGTGATGGCTCAAGGCACCCTGTGTTAGTTGTGTGTGAGCAGCAAACTGGAGGTTGTCCCGACCCTGTGGTTTCAGAGGAAAAAAGACCAGATAAAATGCAGTTGGCCAAGATCAAGTAACAGGCTGATGAAAAAAATGAAAAGTGAGAGAAGTGAAAATCCAGCCCCTAAGACCTGGTCATTTTGTCACACTGCCTTTCCTCACAAAGTGCCTGGCTTGAACCTTGGACTGACAGATGCTTGAAGGGGACAGCTGGCTAAGCAGGTCACTGAGCTTGTGCACTTGACTGCTCTGCAGGTGCTTGTGGTTTTTCTCTGCCTCTGATCACTCTCAGATACAGCTCAGCCAGGCGTGGGCTGTCCCTTAGAAAAACTGATTATTCAGAAAGCGCACACTTGCCCTGTGAGGCTTTGAGGAAAGCAGGGCAACAGCAGCTGGGTCTGAAATACACACTTGAGGCTTGAGTGAAGCATGAGTGTGGGACAGAACACTGTGGAGGGACAAAGGCGAGGGACGGTGGCAGAGTGCTGGAGGTGGCAGGGCTCTACCAAGGTACTCCTGAACAAGCCCTGTGGTTTTCCTGGGGCTTTAGGGGCAGTTAGGGCAGCCCAAAATGCATTGAGAGATGACCTCTTCTGCAAGGTATCAGCCAGCCCAGCTGCAGGCACCTGCAGTGCTCTCAGCAATCCCCTCTGAAAAACATGGGGTGAATGTGGATCCCTGACTGGTATCTTCACACAATCGCAGCACGGGTCAGGGTGGAAGGGACCACAGTGGGGTCATCTGGTCCGAGCTCCCTGATGTGCCTCACCAGGGCTGAGTAGAGGGGCAGGATCACCTCCCTCGACCTTCTGGCGATGCTCTTCTGTCTTGAAGTGAATGATGAGATTTTCCTCCTCATCTGCAGGATGTCCTGTGAGAACTTCCAGGAGCAGTTTTCCTGGCTGTACATATGCAACAACACCCCGACGTTTCTGGACTTTGGAGATGAGCACTGCACAACGTGGTCTCTGAACAGCTACATCAACCTGTGGAGACCAGGCCTTCCCACAAAAAGGAACCGCTATTCCGCAGGTAATGGATGCTCCGTGCAGTCACCCGGCCATCTCCTCCTCTCTCTGGATGCTCATGGTGAAACATTCACTCTGAGCACCGAACTGCAGAAGTATTGATTGCCAGTTGTTAATGCCTGCCTTTTCCCATTACAGCACTTATCTGCTAAACAGGCAGAAACAAAGCAACAGCACTGGCTGCTGAGTTAAAACGGGAGACCTGTGATTTAGGAACCCTGGACTCTTTGAGTCAAAATGAGCTTGTGTATCTTTTTTCAGCCAGTTGCAGTAGGTGTTACTGGGGACCTCATCAGAAAGTCAGGTCTGGCAAATATGTGGTTGATTTTACAGAGCAAAAAGTACTCTGAAATTAGATGGATATGAAATAAAAGAATAGTGCTACAAAGCTCTATTTTTTAAGGTAAAAATGTCTTGGAGCTGCTAAGCCCTTTGGTTTTACTGCCTGTGCCGGGACTCTTCTGTCATTGTAAGACTCCAATCAGTAGTAGTAATTTTTTTTTTACGTTTTTTTCTTATCTTAATTGATCTCTTTCTGGGTGTTTTTGTTTTTGCTTTTTTGTTTGTTTGTTTTAAAACAGCTGTATCGCTATTCGGGCTCTGTGTTTTTAATCTAGGCTTGGTAGTATGTGATCAGTGAAGAGCCTTCTTTAATTCTCAAATGGAGATTCTTGACCTAGCAGCAAACAGGTTTTGGCTTACAGATTTCAGGCTCCTCCTCCTAACCCGATCCCCAGGTCTCGAGGGTGATAACAAAGCAATGCCTGTGCTGCTGCACACCACGGTCACTGGGACTGAGCAAGGAGATGCAGGGGCTGAACTGAGACTGTGTGGGCAGAGCCATTTTCGTTGCATCTGTGTTTTCCAACAGCCCTCCAGTAAAGTTCCTGTCCAAGTACAATCATTCTAATTTGCAGCTTTCAAGACCACCCAACAGAGAGAACTGACTTAAAGTCTAGTCTGCTGCCATCTCAGTCCTTTTCCCCCAGTTTGGGCATTTCACTGCTTTTTTTCTTTTTTCTTTTTTTTTTTTTTTTAATCAGGAATGCTTTCTGTTAACCAAAGCCTTGGCCAAGAAGCAGCTGTTTCCCTCTGGTGCTTGACATTAATAGGAAGGAAGGAGAGGATGGCTCTGCACCATTTTGTCTTTTTCTATGTGCTTGTCAGATTGAAGCCGCAGTGCTCTTCAGCTCAGCCACTGGGGCAGGTGCCTGATGGAGAGTCATTGCTTTTCTGCTGCTGGGCAAGTGTGCCATGTAGGTGAAGCAGATGTAGGGGGGTTGAGAAATCCACATGACTTCTGTGACTTTGCCAGAG
This sequence comes from Pardalotus punctatus, assembly GCA_013400915.1. Lineage (NCBI taxonomy): Eukaryota > Metazoa > Chordata > Aves > Passeriformes > Pardalotidae > Pardalotus > Pardalotus punctatus. The sequence goes on along the minus strand of VZTX01006384.1, from coordinate 278,080 downwards.
ATTTCTAAAATGATAAATGTGCAATTAGTTCACCTCCAGATGCCTCAACTTCCAGTGCGAATGCGGTGACTACGGTGCTCTGTTGCATTGAAAGGAGCTTGGAGCAGTGACCACCTCTTCCTCTGGGTCCACACGAGCAAGATCTTACACAATAGGCTACTGCTGGAACATCTGTGTTCCCACTGTTAACCTATTAACACTTTCTCAACAGGTACAGTTTCAACAAACCCTCTGTATTTTTTCAAAGTGCTGGATCATGACCCAAAAACCTATAATGTAGCAATTTCACTCATGCAAAAACACGCTGAGCATATGCAGGATGAAAAAAACCTGAAGATTGGCTTTTTCATTACCACGGTAAGCACAATCAGATAATCATGTAGGCACTCTTGTCCTCTGTGGGTTTTATTATACCTGTGTGTGGAAGTGAAAGACTGGATTGCTTTTTGGTCTGTAAAAAAGTCAGTACATGGCATTAATTTCTGTTTGCCTTCTATTGTAGAAACTCACAGTAAAAGTAAAGTTAAACAGGCTTAGTTTCTTTTATTCATGTCTTAAGGAACAAAGGTTCCCCTTTTAGCTCTGTAGCATCCCAAAATAGCCCTGGGAAACTTAGGGAGTCCCTGGGTCAGAAGATGTGCCAGGGCAATATCCTCTGTGCCCAGCAGTAGTGGTGACATGCCCTGCTGGCTGGGCACAGGACATGACAGCCAGCAGCAGACACAGCCCCTGAGAGTACTCCAGGTAGAGCAGGGAAGCAGATGGTCTCTCGTTCCCCAAACTGGGTCTGTCCTACTCATCCTCCTGTTTTCGATCTGAAAAGATGTGTAAAAACATTTACAAAATACATGGGAGCCTTTGCTCAAGAGCAGTGTAGAGGAAATCCACTCAGATACTTGGGGCCTCCACTACAGTTTCTCTGGGGTTTTTTCCTGGTGATTGTGCAGAGAGGTGCCTTTCCAAGCTGTTCCTAGAGCATTGCCAACCCTTACTGAAAGCACAGCTGCTAGTGTGGATGGACGGATGGATACCTTTCCCAAAGCATTTTTGTTGTTGGCTGGTGAGTGTGGGAGGCCATTGCTCTTAACCCGAAGACTAAAAGGGAAGCAGGGATTGCTATAACCCTAATTTCACATTCTCCTCATTACTGGAGAGGTTTGCCCTAGTCTCAGACTTTAAATAATTGATGCAATCAGTTTAACAGCCCCTCATAAAGGAAGAGCCTGGCTTTGTAGCTCATAAAAAACCATGTCAGAGAAATAAAAGATCTCATTAAAAGAGCATCCCTCCAGCAAGTGGAACTCCCTGTCCCTATGTGAGGATATCCTCTGCCCTGTGCAGGTATCAAGCCTGCAGGGATCCATGGGGCCAGCTGTGCCACTCAGAGAGAGCTGCTGCTCCTGGTGAATGGGGAATTGCTCCTTCCAGCATCCCTAAAAGTCACCAGACACAGAGGTCCCTGTATGCTCTTGCACAAATCACATCCACCAGGCAGCAGCAAAAGCCAAGTCCAGGAGCCAAAGCCAGAGTAGGAGTGAGTGTCTTTCCCTCAGTTTATTTCCCAGTGTTCAGCCTCAGAGCCTGAGGGCACTCAGAGCGTCTTTGGGTAAAAGTTTACACGGGGTTTCTTTGCACAAGGAGAGTGCATTTGGCAAGATTCATGTGGTCTTACTCTTCCTCCCTGATCTGTCTTCCCTGCCATGATTCATTAGCAGCATCATCCATTGTTCAGTACCTTTTGAGATGCATCAAGTTGTTGCTGTGAAGTAAGAGGAGTATTACCCTCGGCAGGATGACAGGGGAATGCAGTGCAGGCAAGGATGCAAACCAGAATGGACGTATCTGATAGCTCTAGGAAGCCTTTGATTAAATACAGACGTGGAACACTAATACATGGCTGTGAGGGAAGTTTAATGTTGTGTGATAGAGCTGAGAAATGTACAGAGGCTGATTCTTATCTCACACCAGTTTTGATTCCATTGAGATATTAATCTGCTTCTGCTTTTTACCAGAAGGAATGTGGAATAAGGCTCAAAAGTGGGGGGAAAAAAAGTATTACACCATTTATTTCTTTGCAGCACTGCCCATTTCTATCTGCTCAAGATCTGACCCATAATACTTGGCAGTCTGTGTACCTCCCAGCCGTCTGTAACAGTAGTCATCCTATTTTTTTTTCCTTCCAAAATAGCAGTTTTATGTTATTGTCTCCCAAAGGCATGGCTCATAAATAACTCTGCCACGCTGTATAACCATTCTAAATGGAATTTATACACGCTGATATATTTTGGGGAATATGTTAAGGAAGGGTTTTTTATTATGCTATCTTTACATGTCATCATAGTAATAGCTGTTGCATTATATTTGTTTCATCTCAGCAAAAAATACTGGAACAACAGATGAAAGATCAGAATACTCAGTTTTCTTGTGACACTTGCTGGTTTGGATTGTGATTCTTGAAGCACTGTCATCTGGGTGACGTGATTAGAGGGCTCTTTGAGTCATAGAAGATCTCAGGGAATTTTTAGTAATAGTACTCATCCTTGATTCCTTTATGAACTCCAGTCTTCTTAATGTTAATTGAAGTTCTCTTCAAATCTACTTACGTTCATTTTGCCTTCTGTTTCTTTCAGTTCCTTCATCTCTGAGCAAGGTTTGATATGTCTTTGAAAAAAGTCTGTCCCCTGGATGGGCTTTCCAGGCTGCTGGGGAGGTTGAGGCATGGTAGATGCAGTGTGTATTTAGAGATGTGTGGGAATGTAAGGCTGCTGTGAGTGTTCTTTCTGATTTACTTTAGTTCTTAACAGGGAGGGAAGATAACCAGCTGTGTTTTCCTTTCAGGAGAACTCCAGAGTTCTGAAACAAATTTTTATCCGGACTCGAGATGTGACCAGCTACTTTATCTTGAGCCCAGGAACCTACGCCATTGTTCCTGCTTCAGCAGAGGACCAAGAATTCGAATTTCTCTTACGAATTTTCATAAAGAACCAAGACTACCATGAGTAAGATGACATACACTTTTCAAGGGCCCCAGACTCGCAGTGTGTCAGGAATGAACTGTTTAATGTCAGGATAACCAAAGTGGCAATTTGCACTGTGTTGGGGGGATCAGGTGTGTGGTCACAAGGGTGGCCACTGCAGAGCAGGGCTGGAGCTCATCTGCAGCCACCAAGGCTCTCGGCTTTGCTACAAAGAGCCACACAAGGGAGCAATAATTGTGAGCTATGTCCTCTGCCCCTGATTGTGGGGACATTTCTCTTTGCTGAAAGGAGGACTGGGAGCTTGTTTTCCTTAATTCCTAACAGCTGTTCTGTAGTTTCTTATGTTCTGCCGGCTGGATGCCAGATGGATCACATCCCGTTCTGCTCAGAGTGGGACCTGGAGAAGCCAAGAGCAGTGAAAGGCCTTGATCCTTTCACTCAGCCACCTCACAGACAGGCTGTCAGGGCTCCCTGTAGGCATGAGAGCAGCCTCGAAGATAACTTTAGTGGAAAAATGGTATCTTGAGTTCATGCAAAGGCAGCTATTACCACACACACACTCACATTGTCATGCGAATACCTGGGTGTGGTTTACTTCAGGTGAGCAAGCCCTAGCATTCAGCCTCCCCATCAGCTGTGCAGTGGCTTCCCTTCAGAAAGCTTTACCGTGGATGTGATTGCAGCTCTTACCTCACTGGGCCATATCTTAGTAATGAGATTGCTTTCTAGGCTTTGGCCCCTGGCACAAGTAGCCCAGAACCAACCGAGGCAACTCCTGAGTTGTGGAAAGCAAACATAAGGAGTCCAAATTGTGGGCTGGACTACCCTCAGCATGATAAGTCATGTGTGAGACAGCTCAGCCCTGCAAGTGCAATTTCCAGGAGAGCCTCTGGCTCTCACAGACCTTCCTGAGCCAGGCCAAGTGTGGAGATGACCTTCCAGTGGGTCTTTGCAGCACTCACTCACATAATGGTACAGATGATATAAAAATAGAAGCCTCCTTGTCTAATTTCTCTACCAAAAGCAAAACTCAAGGACTGACTGTGGCTGCTAACTGTGGCTTAGGAAGGGTGACCCTGGCTCAGTTTCAGGCAGTCTGCAGACATTTAGAAGATGTTGCCTTTCAATAGCCCAGATGCTATTTTTATTCCCGAGTGTTAAGCTGGGCAGAGAGAAAGGAGGTGAAAAGTTTCTGTGGCTCAAGGCAGGGTGGCCCCGTGTTCTGCGTGGTGAGTTCCTGGCATGCTCAGGGTGAGACAAGCTCCCCTTCCTCTGCTGCTGCTGGGAAAGGCAGTGGCCCCAGAGCAGCCAGAGAGCCAGGACTGGTGCCACAGGCTGGTCTGAACTGGGCCAGGCTGGGCCATGTGGGTGCTGAGCACCTTGTGGGGCCATGGCTGCAAATCAGGGTGCTGGAAAGGCCTCTTTTCTCCCAGTTTGATTCTTCTAACTCTCTTCTAGGAACTCAAACTCCCTGACAAGCCCAGAGCTGCTGATGGTAAGAGCCTGCAAACCGGTGTAGGTTCTGGTGGTGGTGAATGGTTCCCAGAGAGCTGATCGTATGGTCACCTCTACTGACTCCTCTTCACCTGCTCTTTTCTCCCTTTACCTCGGCTACCCATCCCAGAGTTCAACCCTGGCACCTTGCTGGGAGGGCAGGACACCTCACTGGAGAGATGGGAGTGACAACAAAGGCCTTCCTCTTCTGTCCTCTACTCATAAGTCTTTTTCAGAGCCTGATTTTTAAGGAAACAGGTCTTATACAGTCCCTTTGTCAGCCTGTCCATCTGTCCTTTTCACCTTACAATCTTCAACACTTTGACCAACCAAATACAGCAGGGGAAAGAACACTTAAAAGATTCTAAATTCTTTCAATGTCTGTAAAATGGATATATATCTATGGGGGAGAGAGAGGGAAACTTAATTCCTGTTAATGAGGTTGGACATGCCTTCCTCATAGGAATGACTTCATTTTAGTGCTTGTACCCTATAAAGCACTGGAGCCCATGGGGGTGAGACTTAATGCAGATTTCTTCTGATTTTCATCAGGATATCTTCAGAGACAGAGACATGAAGCAAATGACACTTTGAAGCTGGCTGCATCTCTAGTTCAACCCACATTTTAACTGGTCCAGTCCAGCTCCCATGGGTTGTTGGACTGCCTTGCTGTGAGCTGTGCACATTGCCAGGGCTGGTCCAGTCCCTGCTAGTCCCACCAAGAGGCTGCTACTTACAGCAGTGCAGGGCTTTGAAGCCAGAGGTGTGAAGCTGCTTCAGGAGAACAGAAAACAGAGTCCTTTCCTTATGATTCATTTCCCAGCACACAATTAAGCCCCATTAGAGGGGTAAATGGTGGCTTATTATCTCCTTCCACTGACAAGCTGTCAGTTTACTTGGCTGTTGTCCTTAGCCTTGTTCTGACTTTAATGAATTGTGGTACCCACAGATTCTGCTCTTGTTCGGGCATTTGGGCTTCTTTGGAATGAAATACCTCACACAGAGATGAAGGCATTGGGTCTTAGGCTTAGATATTTTTTTGAAAACTTTATAATGTTAAGGATAATTCTCCTTAGGGCGTGGTGGATCTTTTCACTGGAAGGTTGAAAAAAATCACTTAATCGTTGAATTGCAATTGCTCAGGTATAGTCTAGCCTGCCTTGGGGTTGAGAAGGTACAAGAGAAAGGAGAAGTCAAGTCCTACTCTGTTTTCTTGGTTCACATGGATATTCACATGCCCTGAGCCAGTGGTCCCAACCAGAGTCTGCCATAAGAATCAGGTTTTGTATCTCTATACTCATGTAATGACTTGCTGAATTCCACCCTGGATATGTTCTGTCATCTTCCTTAGGCCCTGAACTGCTCCTTTCTAGTTGCACTAAATGCTAACATCCAGACTATGTTTCTATTGCATTAGCTGTTCCTCCCTTCTAGTCCACTTTATTTGAAAACTGCAGCCTGTGCTGTACATTTCCTGCCCCTCCAAAGTGCTGTTTGGATCAGCAGACTTTTGCCTCCAGTTGTTTTGTAACTGAATTATTTATGTCTGCACTTTGTCTTTGATGCAGGATATACGAAGACAGAGTCAGGACAGCTCCTATAAGGCTCTTTTCCTAAGACACGCTAAGCAGGTACCCGGTCCAAAACATCTTGTTGAAAAAAAAGAATAAAAAAACCACATGTGGACTTGCAAAAAGAAAAACTGATCTATGATGTTGATACAAATCCATTTAGAATTTTTTTTTGCTGAAATGTAGCTCCATCCTCAAGTGGATACCCTGAAAACAGTATTGATTGAGCTGCCAAAACCCCCAGAAAAATGGGACATTCAGCTGGGTAGATTGTCTAGTGCCATATATCAGTGGAATATTGGAGATTTATAGTTGTGCTGGTGATAGGCTTGCATGTGTACTTTCCTCTTATTTTTTGGCTTTGGTTTGTTTATTTGCTGAAAGCAATTAGAAAGCTTTGGGTAGTCCCCCCCTCTCTCATCAGCATCATTTTCCATTTGCCTTCTCAGCACTTGGAAACCAGGCATCAGTCAGCGTTTGAGTAATTGATTCCTGCTCTTTCAGAGCCAGGCTCTGTGTTCACAGGAGATGCTTTTAATGGTTTAATAAACTGTTATAAAGAACTCCTTGACTTAGTCAAGAGGAAAAAAAAGCACTGTCAAAAGTCTCTGCACAATGGACCTCTCGCAGTTAATAGCTATATCAGTGCGTGAAGGTGAAAATGAGCCCGGGCTGCAGCGCTGGCTGCCCCGGGGGTGTCTCGGGAGGGAGGCGGCCGGGATCACTGATGGGCAGCTCCGAGGGGAGCAGGCAGCAGTGCTGACTGAAGCTGGTGGGGTCCCATCCCTGCTGAGCAAACCCCATGGCGATGGCAGTGCCCGTGACTCCCCTGCAGACTCTTGCAGGAAGGACCAGGAGTGGCCCGGCAGAGTGGAGGGCTCTGTTGTGCTCCCGAGGGGATGGATGCTGCTGCTCCTTTGATATATGAGGAGAGGCTCTCCTTGGTTGCCATAGTGCCTGAGAAAAGAAGTTCTGGGCAAAAGTCGGACAGGAGAAAATCTAATGCTCACAGACCTCACTTCGTGTTTTATTTTGCATTAGGGCTCAACTATTGATGCCTCGCAGCTGCAGCAACTCCTTAATGAAGTGATCTCGCAAGGTAAAGCTTTTACAGCCCAACTAATGTCTCTGGTGCTTCCCTATCCTTCGACTAGAGTAAATTAGACAGAGGATTTAGTGGTGTCCTCCTGATGATCCTTAAAAAATCCCCATTGTGGCTTACTGCGCTGTGGGATCAGAGCATGAGAGGGGAACAGCTGGAAGGCTCGAGCCAGCTCAGCCATGCACAAGGCTCAGAGTGCTCTCAGGACTTGCTAATTCAGCCTAAGTGGCCTTTCTTGTCACTGTCATCTCCCTTCTTATTTCAGGAGGGAAGAGTTTCCGTCCAGGCAGGGAGGTGGACAGAGACTGTGCAGAGCAGCTACGTGTGAGCCCAAACAGGGCACCTGTCCTTGGGGAAGGGAGCAGGAGAGATGTCTGGGATGTGCTGATCCCCTCAGTTTAGCACAGAGACCTTGCTGCTGTTTGAGAACCTGAACAAGAGCTGGGGCTTTCCAGCTGTGTGAGCCTCCAGCCTGGTGTCCTCCTTCCGTCGCAGCACTGTCCCAGTGCCTGTCACACCCCTTGCTCTCACTAATTCCTCCTGTTTTGTCAATCCTTGCAGATGAAATGACCAGCCTGGGAGGGAGACTCAGCTTTGATTCATGCAGAGGCATTTTAGCTCTGATGGATGTATCCTTTCAGCAGGAGCAATAAACTTCCCTGGTGCTGCCCATCCTTGCCTTGAGTTATGGCTGAGCTGAGCGTCCCAGTGTGAGAATCTGCAAGTAAATATTAGCCCCAGTCCCCAATAAATAACCATCCCATAGTCTGTGCAGGACTTCGCTGGGCATGCCCTGGCTCTGGTGAGTCTGCTGAAAGGTGAGGATCAACTTTCTGCTGCCAGATGACTCTTGGCTCTCATTTTGCCCCTCTCGGGCAAAGCTAAGCTTCACCCTGGGGTGGGGGTCTCAGGCAGAGCTGAGGTGCAGCACAGAGCTGAGGCACAGTTCAGCTGCTCTGTGTGGGCTGCATCACCTGGCCTGGGATGGCACTTGAGTAGGCTGCCAGGTGTCAGGGCAGAAATGCTGAATGCCAGGCACTTACCTGGCAGGCCATTCCGGTGGATGTTTCCTACCTGGCTGAATCACTCAGTCTTTTTACTGTTAACAAGACAACACAAGAAATACATTTCTGGCCATTGTAGAACAAGAGGGCTCCTTGATGAAATTGTACATTCTCCCTCATGTGTTTTTTCCCCCTTGCTTGCTCCTTGTCTCTTTTCCTCCATGCCTTGAAATAACTTTGAGACATTTTCCGACCTTTAAAACCTGCCAGAGAATGAATAAAAATGGCCAGAATTCCCTCTCTCTTTCCAGCTTTCAGCATCTACCCAGTGAAAGAGACTTTTCCCCCTTTCCTGTCCTGGGGTAAGTGGGCACTGTGAATGCGTGGCACGTGCAAAGAGCTGACAAAGCCTCTGCTCTGCTATAATTCAGGATGGATTTTTAATTCTCTGGCCTGCAAATAACCCATGTACAGTGTGACCTATCCTGGCCTGCAAAGCCAGGATCAGCTTTTTTTCACTCAGGTCCCGTGACAGTGGCACTTGTCTGCTTGTATTTCACTGGTGATGAGTTTTGTTTTCAGGGAGTTTTCACCATCCTGCACTAGGGTGGGTGCTGAGTGTCTCACCAGGATTCCTGGATGGAGCATGGAGGGGAGCACGTCCCCTGACACAGCTCTTCACTCATTCCTGGGGGATGTCGTGGCTCAAAGGCTGCTGCTGCCTTCTGACAGAAGGCATCAGGATCATCTCCTTGTGCTCCTGGCTCCTCAGCACCTGTTCTGGAGGATCCAGTGAGAGCAGATCCTGTGGTGCCTCATGAAAAGGCAGGGCCATGGGGCCATGTTCATTCCTGGGGCACCCATGCTCCAGGGCTAAGTGTCACTGCAGCTTCCCTTGTGGTTAAAGACCCTGTATAAATAGAAACCTTTTGTTGTTCATGAGCACAGGCATGACCAGCTGTACAATGTGACAGAGAAGGTGAACTCAAGCACAACTGAGAGCAGAAAAACTCTCGGCTTTCTCAATGTGAAGTAACAGACAGAAGAGGCTGCATCTTACGAGTTTAGTTCCGTGGAGGCAGCATCCTCGGGAGCAAAGGCAGCCAGGTTTAGCTCTCATTAAGTGCTCGATTCTTAACTAAATGCACAGCTCAACTCGAACGGAAGACTCAACCTGCAGGAGTTCCGGAGCCTCTGGCAAAGTTTGGCAAAGTACATGGTACGGGGGGACGGGGGGGTTGCTCTCTCTTGGCTGTGGATTCTGTGGATTCTGTACCCTGGGGCTTCCAGCAGCAGGGAGCAGATGCTCTGTGCCATCAAAACGCTGTGAGGGAAGCATTGCAGAGGTTGCTGCTTAGTGGGTCAGAGTTCCGTTCTCTCACGCAAGGCAGGCAGCGGTGTGTGTAAAGTGCTCTAAATGAGCAGCTGGGGCTTTTCCAGCACAGAGAACATTAAGGGGAATGTGGGAAAAAGTGGGAAGGCCAATTAGGCTCAGAATTCGATGGAAACCTCTGTGTCTGTGCCACCGCTGGCACTTCTTTCTAAGCTGAAATAACTTCTTGAACAGAGTCATCTGAAAAATGTCATTTCCTCATTGCTGCATTTCCTAGTAGAGATGTATAGGATCTGGTGAAAACTTGTCTGGGAGAAATGTCTCTGCTCTGGGATCAGCATTAGGTCTGGAAGCAGTGAGCATGGTATTTAGTGTCCCCCCTAAATTTATCAGGGTGTGCATGGCAGCTTCTCTGTGTCAGGTGCTTCTCCCTCAGTCTTGGTGCAGGACAGGAGGGTTTCCTCAAGACTCAGGTTTGGGTGGGCTCCAATTTGTTCCAGCCCTCTTGAGATGATCTGAGACCACCTAGTCTAGTTCCCCATCTAGATATGGTGCTCTTCCCACTGACAGCACCTCAAATGTGGCTTGTAGTGTGTTAGGAAAGCAAAAAGGCTTCTGCCCACCCAAAACTGTGGGATTTCTTACACAGTAACATCCTGCCAGAGCCTTCTGAAGATGGGACCCCCTTGTCATGGCCACCCCATCTCAGCCGCTGAACTTCCTTGCAGCCCATTTATTAAGGGAGAAGAACATGCATAGTTAGTTGTAGTAGTAAACGTGGAGAATGCTGATAAGGGCTTGAAATCTGCCTTTACACTCTATTTTAGGATATCTTCAGCAAGGAAGACAGAAACCGTTCTGGATTTCTTGGTGTTGCTGAACTGAAGAATGCGATACAGGCAGCAGGTAGGCCTGTAGGTGCTGAGCAGCTCCTTTTCCTGTCCCTGTGGTACTGAAGGAAAGGATGAAAAAAGAAAGAGGAAAGAACAAAGAGCTTTAGGGAGAAAGTGGCTTGGATTTCTCAGAAGTACCAGTTAGATCAGAGCTCTGCTCAGAGGGAGCCAGCAGAGAGATGCAGAGAAGTGCGGCACTGGCCAGACTAGCTCCGAGGTCATGGATGAAATATCCAGCAGAGGAAAGGAGCAAGGAAGAGTCGATCCTTGCACTTGCCCCCGTTCCTGCGGTTTCTCTCCAGGGCAGTGGCGAAGTCTAGGAGGAAAAGCCACACTGACAGGCATTTGTTTAGTTTGCACTGACCTCTGTTGGCTACTGAGTGCCGAAACTCTCAGTGAGCGCAAGAGTGAAGCGTTTTACCTGGGTCGTCTCAGCACAGACTTTGTGCATGAAATACATCTCTGACCCAGCAATCCCCTTTTAATTGTACACTAGAGAAGCTCCCATTTTTTTTTCCTGGAACTCGGAGGGGTGCTGGTGCAGGACTGCTATCCCTGGAAGCCATCAGCTGGGGGGGGATGCATGTGTAATTTTTTTGCTGCTCAGAGCTTGAGCAGAGCATCAGCACCTGTCTGAGGAGTGCAGCATTGATGTGCCAAATGTCAAAGGAGAAGTTGCCAGGGCCATTCTGTGAGAAAGATGCTCAAGTGTAAAAGTGGGAGGAAAATTGTACATGGAGAACTCCTGTCAGCCAAAAAGATGCAGCTGTTTGAAGGGATAAAAAGATGCTGTTAAATGGCAAATTCAATACATGTTTGGCTACAAGTAGTTATGAGTGGGGAAGAAAATTACAAGCTCATTCTTGCTGCCCTCTGAGCCAGACAGCTGCATTTGAATCTGGCTCGGCTGTGGGATGATCCCTGTCCTGGCTTTTAAGCAGGAACCCCATAAGGTGTTTGGGAGCTTGGTGCTACCTCTGGGAATGGTATTAATGCATCTAAATATGGCTCCTAGCCAGCTGTTCCCTGAAGTGTTCAGCGCATTCCCCAAAAAACCACTGCAGTATGTACTTAATTTTCACTGTTTTCTAATGCTTCCAGTAATAATAATGGATCCAAGTAAAGCAGGCAAGCTGCATTAACAGCAGTGCTGCCCTGAAATGCAGCAACATGGCCCTGATGTATTTACAAACTCCTCTTTGGCAACAGCAAATGATTCAAAATAAGTTTTGTAAAGAGGGAAACATCAAGTCTGTATTTTAAAGCTTGGCTAAAACCAGAGGGAGGAATCCAGCAGATAAGAGGTCTGGGGAGTAGTCTTACAAATCAGCTGAAAAATCTTGGGAACAGAGAGGACTGACCCTTTGGTCTTGTTGATGAGGTTAATTGAGAGACGTTGCCAGGTGAGCAGATTTCAGAGCAAGTATATCCCAGACTGACCAGGCCCAATTGCTGGTGTTTTACTAGTGTAAGACATGATTATAGCACCCCATAAGCAACTTTTGCTGGAATCTGCTCTCTGGAGAGAACTTGATTGAATTCCCACTGTCTTCAAAAAGTTAAAAATATAATTAATTGCTCACTGCTACAGTGGTTTAAAACAGAATCAAAGAAGAAATGTCATTAATTAGATTTTTTTTTAATTACTAACTTTCTCTCCAATGAAAAGAATACAAAATCAGGTTTACCTCAATTTGAAATGTATCTTAAGCCCAAATGTATTTCCATTCTTTAATTATTCAGCATTGTGTACCTGCTTCCTGCTGGAGACCTCCAACCAGGCTCATGCAACCAGAGTTTGTCAGTGGTGGAACTAAACCACTTCCATTGGCTCTATCTCTCCCTACACAGGTGTAGAGAAGCCATTTCTTTTATTTCTGCTTTTTCAACTAATTTAGCTGCATGATGAGTTCATTTAAAACTGAAAAGTTTAGAGCTGGTTGAAAAAGCAGGAAAGTTACTTCACATCCAGCTGAGCTACTAAAACCTGGAGTGAGCAAATGAGACTTTTCTGAAGTCTCAGAGAAGGCATTAAACCAAAGCTATCAGTCCAGCTCTCTGCAGAAAATTTCCCTTTTGTTTCGCAAATCAGCTTTTAGTGCAAAATATATTTAAATCATTCCACTTATATAGCCAGCACATTTAGGGTAGTTTTATTTAACTAATAAAAGAATCATTCTAAAAAGCAATTTTTGTTCATTCAATTGAATACCAATTTCCATCCAAACAGACTGTGACACAAATACTGAATAATCAGCTAATAAAAAAGAAATGCACCCTTCACCATTTTCTAATAGAAGAGAAAATGTAAAAATTAAGAATCCCAGGCATGCTATGCTGCATAATAGCATGAGCATGCGGCATCTGCCTCTTTAGCAGAAAGAGCCAGTGGTATTGTAAATGCTACGCTCAGACTTTTACAGTTATGAGCCAAAGAAAATCACCCTTTCTTACAGAAAAGAAAAGCTAAAAAGGCAAAGCAAGATAACAGTAGATTAGTTAGCTCAGTGTTTGCTGCTTGCTGACTTAAGCCACAATGGGAGTCAGTGAGTAAGACGACTTTGGTTTTCCATTACCCTACCCCAAATCTGCGGCACAAAGCCGGGGAAAGGCGCGCTGCCATCCAGGAATGCCGGACAGTGCAGGGTGCTGAGGGTGTCCCCAGCTCATTGGCTTTGTGCAGGAGGCCACCAGAGCCAGCCCATCGCTCACAGTGTCCCTGTGCTGTGTTCCTCTCCAGGTCTGGCCACCAGCGCCCAGCTGCTGCACCTGCTGACGCTGCGCTACGGCGATGCTGCCGGCAGGCTCGGCTTCTCCGACTTCGTGTGCTGCATGCTGCGCCTCGACACCATGAGCCGTGAGTGCCAGGCTGCGGGACAGCCTGCAAAGCCAGGCCAGGAGCAGCAGCAGGACACAAGGGACACCACACAAGGCGGAGGAATAGGTGTCTGACAGCGTAGCTGGGATGTCACAAACCTGCCCCAAGTCCAGGCACAGCCCTCTGGGCAGCCTGTTTGCCAGGAGCCAGATTTACCTCCTGCCCGCTGGAGCAGCTGGCTGGTAGAGAGCAGTTTAGTGCTCAGGAAAGTTGTCTCCATTTTTCAGTAAGGAGAAGGTCCAGTATCCTTCTCAGTGGATAAACAAACCCATGCCTTGTGCTTCGTGCCCAGCTATTGTCTGGCACTTGCAGGGAGGGAGTGGCTCCTTTGCCACAAAGGGAATAAGACTTTTCCTGAATGGAAAGGAAATTCTGCTTTATAAAATCATAATTTTTGCTACTCTAATAATAAGCATTTTGACTGGAGATATTGGTGGTCAAACAAAACCAGCAATTGTGACCCCTGTGCTAGAACATCGCTGCAGCAATTTATTTCATCTTTGGAATGAGCTGGGTTTCAACAGTGCATGGAAACGAGCATTCGTTTTCTCCCATGTGTTTTTAGCACTGATGTTTAATGGGCCAATAGTGGTCAGCAGATCTGCTTGGATGACCTGCCTAAAATCCCATTTCAAGGGAGTACAGCAGAAGCAGCTCTGAAAGGCAGAGCGTGCCCTGATTTTAATGCTTTCATTAAAAAAAGAAAAGAAAAAGATAGCTTGTACATACCCATTTTTTGTCATTATACATGTCACTTGCTGTAGATGAAAGTTCTTATGCCTAAATTAGTGCCACAGTATTTTTTTTTCATTTAAAAAAGATCCTCTTACATTTTAGGTGCCAATGTAAAGACAAATCCTTTGCATCCATGTGGAAAGGAGTCTCTAAAAGTTTCATTGCTCTCTCTAATGAGAATCTTAAAATGCTCTCAACTCTTTCAGTTACCACTTTACAGAGGGTTTAATGTGGAATACATTCCTCAAACTTTTCAGATCATTGTGAATAAGTTTGTTACAGGAGAGGATAAGGGTGCCAAGTGGGAATAAAAGGCAGTCAACCTTTATGATGATGTGAATGCAGCAGGGAAGATAAAATCTGTCCCATTAAATCATTACTCATCCTCTCAAGATAGCCAGAGATGAGACCCAAACCAAAAGCAGCAGCTTCTTTGCAAATTCTATTTAACTGGAGTTAATGAAGCAGTAAAGAGGCACTTACCTCTGCCCAGAGGAGGTAATTTCAGCGCTGCCATTTTTTCCTAAAAAGACTGCTGGGTGCAAGCCCAGCCCTGCAAACTCAGCCTTGTCAAGGGACTGGGCACAACACAAGGATTTCCTTGTTCTGTGCCTTTCTCCAGAGTGTGGTGTAGGCTGGATGTGCTTCATCGTGGCACCTTCCCCTCTCTGCTCTGCGCCATGCAGGAGCTCTGGTGGCCTCCTAAGGGGCAGATGAGTCCTATTCCTGCCCTCTCCCAGCAGCCTTTTTGTAAGGCTGGGCAGGTTTTGAAACATTTATGATCTTACAAAACCTTATCCATTCAGGGTGGGAAACTTCAGGCTCCCAGAGAAATATGTCATTTCAGGATAGACAGACTTAAATTTGTTTTAACTTTTTATTACTGTTTATAATGGTGCATTTCTAGGAGAAAAGTAATTTCAAAATAAATAAAACCCCTCAAAATACTGTGTTTTGAGTTTATCCAAACACTTGAGTTTGAAGGCTTCTCCTAGACATAATGCAATATAAATATGCACATAGAATAACAATATTTGAATGGATTTAAATTTTCTGATGGCAAAGTGTTCTGTCAAAAAAACTTTCAGCAATGTTAATTTCAAACTCTAGCTGAATAACAGCAGCATCTGCATTTATATTCCCTGCAAAAAGCTTGCAAGGCATACTAATGACTTCAAGAGAATCACTTTCTTTAGGGCACACTGTGATCACTCACTGCCAAGGAGGATGGAAAAGGACCAACAGAAAGTTTCCCGGTGGGAAGATGTGTTTCATTAGTTCACCGTCCTCCTGTCAGTCTTCAGGCAGGAAAACAATTGAAACAAATTACGAGAGGAGATGAAAGCAGCCACATCGAGCACTGCCTGTCCCTACACTTCTGCCAAATTCTGGCCCTGAAATTGGGATGCTTTCCCAGGCTGCGATCTGAGGGCCAAGGCAGAGGAGGTACCCAGCACAGAAATGAGATGTGGCTCAGGACACCTGAGCCAGGCACAGCATCCCAGCACAGGGATTGCAGCTCTGCTCCTCGGCTGCCACAGCCTCGTGTCTGCTTTGCATTCTTGCTTCGTCCTCATGAAATAAGATTTTCTTTGTTCTGCTCCTAGATGCATTCCAAAACTTAGCAGAGGGCGGATCACAGATTTTGATGACAGCAATGGAGGTAAGAATGCTCCTTCCTTCTCTCCAGCTCCAAAGTGGGACCACATGTTAGCAGAAGGGTGAAGTTAAAGATGATGTGTGATGGGGTTTTGCTCCCGGCTGGAGGTACATCCCGTGTGGGAGATATTTCCCTGGGGTTCCCTGGCCCCACTTGTGCACAGCTCAGAGCTGGCCATCCATGGCCAAAGCACAAAGTCTTCCCTTAAGGACACCAGCCTGTCATTGCTGGAAACATTGCTCAAAGTGACTTTGAGGAAGTGACAAAAAAAAAAAAAAAATCTGTGCCTTCATTCCTTACTGCCCCATCTGTTAATCTGGAATTGCAAACCATCTTGGTTTTAAGAAAGAAACAGCAGACAAATGCTTGCTGCTGCTGTTTGTCTTAAAAGCACAGCCTGAAGGATAGCTGGCTGAATGGGGATACATCAAGCTTTTTATCAGCTAGTCTGAAGCAAAAATCCTGCTGTGCTCCATAGTGATATGCCTGAGTACTGCGTTTTATCAGTCTGGGGACTGTTATTTGACAACCCAGTGTTTAAAAAGATTTTTAAAAAAGCCTTTCACAATCTCGCCAGCTCCCGTTTACACTCTGTGGTTAGGGCAGAGCCTCAGAGCTCAGTAAATCTGTTTTGCACTGAGGGCAGAGCACACTTTGCAAGCAGAGGACCCTGAACCCATTTTATAGGGCAGTCTGTAGGACAACCAGGTTTCCAGAACCTGGGCTGTCCTTTCCACTTGCAATCAGGCAGGTGCCATCCTTTCCCAGCAATTTCTCCTGCTGCAGCTGCTGCAATAATTTGGAAAACAACATATGGAAAGTGTTTCTGGGTCTGAATTGTAATAAGGGAAAGAGGCAGTTCCAAAATGCCTTTACTATCCTGTGCAATACAGTCATTGGGTTACCCCTGAAGGTCCTGAGACACGTCTGAATACTTGGTGGGCCGTCACTATCTAAGTGCACCTTTTCTTCTCCTTTTTCCAGTGGCTCACTCTTGTCATGTACACCTGAAGAGATGCCAGAGCTCATGGTAAGAAATCTCTTCAGTGCTGACAAGAGAGGGTGGGACCCTCTCTGTGGGATTTTCTGAGTAAGAGAGGAAGAGATGAGAGATGCAGCATGAGAGGGGCTGCAAAGGGATGTGGACTTTGGGCTTTTTTTTTCTGGAGAATTGCTGCTGACTTTACCAGTTAAGCAGACTACCAATGGCTCAGCTAGAATGGGGGCTCATTGCCCCCACCTGAGACAACAGAGGAGTGAGAAAATCTTCTTTTTATGTCTTCTTTTGAGGGGTGCAATTACCTCTGCATATCTTACACAGCAGTGAATGTAAAGTCAAATAGAGGGTGGAGATATGAAATCAGACATCTTGTCAGTCTAGTTTCACGTTTTTAACTGAATTGCGTGATTTGGCTTACATTTGAACAGCACTCCCTACTTTATGCTTTTTTGATGTTTGCTCCCTGTGTGTCAAGCTTTGAGAGGGGCTTTTTCCCTCTGGACTTTCCAGTTTTGCTGCTTGGTTCTTGTGAAAGAATCTGGCTTTTCCTAAAAACTTGTGCTGTTTTTACACCCATGAACCATCTTGGCCTTTGTGCTTCTGCTAACCCTCTGGGATGTAGCTGCTCCAGATGCAGTGGTAAAGTGTTAGTGCTGGTCCCAGACATTGGTCACTGAGGAGAAAACAGGCAGGAAACCCAATCCTTGGAGAAAATGTGCAGTGGAGGGGCAGCTGATTCCTGGAATTTATGGAGCATCCTCGGGCCAAGTCACACACTTTCCTTATCAAACCTGTTCAAAAGCAGAGTGAAAAACCCAAACCCGTGACATTCTCTGAAATCCAGGAACTGCATCCAGATAAGGCTTCCTATAGACAGGAATTACAACAATAAATAACCCATGAACAGCATCTCTGGTCTCACATGCCCTTTTTCTGAAGACAGTTTGCATTGGATGACAGCTTTGGTGAGAAGCTGGAAGGAGAAATGTACGAGTAAGGTTTAAATTACACTCCCTCAGGGAGGAAGCATGGCAGGTTCAGACCCAAGGCAGGGATGGCTCCGTGTCTTCCACCTTGACTCCAGGACAACATTGTGCCCTGCTGCTCCTCTCTCGGCTCCTGGTTCCATCCAGCGTGTCCATCTGCAGCAGGAGCTCCGCTTCAGCCCTGGGATGCCTTCACCCCTCTGAGCTCTGCTTGCAGTTGTTTGTTTGAAAGTCTGCCCTTTGCCCTTTCTGGACAGTGCAAGCCTACATTTTGATGTGTTGATGTGTGGAAACGTCAACAGATATTCAACAGATATTCGCAACACTGCCCCCAGCACTTGCACTGCAGACTATCATTAGGTAAATATAAGAAGGACCTCGCCTTTGGAGATGAAGTTGCTTAAATTATTGCTTGCAAATTATATTCATAGTCTATTTAGTTGTCTTTTTTTTTTTCATGAATCATTCATAAACTGATCCTAACTTCTGGGAATATATAATTAATCATAATTTTCAGTTACCAGTTTGGAATTAAATCCTGCCTGTAGAGTGTTTGTAAGCAGCTCACTTGAGCAATTTAGCAGACACTTGCAGCTGGAGCCTGGGCAGCCATGACACAGAACCCTCAGAGGACCAGAACTGTTTAAACTAGAGCCTAACAAACTGGGATTGATGTGGGAAAACACACTTGGCATCCTCTGAGAAAACTCTCTTGGCAAAAATATTCCCATTAGTGATTTTGAAAGGCTGACCTGAAGCTGTCTGTGTTTTGAGTGAGTCTCTTCACCTCTGTTTTAGGTGACTTTTCTTCCTCCTCAGTAGAATGGTGCCCAAGGCCAGCCCATACAAAAGCCATCCATGAAGTTCTTGAAAAATCACTGTGAAGGAGTGAAGCCAGGTAATCAGATGTTGGGATGAAGAGTCTTTCCAGGCAAGCTGGAGGTGCCTTGGAGAGAGAATTGCTAACAAAAGCGCTCTGTGGACAAGCTGGTAGTACTGAATGGTCTGGGCAAGCTGAAAGTGTTGACTGTAATCTCTTCTTATCTTCCTGTAAATAGTAAAACAGTACAGAAGTCAGGAGCAGCTCCATGAACTCCATTGCAAAAAAAAAAAAAAAAAAAGGATCCATACCTTTTGTGTAAAGGTGTGTGTATCATGTGGGTTACAAGACCAGTTAAGACACAGTTTTATTTGAATTATTTCTTAATTTTCTTGTGTGTCATTTGTAAGTGCCAGAAAATGATTGAAGAAATTAGTCATAACTCATAAATAACAACCAAAGTGTTTTGATTTTCTTTATACTTTTTATTAATAAATTAGGGAAAAAAAAGTCTGGAGCCTTTTTGAGTTCATCAACTATAGGGATTCCATTTTATTTGCTACAGCAATGGGGTGGCGTATTAGAGATTTAGAACAGATTGTTCAGTGCTTTTTTCTGACTTCCAGAATCTATATTAGGACTGTCTGGGAATAGACAGGTTTATCTGAACTGCATTCTCTTCCTCTGTCCTGATGTCTTTAAAAATGTAGGGCTCCTTCAGACATAATTCCTGCTCAAAAATTTAACAGAAACCTGCAAAATAACTGTAACCTTTCTGTACCCACACATGAACTTCATTTTCATACTTTTTTATCATGACGATAACATCAAATTTAGTGATCTATTCCACTCAGCTATTGAAAAAAAAAAAAAATCTTTGAAGGCTCTATTTGTGAAAATGCCAAAAAAGAAGGATGCAAATGTCAATGGATGAAAGAAATCCAGGGTTGCCATGGCAATATAATTCACACCATGCCTCACCCAGACCCTCTGCACAAGTTTCTGTTGAGGCATCCACACTGTAGCAATAAATTCACCCATTTGGCAGTGAGATGTTGCACACTGGAGCAACAACTACATAACAAGGTAAAGGTGAGACCTGGATCTTTGTTGTCATGAGGTCAGTCTGTGTCAGTGCCTCATTCAGCAACTTGGAGAGCAAGAGGGGCCACTGAACGCACTCTTCCACAGAAAATGAGGGGAAAGGAAAATGAGTAAAATTAGACTATTTTAATATTTTTCAGTAATTTTTGAACAAACTGATTCCTTCTCCAAAGTGGGACTTACACATCCCACCTGCAATGGTTAATCATTAATTAAGCCCTCTGAAAATGTTGGCAAAGAGAGAAGATGAAAAGGGGGCCATGGAAAAATAAATATGCTTTGCTAAAAAGGTTTATTAGTAGAACCATTTCAGAGAAAGGTTTATTTAGCTTAGCTTGGGAATTCAAAAAGGGTAATTAAAAAACCTGAAGTACTTCTGGATGATTTCCACCACTCAGTTCAGGAGTGCTCAAGATGTCTCAGACCTGCTGGGAACAAGCTCTTTGTAGTTACAGAGAAGTCATCTCTGTTAAAGTTGCAAAATTCAGTTCAAGTCAACCCGTTTAAACACATTCTTGTTGTGTGAAAGTCTCATCTATAAAAATGCCAAACCATTAAGATCAATCTTAAAAGTGTTAATTTGCAGCCTATGCATTACTTCTCCTTTTGTTTCGGCGGGTAATTGGCTTTCTGTGGAAGGCGATTCTGCCAGTCGGGAGACGAAGATCCTTGTCGCACAGCTCAGTCTGGAACGACACAGCCTGAACTGCCTCCTCCTCATTAAAAAGCAGGCAGGGACGCCTGGCACCCCGCGTGAGAAACATCTCCCACCCATGCGGTGTCTCCCTGTGAGCCGCTGCTTGGGATGCTGCTCTGGGGAGCGTCCCAGGCACGGAGCCCTGCAGAGCCCTCCTTCAGCTGCATCCCCAGCCCTTCAGCCGGCTCTGTGTGCCTCTGGGGGCTGCTCGCTCTCAGGGACCAAGCCCCAGCCCCTCTGGGTTTTTTAGGCTGGTGCCTGCAGGCTGATCCTGCACCAGGGCACGGTAATAACTCACTGCTGTCACACCGAGCATGGCTGCCTGTCTGTGGCATTGGGAGAATTGGTATTCCACTTGATTTATACCTCCAACCAAGCTAATTAAGCAACAATTCGGGAGGAATCCATCATCGTGACAGACTTGTTGATTAACCATCCCACAAGCAAAGTCAAGGGTGTTTGGTAGCCTGAAAAAAAAAAAAAAGGGTCAATAAGAGAGGAAAGCAATGATTTGGCCATAATACAGCAGTGACTAATATTTCCAAAAGCAACAAGAAGTTTAATACATTTCACAAACACAGAGGCCAACACTGAAAACAAAGGGAGGTAGGATCAGTGGGGTGTTAGATAAAGAGAGAAAACTTCGACATCTCATCTTGCTGTGGTTAGGCTGTGAAGGACAACTTTATGGGGATGGTGCCCCTATTAAAATCTTTGGGCCCCTTCATCTGTGTTTGCCAGTTCTGAAATACTAGTGTGGTCCCCATGAGGTTTCTGGCACTTGTGAAGACTCTGAGATTCATCCAATTATGATAATATCCTCTCTAATTTTTTTGATTAAAATCAGTTCCTAGTCCTCAGGGACACAAGACTGAAAAGCCCTAAGAGAATCTGCTGTTAGAAAGGGAAGAGAAGGACCTCAAACAAATGCTCTATTTTTAAATCTTCATGAGGCTAAAGCCCTCGGGAGGGTAAGAAACAGGCTGAAGCAGATGA
The DNA here is from genome assembly GCA_013400915.1 of Pardalotus punctatus. Lineage (NCBI taxonomy): Eukaryota > Metazoa > Chordata > Aves > Passeriformes > Pardalotidae > Pardalotus > Pardalotus punctatus. The sequence continues at coordinate 256,829 of VZTX01006384.1, read as the reverse complement.
GATTAGTGATGCTGAACTCCCTAGCCCAGGAGATGGGATATAGAGCTGATGAAATTAGGTAGGATCGAAGCCAACCATTAGCATTAGAAGGACTTAAGTGCAGAAGTGGTGACAGCTGACCCTGCAGGCATTATCTCTGGGTGTAATCTTGAAGCCCTGCTGTTTACTGCCCTTCTCCTGAGACCCCAGGTCCCCATGCCTTACATCTGCCTGGCAAAGGCTGTGCCCGAATCATCCCAAGATGGACAGAGGAGGAAGTTCTCACACACCTTACCTACAGGGCCTGCTCAGTGAAGATGATTCCTGAACATACAGCCTGGATCAAGGCTTTCCCAGATGTGTAACCTGTGGTTTGATGCCCATGACTCAGTGAACATCCTGCTGTAGTGGTGTGGGAGACTGGGGGTTCCTGTGGCCAGTTTTGGAGTCACTGAACCTCTTCCTCCACCTTTTGCTGTGCCTCACATCTGTCACAGAGAAACTGCTGCTGCTGCAATTTATACAGAATAACTAGAACATTTTTCAAGGAAAAAGAATTTTTAGAAGGCTCGTTATTCCATAACCACATGCATGGCTGGAGAAGGGAAGGCTGGGTTAGATCCTGGCTGTCAGCAGCCCACTGGTCCATGCACTTTATGGGGTGCACTAATGATTTTTATTTTTGTTTCTTAATGCAATGCATTTCTCAAAGCAGGGAGCAGCCAGAGCCAATGCCCTGAGCATGGGCTGCAGAGCCATGGGCAGCTCTTGGGCAAAGGTGCAGCAGTGAGGGACTGCTATTCCAGTGGAGGAATACCAGCCTGGAAATGCTCAGCTCTTGCTGCTGCCCTCAGCCAGATGGTGACCCTCTCTCAAAAGAGGTACTTGTCCTTCTCTGAGTAGGAGGCAGATGGAAGCTCCATCAGGAGAGACCCCTCCCCATGTTCAGGTGGCTCAGCAGGATCACAGAGAAATGCTGGGATCGTTTCTCCGGTGGGGGGTGCCCACTCTATTTGGCATTATTGTGCATAGCCTTAGCACCTGTTTTTGGGATCTCTGTGCTGCAGGGCCGCAGCTGAAACCTTGTATTCTTACCTGGCAATTCCTTCGGTGAAATACCTTAATTTGCAATTCCTGGCCACACTCCCTGCACCTGTTCCCACCCTGCAATAGCTGCACACTTGCAGCCCTGAGGAGAGGGATGCCCAGGCGGTCCCAAAGCACAGCAGCATCTTCAGAGCAGGTTTCCCAGTGCCCCCTGCCAGGCTTGGCCATTGCCACCCTGTGTGCCCGGGCCTGGTGTCCGCAGCCCGCTCTGGCACCGGGGTCCATTTCTGCTGCCTGGCAGTGACATCTAGAGGCTCCCTGGCCTGAGCTCCCATCTCACTGCTCTTGGCAGGTAGAAACCTGCTCCTCACAAAGCCCCTGGCAAGGGCTGAAGTGCTGCAAGGCTTAAATCCAAGGCCTTCTCTTTCCCCTCCTTCCCTAAACCCCCACAGGAAGGATCTTTGCCATAGCACCTCGAGGAAATTTGGTATTGTTTCTGGGATACCAAAGGTCTGGTGGGAGAGCCAGCCCATGTCCCTTCCCTGAGGGAAAAACCAGCCCACGAAAGGCTGGTGCTGATTAAATAATACATACAGCTTTCCACTTGAGGAAATATTATTTCCTTGCTTTACACGCCATCCCTTAGGTTTGATGCCACCCAGCATCAAATGTAAAGCTGCCACAGAAATACCTCTGTATTGAGGCTGGCTGTGCAAGATGAAAGATTGTTGTGCAAACAGAATTATGCATTTAAAAGCAATGCATTCAAGAAAAGGGGAGGAAATATATCATCTCCATACGCTGAATTATTCAGCCAGATGATGAATGCATCTCCTGAAGCATTCCCAGGGTTTGAGCTGAAATACCTACCATGGAGAGAGAGAAGGAATAATACTGCCTATATGAAAGGTACTTGGTATTCAATAGAATGTGTATTCTCTAGGGTGATATCCCATAGGCATTTTGAGTCAGCAGAGCAGATTGCAAATGATCTTTTAGCCTGAAATCAGGAAAAAAGCAGCTTAGCGGAGTAGAGCTTTCTCACTATAAAAAACTTGCAGGAATATTGCAGTGAAAAGTGGGAGAAATGGCTCTTGCCCATCCTGTGTCTTATATCCACCCTTCTCTCCTCTTTACTTGTTTTTTCTGCATGATGTTGAGGTGCTGGGCTGTCATGATTGTTCCCAGCTCCACACAGGGAGAAATGCTGACACAAGGTGGGAGGCACAGCTGTGGGCGAACGCTCTCCATTGTCCTTGGATTTCATGGCCTAAAACCCCTTCTCCTTTTCTCTGAGGGACAGAAGCTGCATCTCTCTCCATGGTGCAGGAAAGTGCTTTGCTTATAATGGTGTGTATGATTTGCAGGACATAAACACAGTCACTAACCTGTAGAAATCTGAATGTGTCTAGTTGTTTGGGGTTTTGTTTTTGTTTTGTTTTTTATGTTTTTAAACCAGCATTCCATGTACTCTAGAACTCAGAGGTGATAGGAGATGTGAAATGGAATTGAGATTGTCAGGATGTCTGGATTTTACTGGATTGCAAGAAGAAAGGTTAAAAGAAAATTGTAGCTGTGGGTGCCAGATTTTTCTTTTTCTGATACTTTTTATTCCCTCCCAGACACTGGCATAAAAGCTTCTCTTTGCATTATTATATCAGACAAAACCAAGGGGTTTTTTTCCCCATTAGAAAAAAAATAAACAGTTTCAGGCTTTTAGGGTAATCAGTAATGGCCAGCACTATGTTTAATCAAACTTAGAAGATAAGTTGAACACTTGACCCATGGCTCCCAGGTGTCATTGGTTACCACAGAAGTCCTTTGGACAAAGCCTTCCACACCTGGCTGACAATATTAGGAAGCCAGAGGGAGAGCAATGGGCTATGGTGGACCTGGACATTTTCTTCTGGGTCTTGCTTGACAGGCAGAATTCTCATTAAAGGCAGAAGAGGGGAATTCTGGGCTTTTAAGTGGTCTTTGTAACACTCAGCATTTCAAACTCCTCATCTGGGAGGGGAGTTGACATCATGGAGGGGCTGACATCATTCCTCCTCCTGAAAAGAGGCATCAGAAACAACCTGAACTGTGATGGAGCAGGAGGCTCAGTGGTGGCTTGGCTGGAATAAAGAAAGAGGAGCAGTGGGTCTGAAGCTAGGCATGGATGTGCTTGAGCACAGGGAAGCAAAGGCAATGTGAACAAGTCCTAGGAAAGGCAGACATCTGTAATCACTCAGCCCTGCTGCTGAGACGTGAAGGCACGGCTTTGCAGGCACTTCTTACACAACGGGCTGGGTTTAAAGCCAAATTCAGAATAGGGGATGGAAGAAGCCTTTTCCCATTAAACCACATTTGTTAAAATAATTTTCTGGGGTTTTACCCTTGTGCAATTTCTCTTTTAGGTCTTATTCCTCACCTTATCCCCAAGGCTGGGAGAGGGTCGTGCTGTTGGACAGCAGTCACATCGAGAGGCAACAGGCTGAGCAAACAGTTTTGCTTTGTCGAGCTGGAAGCACCAGATTGAGGAAGGCAAGGGCCAGAGGCTGCTTTAAAAGCTGCTGAAAGGTTTGGGAAGCTGTGGGATCATCACTGAGCCGTCAGGGCTGTGCCTCTGGGATGTGCCCTCTGTGCTGCCAGGCTGGTGGTGGATTGACACACATTCCCACTGACCTACATTAGAGGAATTCATGAGTCACACATTAAAAAAAAGTCATTTCTCTAATGAACAGACTGCTGTTACTGAGATGGCAATTGTGCATGAGATACTAAGTGAGAGCCTTTGATTATTTGAATATGATGATGTACTTCTTACATAGCATTAAAAAAATAACTGGCATTAGGCCTTTAAGCAGATAGCCATGGCTTTCATGACACGTTATAGATGAATTGATTTTGTTCAATCAGCCAAGGCATGGAAGAATTATTTCCTTCTCTAACTTCACACTGAGTCAATAAAAAAGGGGACAGGATTTCCAAAACTCCCTTTTACTTTTGACTGAACAATGGAAGAGCCTTTAGAAAGGCCTGAGACTCAAGTGTACCCAGTGCTAGAAAGTCAGAAGTAGAAATTTTTACGTCAGGAGAAGATTGTTTCTCTTTTTTTGTCAAGATATGCTCTGATTTAATGAAGACTTCATTAATCCAGGGACGTGCCATGTCATGTATAATACAGGAGTTCAGATGATGGAGCACAATGTTCTCCTCCAGCACAAGGATCTGAAGTGGTGAGATCTGGATGGGGATTATGACAGCTCCTGGAGATAAGGTGGGATCCAGCCGAGGGTGGCCCAGAGGGACATGCTCACAGAAGAATTGGTGGCAGGGGATTGATGTTTAAGGTCCCTTCCAACCCAAACCCTTCTGTGATTTTATGAAAAAAGCTTTGAAGGCATGCAAAGCTTTGGCAAATTGGAATTTGCTGGGCAAAGTATTTGAACAAACATTTCTACCCCCCTTGAAATTGATAGATTGTGTAAGGACTTCTGGGAAACAACACAGCTTTTAACCCCTGTACTGCTGACAAGCAGACGCTCCCTGAGGCAAATCTCATCTTAATTTGCCAGGGGTGTGTGTTTTAACTACTTGATCATTCGATAAAAGGCTTTATCTCATTTACAGTATATTCATTCCTCTTCAAGCCCTGTTCCTCCTGTTCTCACCCCCGGGAATGTTAAAGCCAGAAGCTTCACCTGAGCAGGCTGTATCAATACGGGGCTGTTTGTCCATCCGCAGGCGGGAGCTCGCCTGCGGGCCAGGAGATGCTGCCGCAGTTCCAGGCGGGAGCTGCAGATGGCAGGATTGAACTGCGGACTCCTGCGTGACCAGCGCTCTGCGCTCTCCGAACCCGCAAATGCCTTCAGCCGAGTGACCAGTGGACACGCAGCGCCTTGCGGATCAAACCGGGGTAGCACGCCCACAGCTTGCTTTGGAGCTGTTAAACCCCTCTTGCAAAAAAGATTCTTTTTCTCCGCAAACACGGAGGCTCTCAGCCGGTGTTGGTACTGCAGGGGCTGCCCTGAAGGTGCTGCACCCACCTCCTTCCACCCACACAAGAGCAGACAAATGTACAGAGATAATGCACTGAAGATAATCAAAGTCTTCTGAGCAGCTTCTGGCTGAGGAATCATTAAACAGATTAGGATATCTTAGTCTGGAGAAGAGCTGCTTACGATGATGGTAGAGAGCAGGTGCATAAAAAAGACCATGCATTGTTCTGTAATACACGAACCAGGAGCAGCAGATAAATCATTTGCTGGTGTGGTACTGCTTTACACAGCCTACAGTGCTCATCTCTGTGAGCTGCTGGGGCTGCCAAACCCTTGTAGAGCTTTGAAAAGCAATTGGGCAGCTTCAATCAGGGGGCACCATGCACAAAGGCATCCCCTCCTGTTCATGAGAAAATTAGTCCCAGGCATTAAACCCTTCCCAGGGTCTGCTGTTGGAGTCAGGAGACTGTACTTTCAGCTGGCCTGATGCAGCACTTTGGTGACCTTGACCCAGGGTTCAAGTTTAGGGGATGCTGTGAGCCGCTCACCTTTCAATTTCAGAAATCCTTTTCCAGGACAAAACTCGAGCCTGTGACCCAGCTACATTATACGAGACCTGAGGCTAGAAGATCAGAAAATGTATTTATTAAAAAAAATTAGTTAGAAAAAAAAAAAAACTGAAAAAATCTCTTGACCTGTAAGTGGGTTTTGAAGGGGAAAAGGTGGGACTCCCAGGTCGGGGTTTCCAAAAGCATGGGATGGCAGCATTGCACTGTGTCCTTAAGCCTGTTTGCACTGTACTGGAGCCAGTAGGGAAAGGCAGGGTGAGTTCCTGCTGTTGGGATTTTTGAATCCACAGAATTATAGAATCATTTAAGTTGAAAAAGACTTTTGAGTCCAACTGTTAACCCAGCACTGCCAAACCCACCACTAAACCATGTCCCTGAGTGCCACATCTGCATGCCTTTAAATACCTCCAGAGATGGTGACTCAACCACTTCCCCAGGCAGCCTGTTCCAGTGCGTGGTAATCCTTTTGGTGAAGAAATTATTCCTGATATCCTTGTCCTGTCACTTTTTACTTGGGTGAAGAGACCCAGGGTATCCCAGAGGGCAGCCCCAGTTGGGGAGCCTGCACCACTTTTGGCTGTCCAAGCACAGAGCAAGACTGGAGCAAGCAAACCCTGAGTTCAGCAAGGCTTTCCTGCCAGCAGGTCTGGTTCATGGGTCTGGATCTGTGTGATGAAGAGGAGGAGCAGGGGAAAAAGAGGAATCACACCAACAACATCCGAGTTAGTGCCTTTCTCAAAACCTATTTTCCCTTTGAAGAAAAACAACCCTTTTTCCCATTTTAATTAGGCTTAATTGGCAATATGGGAACAGCCCTAACTTGTAGCCATTTCCTGGCAGGGTTGGATTTAGTGCAGCATGGTGGGGGTGGTGGCAGCAGCACCTTTAAAGCCAAGAGAGGAGGAGTAGTAGGATCTCGGTACTAAACCCTGGAAGTGCTGATGCCCTGGTGTTAACAACCAGATAATATGAAATGATGATCAACCACTGCTCAGGTCCATTCATTGGCTTCTTGGCATCAGCCAAAAAACCTTTTATGCTTCCTGACTGGACTTGATATTTAGGTTCTTTAGCTTGCTGGCCACTCTGCTTTGGACAAGAGGGCTCAGTGTTCCTGTCTGCAGCCAAATTTCCAGTGTAATAGAGTTATGAAAACTGATAGAATGAGGGGAAATTACCTCAAGTTGCACCAAGGGAGGTTTAGGTTGGATATTAGGAAAAAAGTTCCATGGACAGACTTGTCAAGCATCGGAACAGACTGCCCAGGGAAGTGGTGGGTTCACCATCCCTGAAAGTATTTAAAAGGCATGTAGATGTGCAGTGCTGAGAGGGACATTACAGGGGAAACAGAACATGTGCTGATGTGAGATCATTTGCAATATTGCATGGAGCTGCCTTTTTTTTTTGACTGGCCAATGAACAGGACTATTTAGGTGGAAAAATCTGCTGCTTGCTAGTTAATAACTGTGGGAAACTACCTGTTTCTGATCACCTGTGCTGGGTGAAGTTATGCTGGCAGAATAAGCTCTTCCTCACCTTGTATAGCTAAATGAAGAAAAGTCCCTTGGTTACTGACAGGCCAGAAAGCAGAACAAATCTGACATTTGCTTATGCTGTGCCCTGGCTTGCTGCTGTGGCAGGGGACAGGGAGAAGGCACCTACCTGAGCTCTGCCTCCACATGACCGTGGCTCCCACCCCGAGCAATTATGTGGAGCTGCTGTGTGCCAGTCACCTGTTCTGCTTCAGAAAAGGCTGAGCAAAGAGCTTTCTGCACTATTTGTTCACACCTCCCTCACAGGGTGAGGCAAACCAAGAGGAGAAGAGGTGAGGCAAGGCCTGGTGCTGGCTGTGACCTGGGCTCTGCTGTCCTACTCCATCACAGCAGAGCCACTGTCACACTGCCAGGAGCCACCTCCAGCAGCTTGCTGCCCCAGGAGAAGATCCAGCCATTTGGCTTCATCGCCAGCAGCAGGGAGGTCTTGCAGCTGTGAGGTCCAGCTGTGGCCTGGGAACTCTGTCCCTTGCCCTGCCCCAATGTCCGACAGCCTCCTGCCTCTGCCCCGCAGGCAGGGCCAGGGATGCTTGGCTGTGGGAGCTGAGTGGGTGCTCCAGGCTGGTGGGCATCCCACTCCCAGATTAGCAGCGCTTCAGGCAGGGAAAGCAACCCAGGGTTCTTTTTCCTGGGAGGTCTCTCATCTATTCCTGGAGTAACCCCAAAGATATTTTGCACGAGAGCACACGGCCCTTGACCACGCAGTTTTCCCTGGATTGTGATGATGCTGAGCAAAGATCAGTGCAGTGCTCTGCCTGTCCCCCCGTGCTGTGCCTCCCACAGGGAATGTTTCTTCCACCCTGAAGAGATCTGCTCGTGCTCTCCATTTCTATCTGCAGCCCCATCAGTCCAAGAACAAACACACCAGAAAGTCTGATGTGAATTTGCCTGCAAGAACAATAACCTGCAGGGATGGGGCTTTGGCTGCCGGTGTATCATGTTTGGCTCCACGGATGTTTTTGTGGTTTTTTTGTTTTGTTTTGTTTTTCCTGGAAAACCAGAGGACTAGATGACAGGGGACACGGGGATCTCAGCCTAAATTTTGTTAGGAGAGTTACAGTAAGCAGCCCTCCAGCACTTGAATTGGATCATAAATTTTGTTTAGGGGGAGAAAAGAAGCACAGAAAAAATCAGTGAGTGAAGAGGGTCTAAGAACCTTTGCCCTGAAACACGCTGGAGTGTTTTTGAACAGAGTAATGAAAATCCTCCAAAGAGCAAGGCAGTGGAAGAGCTGCTGTTACAGATGCCCTGAGACCCAGTTAGCTTAACTCCTTTATTGATCTTCCCTGGAAATGAAGCACTACAGCAGAGAGGTTAAGGGAAATAGATAATAAACAGGAGAGACTTTGAACACATGAAAGCTGGGATGACAGTTTTAGGGAAGACATCTCAATGGAAGCACAGTGCCCAACTCCCCAGGGTTTTAGCCAGCAGGCATCAGTAACCAAACACTGAATGCTCTCTTTGGGCACTGAATCCGGAGGTCAAAGCCCAGCTCCTTGTCCCTGCAGGAAGGGGCACGGCAGGCAGCAGTTAAAGTGGGAGGGAGGAGCTGCATGGGAGTGCCAGACAGGACAGTCAGGGCTGGGCTTCAGCTCCTGGCACCTCTTGGGAGTTCGGCAAGGCAGAGCAGTTAGCACCACACCGTCACATTAACTCTGGTCTATGCTAGACTGGAACTACTTTCCTATTTGGCATCTGTTTCCAAACGCAAACTTTAAAATTCTAGAAAAAATCGCCCACTGTGCTCTGCTGTGGTACCAAACTGTGCCAGTCCCAGGTCAGAGGTGTCTCCACTGCCCAGGGGAAGCAGGCAAGGAGAGACCCCAGCCCGAACACCTCCCTGCTGGTGCTTGTCCTCTGCCTCTGGATCCCCAAGGCTTTGCTGAGGGAAGCAGAGACATCTCCTTGCTCCAGAGAAGCTAGCAGAAGTAACACTGAGCTAACAGTGGCATGGAAATGTGCAGCAGCTCTTTTTGAATTGCACAGCTGCAGGTCTGCATTTTTGAAGGTTTAGTACCTTGGGAATGAGAAATGTCAATATTACCATATAGTTTTCCTTGAGTGATACAAAATCCTCCAGCTGTCAGGTTAATTTAAAGCCAAAAAGGAAATCAAGTTTAATCACAATTTTGTGATCATTTTTGCCTCTCACAGGAAAAGTTCCCCTGGCTATGCTAAAAAGATGTTAGATGTTTCAAGGACATTGTTAGGGAAAAACTTGCATTCCTTGAGCTGAACATCTCCCTGAGCAAGGGAGGAGGGCATATCGCAGGATCACGATTCAGGATCTGCTTGAAATACATGCATTTCAAGTTTCTCTTTTTGATCAAGAAACTGCTCTTGGCTTTCTGGTGGCCTTCAACTAATGATCCCCCTTGGGAAATGCACCTTCTGAAATCACCTCCAAGCCACGCCAGCTGCTGCAGGCAGTCCCCCAGCCTAGAGCAGCACCTGCCTTGGGGTGCCAGAACCCCTCCAGGGGCACCATCACCCATCATTCCCACCATGGCTTCTCCTCTGCAGCTGCTCTGGATCCCCTGGGAACCAGCCCCAGGAAAGGGCTTTCCATTCCCCATTCCAATTTGAAGGGGAGAGAAGGCAGAGAGGAACAGGGAGATTTGACACGGGGGAGGGGGAGAAGATGCTTGCCAGGGGAAGAGCCAGAAGAGGTTCCAAGGAGGTGTGAGACTGGGAGGGCCAAAGGCCCCAGCCATCATTAGCAAGAGGAATCCAGCACACCACTGCTCAGGAGGGGCAGGGCTGAGAGTCTGCAGGGTGGAGGGCAAGGGAATGGAAAGACTGGAGAGGACATTGATTTTCTTAGAGGAAAAAGTGAGCAAGAATGATCTCAATGGAAAAATATTTTCTCTCTCTCTCCCTTTCTGTCTCACGGACAAATATAGCCCGACACGTTATGCAAAGGCAGCGCTCAAGCATGCTTGGAATGAGCAACTTGGGAGGCAAATTGCTACCACTTGTCCTCACCCTTGTTTTTTTGGCTTTTATTTCTTCTTCCCACTTTGTCTTCTCCCCTCCAGCATGGTCCAGCCTTGAGAGCTGCCACAAAGCCACCTCAGAGCGAGCCCCTGACTCAAGAGGACAGAGGGGTGCCCGGGGGGCAGCTGCCAGCAACCGCAGTGACATCCATCACTGGTGTTCACAAAATGACCTGAGAGGAAAAATGGGTTGAACCAAGGCTGGGTGGGCTACAGAGGGGAGAAATGGTTGGGTTGAATTTTGGAAAGGTCTTTCCAACAGTAATGAAATTCTGGATGGTGAGCAGGTCTTTCCAACAGTAAGGAATGCCTGGAGATCTTGCCAACACCCACCCCAGGGCATCCTTAGGAACCAGTTCAGCAAAACCTGTCCAGAAAGGCACAGGCAGAGGCAGTCATTCCCACTGACAGACTCACTGCTCAGCAGCAGACCAGGCCATTTTCTTACTTCCTTATTTCTGCAAAATTTCTCTCTCTTTCACTATGAACGTTACAGAACATTTCTGCTGGGAGTCAAAAGGCTGCCAAGTGCCTTTAGCTGTTTTCATCCATCTCCTGTTTCCCCAGCCCCAGCTATGTTTTACCTGGAGGCTGCAGCTCCCATGGACCCGCTCTGCTTCAGTGGCATCATCGCTGCTTGTCCTCAGTTTGCCCCTCGTAGCGCAGGTTGCCCACAGAAGCTGTGGGTGCCCCATCCCTGGAGGTGTTCAAGTAGCAATGCCAATATCAATAACAACAGCAACAGCAATGGCAATAATGACAATGCCTCCCTTTCAAGTGTCAGAATAACCCCCCTGTTGTATTTATGAGGAATAAAAAAAGAAAGAATAATTTGAATGTCTTCTTCAAACCCAAACCATGAGACAGCTGGAAAGAGGCACAGAGATCCCTAATCCTAACCCTCAGCTCAGCTGCTGTGTGCAGGAGTCAGACAACATCTGCAGAGCTGTCCCTGGGATGTGCTGCCCCTCCCAAGGGGGAAGTGGGAAGTGAGAAAAAGCAGAACCAAGGAACTGTAGTCACCCCCATGGACAATGCCACGTGCAGCACACAGGGTGAGGGCTGATGGCCTGGCAAGGTCAACTGATGGTAAGAGCAGCCTCTGCCTGCTGTTATCCCAGGGTTGCGTTCCCTCTTTTCTTGAACAAGCATGATGCTGAGAGCACTGAATAGGTCTCCTCCACAAAGCTCGTTGTGTCTGATTCCCAGGAAATCAATGAAACGGGACAAAACTAAAGCAAACGGATCAATCTGCAAACAGAGAGACTTTTCTCAGTCTTTCATAGAAACAGCAACAACAAAAAAAAGGAACAATTCCCTTCCCTCAAAAAACCCCTGCAAATGTTGTCTGTCTGTTATTTCCACTCCCGGGAGGGAGGCAGACTGGTGCTGCTCCCAGATTTTCTGTGAATGGGCTGGGAAGAAAAGCAATGAGGCAGGAGATAATAAACCATTCACCCAAACACAACAGCCAGCAGAAGATGGGTTTTAAACAAGTCAAGCTTTCTTACCTCCTCGCGGTTTCCAGTGGTTTTGTGATATACCCCCCAGGGCAGGTTTTGTGGTGCCTGGTAAGAAGCCTGAGGGTGAGGTGGTATTTGTCCACCTATGGAGTCACTTGTGTTTGCAGAATATTAAAAATACTATAATTCTCCAAACTTCGTGCAGAGTTTGTGTACTTGTAGCCTGCAAGAACTAGCCCAATACTGGTGGCTGGCATCAAGCCAGTTTGCAAACCCATTTCTGTTTCCAGCCCTTGCTGGTGCAATGCCCGCACTACCTCAACATAGAGGATAAGCTCTTCCTTGTGGTGGCTCTGGCAAAACCAATCTTCATCCCAGTTCTTACCCCAAACCCTCCCCAAACACTGTGGCTGCAGCAGGCCCGTGGTGGGAAACAGAAGACAAGTCAAGGGGGATCCTGGCAGGACCCAAACCTTTCCTGGTGGCCTCATGTTGCAGACTGGCTGGTGGCCAAGGCTGCAGGGAACAAGGAAGGCTGCAGGGAGAGACCTCCTACTGCCAGGGGGATGCAGGTTTGGCCAGAGGTGCCATTCAAGCACAATGGCTGCACCTCCAAGGGGTTCATAAATGTTCCCAAGGGATAACAGATCTGTCATGTCCTCTACCACATTGTTTCCAGTCGCTTGAGGGTTTTGATGGAGAAGCCTCATTTTTCACAGAAATGCCATCTCTTCGGCAACAAAGCTTGTTGAGAAGTCAGTTTTCAGCCAAAAATGTTGGACTGGGGAGAAAATGCTCCCATGGGAGCAATCCAAGTATCCCTACCTGAGCCAGACCACCTGGGGCAGCCCTGTGAGTGACGGTAGAGGTACTGCCCCAGGTGTATCCCTTCAAAGAAGTTCCTTGATGACACAGGACAGGCCAGGATGAGAGAGAAATAATAAATGCAGTGCTTTTAATATCAAAAAGAAAGACAGAAAAATTAGAAGGAAAAAAAAATAAAAAAGAGAGAGAGAGTGAGAGAGGGAAAGGGAGACTCTGCATTTATGGGTTATTGGAAAGAGAGGTGATGGGTAAGGGATGGGAGGAGGAAGAGCTGTGCTCTCCAGGTATATGACACTGAAGAGGCTTTTTAAAAGCCTGCCACAGCCTCTCCTAGGCAGAGGAGAGTCTTAAAAGACAACAGTAATTTTGTTTCGTTTGGCACTTCCACAGCACCTGACAAGCAGGCATCTGGAAAGGCTATTTTGATTTTCACTCCAGAAACACAGGCTTCACAGGAGGAGATTTCTGTGTGATGACAATCCCTGAAAAGGAGCAAAAAAGTAGATTCCAGAAGGGGTTGCTTCAGGGCAAGGGTTAACTGTTTGACCACTGGGCCTGACTGCCTGTCCAGCATCAGGGTTTAGGAGCTCACATCCGAGTGACCTGGGGAAAAGCACCACCAATTTGGTATGCTCATTTTTCAGGTTCTGTACAATTTACTGGCAAATAAATAAAGTCTTTGTTGAAGTAATTTCTTTTTTCTTCTGTGAGCAAATGCAGTATAAAACATGGTTTCGAGTGAAAAGCCTGAAGCCAAACAGTGACGGATTCCTTTTTACTACCATCGATCATGTGGAAGGGCTGTTTGGAGACTGCTGTCTCTAAAAAACACCCTGCATGTTTGAGAAGTGATGTATACAGCCATTCCATCTGTCTTTGGGATGATAAAAGCCTTCAGCTCAACCTCCTTACAGAGTTCTTCATCTGCATCTACTGGACCTGATGACTGGAAACAAATCTCTTCTGGCTCTTTTAAAACACTTCGTTGCAGAATTCACAGCGCCATATTGATGAAACCTGACAGTGATATCCTTTATTTATTATTTATTATGTTATTTACTTGTTTATTCATCATGATTGGCCCTTCTTAGATTTTGGAATTTATTGAGACATGCATGGATTTCCTGGCTGAGCCAGGGGAATTTTTCCCCTGTATACTCCACAGATGCACAGTCCCCCCACCTCTCCCAAACCACTCAGGGCATTGTCTGCTTGTGAATGATGGCATGGATGGCATAATTTGCTGAGTGCCCACGCTTCTCATCCCTTAGAGCACAAAAAGGTACAGGCACAAGTCTATAAGCGGGAGGCCCTTATCTCCATCCTTCTCTCAGCAAGGGCAAGTGGCTGACTGAGGTGGGCCTGGCCTCCCCCAGGACTGCCCTCTCCCTCTCTGTTACCCTGATAATGCAGATTCTGGACCATTAAGGGCTTGCTGTCCCTTCCCCCTTCCAGGCTGTCTTTTGCTGCTTCTCCCCTTGGGTCCTATGCAGCATCACCAGAAGTATTTCCTCATCTTCCACTGATCCATGTCGGACAAACAGAGGGCTAGGCAGGCAGAAATGGATAGCTCAGTAGATCTGGAAAAGCATGGTGCACAATGTTAATTCCCCAGCTCTAATTCAGCTTCCCCTGCTTTGAACTGCTGCTCTTTTTTCCCAAAAGATGTTCCAGCTGATGTTCACCACAGGGGTCCAGATGATTGAGAGCCCACCATGACCTTAGAAAAGATGCCAGAGACAAAGATCCCTGTATCAGCCTGGGATTCTTTCTCACCCTCACCAGGACAATGGAGGAGCCTGAGGAGCCTTGCTTTTCCTACAAGACCTGTTCTGCCAAATTTGCACATGTGCTGACTGGAATAGGACCCTAGGACACCTTTCTCCAAGCACATTTCCCTGGTTCCTTTGTGCCTGTGGCTCACAGGAGCTGCCTCCCCATGACCTGGAGCAGAGCAGAGCTGTCTGCACAGCCAAGCACTTTGTGCTAATGGAATTAACATCTTCCATTAAGGCCACTGGATATCAAAGTGCTAATTTGCTTCCCAAGGCTGAGGAGCAGATTTTCCAAAGCAAGGAGAAGACTGATGCAACGTGAGCTTCTTTATTGGCTATCTTTTGCATCTTACCTGAGTCCTCATGTCAGTGAACTGACACTCACTTAGCAGACACCTGCTCTGGCATCTGTAGGTCCTGATTTGGCCAGCAGCAGAGACTGAAGCCACACCCATCACTGTCAAGACATTTTTCTGTTCCATATAAAGAAACACACCCTTAAGCCAGAAGGATGTGGTGGGCTTTTGCCGTTTCACATTTTGTACAGAGATTTAGCGTGATTGTGAGCAAGGATTTAGTCTTGCTGTACTGCAGATGACCCATGAAACAGCTAATGGTTCTGTCAGCTCTACAGGTACCTGGTCTGCACAAAAATCAGGCCTGCAGCTTTCCCTGACAGCACCAATATGCTGTCATGCTGTGAAAAAATCAGACCTGTTTACAGCTGCTTCATGGCCAAAAATATCATACCTTTCACAAGACTAATGCAAAAATCAAGAGGGATAGCTTGAGACATAATTGCTTAAAGGCATCTTCGTGTCTCCTCAAGTCTGTACTACACAAAGCACTTACAGTAAGTACAAGATTAAGTACTATCAAGCCCCTAAAAACAAACTGCGCACATCAGTGCCCCTGAGCAAGACAGCGCCCGGGATGAGGGCTCTCAGAGGAGATAATCTCGGTCTCTTCCCCTCTGTGCACACACACAGCAACACCCTTATCGTTCTGATGTCATGGCACGTCCAACCGGTGAGAAACCCCAACGAAAGCCCCGGCAAATCTCCCGAACACATCAGAGGAGTGCAGCCAGCGGAGGAAGCCAGCACACAGCTTACATCAGCCTGCATCACGTTGCTACGCGACCAGGAAATCTGCACGTGTTGCCATGACGATGTCACTTCATCATCATTCAGTGCACAGCTCCGAGGAGTGCAGCCAGTCCTCCCTGCGCACATTCCGGGACAGAAAAACGTGGGATCGAGCAGGAGCTCGGCAGCGCGGTGGGCGGGGGGGCTGCAGTCAGAGCCGCTCGCTCGGGCAAAGCACGCAGGGCTGCTGGGACAGGTCTTTAACCTTTTCCCCTTAATACTTCGTGGTTCAGCGTTTTCCTCTGGCGTTTCTCAGATGACGCCATGCGGATCTCTGTGACAGCCACGGACAGCATACAGATGGGCAACCCACTCTGCGTGAGGTGGCAGCCTCCTCCTACCCTCAGCACGGCCAGGGAATGGCAGGAGCCAGGGGAAGCTCGTAAGGGAGGGTAAACACTCAGTCTGGGAAGAGAGGGAGCTGCTGGTGTGTCACTGACAGCACATGCTGCTTCCCAAGCTCTCACAGTGACTCGGTGATACTACTGTGTGTGATGCTAACGGTGAATAGCACCAAAAATAATATAGTGACAATGTTGAAGACAGCTGGAACACCACAGAATGCCTCACTTACCCAGGAAAGATGAGCAAGCTGGAGCTTGTGTAGGTAACCTCAGCTCGGTGTCACTGTCTAGATTTGGTTTGGGATTTTTAAGGTCACTTCCAACCCAAACCATTCCATGACTGTGTGATCCTGCAGAGTTGAGCTCCTCAGAAACAGGAAGAG
Organism: Pardalotus punctatus; assembly: GCA_013400915.1. NCBI lineage: Eukaryota > Metazoa > Chordata > Aves > Passeriformes > Pardalotidae > Pardalotus > Pardalotus punctatus. Next base: position 240,761 of record VZTX01006384.1, on the reverse strand, counting down.
AAGAAAAGGCTTTGACTGGAAAGCAGGCACATTGTTAATGTTAATTGTTACACCAAGCCTCAATATCGAGCCCACAGGTCAGCAAAAGCCAACACCAACAGCCACACTGCAGCAGTGGAAAGGGATGGTTCTGAGCACGGCTTCTGAGCCACTAGGAAGATAACCACTGTGGCCATCTATCACCTTTACTGCCCTGTTCCACAATCACCTTCTGCCACGGGAACCACTTCTCATTTGCAAAAACCAGCGTCAGCTGCCAGTGCCCCAAGCACTGCAAGTTATGGAAAGGTTTTAGAGAGGAAGATCTTGCCAGGCAGGTGCAACAGCCAGTTCTGGTCCCAAGGATTCTGCAGGGACCACAACTGGTTTGTGACCACCAGGCAGATGAAATGACAGATGATCTCAAGCTGTCAGGTGAGTAATTCACAGCTGGCAAGGGACCAGCCCTGGTAGATAAAACAATGGCAGAGAGGGAGAAGTCCCAAATGAAGACACAGCTGGAGATGAGGATCTGAAATAAGTCCTTCTGAGGAGTGGTTCAAAAAGAAGGTTGTAGCCCAGTGAGATGGAAGAAGGGGCAGCTGGTGTTGAACACTGTGGGAAGTGCTCCCTGCACACTGGGATGCAAGGGAGAAGGGCAGCCCTGAGGTGTTTGGTCTAATGGTTCCTCTCTCTAATGTGGATCACCTCACCAGGGCTGGTGGATTTATTTTAAGGCTGACTTTTCTGGTTTGAGCAACAACAAGCCCTTTTCTTTCCTCTTCTCAGACAAGGTTTAGACATAGCTGAATCCAATGTAAACTTAGCCAGATTAAAAACCAGAAACTGGACATGCAGGAGCTTCCTGTGAATTCAGGTGTGAAGGCTGCCTGGGTGTCTCCAGAAAACCTGCCAGCCTCCTGCCTGCCTGCTCTGGCTGCCTGTGCCCAGGACCAACTCATCAAAGTCAACAGGAATCATCACAGAAGCTTTTCAGCCAGGTTTGGACAATACCAGGCACATTTCCTTCTCTGAATACCAAGTATCTTCTCCAGGGTGTACACAGAGTTGAAGAGCTGAAGTGCTGAGAGTGGAAACAGAATACTCTGTTTCATATTGTCTGAATCCCAATCCTGCCTATTGCTACTCTTATCCCAGGGCAAGGTGTCCTGGCAATGAAATATCAAATCCAACCCTTGATCTGTCAGTATGTGTTTTGCCTGGGTACCCAGCAAAATGCTTGTTCTTTTCCTTTCCCTTTTTTAAATTTAAGTTTGCAATGCCAGACTATGTGGTAAACACATCCATAGGACCAATATTAAGAAAATGGAAAAAATCAGATCATTTGCCAGTCTGTTCATGCTTGGAGCAGCACCCAGGGTTTGGGTTTGAAAACAACCTTTACATTTCATGTAATAACTGCTATCAAAATCCTATCTGAACCCTAATGTAATTATTTTTTCTCCTTCCCGCTTTCCACATCCATCTGGGGGAGGAATGACAAAATATTGTCATTGTGTCCTTCATGTCTCTGTACAACTCTTCGTAATTTAGCTGGTATTTGACTCAGCCATTTGAAAGAGCAGATTGCACCACCACACAGCCAGGCAGCTCCTTCCTCAGCGAAGGGAAGGAAAATTGCTGGCATCACACAAAAGCTTCTGTATTTTGCTTTCCATGTATGTTTTCACCTTTGTGCTCTGCAGCTTTTCAAAATTACCAGACTCACACACTCAACACAAATCCATTTTCTTTCCATTTTTTTTTTTCTCCTTTTCTTTCTCCAAAGGGAGGTTGTGTTTGTATTTCCATCGGACATCCCCTGGGGCCGATTGTGAGGGGACACAAGAGTTTGTGTCATCTGTGCCCCAAATGTCTACATTTGATCCAGACACACAGCTGTGGTACCCCTGCCCTTTTCCATAGGGAAAGGCGATGCTGATCCTTCTTTGCAGTCACTGTGAGGAAAGATGTGGGGGAAATCCCCTCTTGTTTAAAGCCTAACAGTTCAGAGTTACCTTAGGACAACATGGGCTTCACCCAGGGTGATCTTGAGAGCGATTTTACCTTATTTCTTGTTTCACAGTCACAACAGAGATGGAGAAACAGTCAATGGGCCCATGGGAAGGATTGTTTGGTTTCCACACCAGGCCAGGTAGAAGCTGGTCAGAGCAGAGGTTTGCCCAGCCCATTACCTGAAGAGGGGCTATTAGGAGAATAGCTGTTAGGGAAATAGTGACTGCTGCCATTGTCCCCCTCCCCACCTCCTGCCAGCCCCCACCCAGGGGGGATTCCTTCCTGGCCCCAAAGCAGTGTCAGAGTGCAGTGGTAGCTCTTTCTTCACCATTCAGGTCCCAAGTGCTCAAGCAGGCAATGAAATGGTGATTGTGGGATAGTGGGCAAGGGCATGGAGAGGGAGCCATAGAAATGGCTTTCAACAGCTGGCAGGGAATAAAAATAGCTGTGCTGGTGCATGGCTATAAAAAGGTTTATATACTGCACTTTGAAGAACAAAATTGACTCCATTACAGTCAAGTGGCTTGGTGCCTTTAGCTGTGCATGGACACTTCTGATGCTCAAGGAAATTGTTTTGATGCCTTTTGTTGTGCTCCTTCAGCAAGCTATGCAACCCCTGTGCTCAGGCACCTGCTCTTCACACTGCTGCTTTCTCTGTGCCTGCTGGACCCACAGGAGGCAGAAATAACTGCATCCAATGTCTTCAACCTTCCCTTGGTCCTGCTAATGCTTTCCCAGGTACTTTCGAGCTCATGGTTCCTCCTGTCATAGAATCTTCTCTCTCTGACAGCGAAAGCCTTTTGCATGTGCTGGGCAGGATTGCTGACTGCAGATGCCCCTGGCAGCCAGCAAAGAGCACTCAGACCAACCATTGCTGGGTTTTGGGACTATGTCTCCAGCAGAGATCCTCCTCCTCACCTCCTTCCTACACTGTGCCCCAGGGAATGCAATCCCCAGCTCCTCTGAGGTGTGGGAGATGAGAGATTCATGGCTCTTTGGGACCGTGCCTGTGCTCCCAGCTGGGACCAGAGGTACCATGCACCATTTTCCTGTGGAAACACCCACCTGGCTGAGGACACTCGCATCAGCTGCACTGTAGGGCTGTGAGTTCCATGGTGCTTTTCCCCAGGCTTGAAGCACCCACTTCTCTGATGAGCTGTGGGGACATCAGCAAGTGCCACCTCTCTCCAGTGAGCCCACACACCCATGGCAGCCCTGCCGTGGGCATTGCTGTCACTGGATCTGGATATCTGTGAGAAAGAAAACAAGAAAAGTCTTTAGCAGAATTTGTCAGATTGGACTTGGGATAGGGGGTTCAGCTTCCAAGGACACTGATGAGAACTACATGGGTTAACTGCTGCCCAGAATTCAGCCAGGTGTTCAAGACTCACATAAAAGCCCAGAGTTTAAAGCAGCTTTTGGCTTTGAAATATCCCGTGTTTCGGCTGCTTCTGCCTCGGTAAATGACTTGTTTTGTTACAGTCACATATGCTTCAGAGGCACGGGCCTTTCTGGCACACCACCATTCCCTGTGGGAATCCCATATGCTGATGTTCCCCTGGATGGGCACAGCCTATCAAGCTGCTAACAGGGCACAATGGGTGATGGAGAATGAAGTTTCCATCTCCATTTTGGAGCAGCAGCCCCAGCAAGCAGATGTAGCCGAGTGACGCTGACATTTAAAGCAACTCCCAAGATTACATTACGGAGATTATATTTAATATGGATGGCCAAATCTTTCAAACAAAATCAATGTTCTTTTACTTAATAATACCCTTGCCACATCTTAATGAAGGCTCCTCCAGCCCAAGGCCCCATTTTTCTGCCGTCATTTCATTGCGTGACATTGCTGACTGCATCAGATGGTACATAATGCTATTTTCATCCCTTTCTATTGGATTTTATGCGTTCCCATCCTTGATTTGTCAATTGCCGGATCAATTAATCAAGGGACTCTTAGGGGAGAAACATTTTTATTACTGAGAAGGAAGGGGAATTCATTTAAATTCTGCATCTTCCTGCAGCATCCAACATCTATTATTAACTCTCCCCACTGGGCACGGAGAAGAGGACAAAGGATCTACAGACAGATCTGTGGCCATCTGAGTTATCTGCAGAAGTGAAAACCATGCTGGGCTGCTCCCTGGTCTGCCCCTTGGTTTTCCCACTGGGAGAGGTACCCAGGCACCTCTCCTGAGCCAGGGAAGCCTGAGGGTCCTGCAGAAGGTCCAAACAGGCTGTGCTGGAGCCTGAGCAGCAGTTACAACATCTGCGGCTGAGAGGAGAGAGACACTTGTCATCCCAGTAAATTCAATTTAATTAGTGATGCCTGAAGATATTTCGTCGAGACAGGCGCTGTACTAAAACTTTGTGCAATTACAGAGCCCAGCATCTGCCTTTGTGAAAGCTGGAGGGAAAAACCAGTTCATTTATGTGTCAGCTGGTGCCTGTCTCAGGGTGAAAGTGAACCCCAGCAGGGACTCCTGAGCATCCTTGTCAAGCTGTAAATTTGCTGCAGGCCCAGCTCTAGCATGTTCCAGAAAGAAGACTCCTGACCCAAAACAAGCAGCAGCAACCACGTTTTCTCCTGTCACCCCTCCCAGGTGTGATTCTTGCCTACAAGCAGGTTCCCATGACTGGGTTCATGGGAATGTTTCACAGCAGTATTCCCTCTTTGCATTTACCAATCTTTGCATGCTCTCTTCCAAAATGCAACGTGGCTTTTCCCCCAGGAGGCTCTGTAGCAAGCCTGGTGGCTGGAGAAACCAGCTGGGAGCTAGTCCCAACCAAAACACAAGTTTCACACAACCAGTCCAAACTCTTCTGAAAATTTGGGCATTTAAGGACAAATTAGAGTGAGTTTTGCCCTGGACAGAGAACTGCATCAATATCCCTGCATGATCCATCCATCCCTCCCTCCAAATCTTCTCTAGAAGCAGCCTGGTCTGGGGGTCAGGTTGGCAACCAAATTGCCCCATGGGCACCTCCTCACACTCACCTGACCAATGGCTGGTAGTCCTCCTCCTCTGGAGACATCCTCCCTCAGGGTCTGTGCTATGGAGATTAAAAATAAATTCAGAAAAAGGATTATTTAAATTGTGTCTCCAAAGAGGAATATGAAATTGCACAAGCTGTAATCCAGTTTGCCACTTTTTCATCTCAATCACCCTTTGTAAAGAACTATTATTATTGTTTGTCTGTATAAAATCTGGCGGGGCCGGGATAAACTCAATCTTGCAGCCACCTGCCCCATGCTGCAGCTGAAGGCAAAGCTCACCATTCCTTTGGGCTCCTGGCAGCCCTTCTTCCCACCCCACAGGGAGCAGACCCCCTGGACTTTGCGTCCACAGGGAGCTGGGACCAGCTGTGGGCACACCAGGCACCTGAATCTTCCCTGCTTTTGGCACCTGTCAGATTCACTTGATGATCAGTGGTTATTTAATGAGGATATGCGGAGCTGCTGGGACTGCAGGCAAATGATAAAGGTAGGGCTTTTGTGTCCTGGGGTTTAAAAATAAAAAGCAATTTCGGCAGCCACTGCAGGAGAAGGATGTGCCTTGTGAGCCTGTCAAGGAGATGTGGGGTCAGGGGAGGAGGAGCTGATGTGGCAGCTGAGTTATCTGCAGAGAGGACTGAGAGGAGCAGAAAAATGTACGTGAACACCTCTGCCAGGACCAACTTTCCAAATAAATTCCCTTGCTCAGGAAGTATGCACTGGGCAGAGCAGCCCCACAGCTATATTTGAGTCAGTCATTTTCCTTGTTTGCTGCGGGACAGAGCCCGATCCCAGAGAGGCCAGGGATGCTGGCCAGTGCATCCATGTGGTGCTGGGCTGGGTCTCTGAGCCTCAGCCAGTGACAGTGCTGGGAACACAGAGCAGGTGGCACTTGGGTGCTTGGCCAGTGAGAGTTTAGGAGGACTGATCCAGTGGCACCGGTGGCAGGGGTGGACATTGCAGTGACCACAGAGATCCCACAGACAAGAAGAAAGAGTGTGATGGGAGAACATCCTCCTGTGGTTTATGTCAAACCCACAAAGGTTTACACTGGACTGAGAGTATGCACAACTCACACCAGGGCCTTAGCAGTGCCCTGGGCCCTCAGCACAGATGTGACCACTGGTGTTGACCTCCTGCTCCTTTTCTGGGGGTCTGTCCTCCCCAGCAGGGCTGCCAGCATCTCCAGGCATGGGGAACAGGATCCCAGCTTCTGCCTGAGACTGCAGAGCTCCACATGGAGCACTGACACAGTGGCTGCACCTGCCTGCATTCCTCTGTCCTGTCCCGATCTCTCCTCTGTGACCTCCTCCAGTGCTGCCCCCAAGACACTGCTGCTCCTTCGAGCTCAGCAGGATCCTCCTCTCAAGGTTGGTTCATAGCAGCTGGAGCAGTCAGGAAGCTGCACTGCTCCTGTAGGGAACCTCCAGCCTTCCACGGGGGAGAGCTGCTCTGCAGAAACACACAAAAACAGCAAGGAGAAAGCACCTTCTGACCAAGCTTTTCCAAAGCATACAAAAGCATGGAAGCTCCAGGTGGATCAGCACTTGAATCAGTACCATGGCTTTGCAAATCCCCCTGAGAGGGACATTGGCCCTGGCTGCCATGGGTCACTAATGCAGCAGCTCTGGGCAATTTACCCCTCCATAATTTCATTGTCTGCCGAGTGGTGGGCAGGGCTCAGAGCTCGTCTGAATCGTGTGAAGCCAAGGACCCAAACATTACTGGGGATGTGACAGGAATGCACAGCCACGGCCAGTCCCAGGGGACAGGCTGAGTGTCCAGCCTCTGCTCTCTGCCCTGGGCAGGCAGGTCCACCAAGCCATCTACAGAAAGGCAGAATTTGGCCCAGGGCACAGTATTAGAGATCTTAAAAAGGTAAATGACAGTGTGAACACTGCACAAACACAGCATGGGGCAAGGGCCACTGTCTGCCTGTGCTGCCCTGAGTAAAACAGGGCACTGAGCTGAGCTCTCGGCACCACAGGCAAACAAATTCACTTATCATAGCAGAAACCAAGAAAAAAAGACTATCTGTTATTTCCTTCCACCCACCCCGGCTCCCTGAAGATAACTCTCATTAAGCATCTCTATCCATGCAAAGCTGCAGAAACACCCCTCCAGCTGACCTCGGTGTCTCCAGTCTGACTCAGGGTGACTGTGGGCCACCGCTGATGTGCTGCACTTCCCTGCCGTGATGACAGCTGGGGGACTGTGGGGTGGCACAGCTGCTCCCGAAGGCTGGGCACTGAGCATGACAGAGAGGAGGCTGCCCTGACTTTCCCAGAGCTGAGGAGCTGAGGAGCAGGCACAAAGCTCATGTCCCACCAGCACCCATAGCAGGGCTCAGCACGGTGAGCACAAAGCAGCCTCCATGTCTGGGACCAGACAAGGGCTACCCTGATCCTGAGTGAAACGAAGCATTTTTAGTGGTTCTATGCCCTAAAAAGGAGGATAGATCCCATGAGCATTGAGGCTTCAGGCTCAGAGGGAAAACGATGCAAAAAGGAGGTTGACTTTACAATAGAGTGGTTATGGCATGGATCGGGGCTGTTCCTCCTCCTTTAGGCACAACATCCAACACCACAGCCAAAGTTTGAAAGGAGTTTAGCACAGGATGGATCTTGCCTTTTGTGAAGCAGTGAGCATCTGAGCACGGTATCACCACCCCAGCCGGAGCTGGAAAGGCACATCAGGGTCTCCTGACCTTGGCTCCCTGAGCCACCCGGCGATGTCCTTCTGCAGCCGAGTCATATTTTTAGGTCCCTCTCCCTGCTGATTCATTAGTGGAGCTAATGTTCTCCAAACTGCTGGGCTTCTGACCCTCGAGGTGTGTACGCCATGCACTCCTGATAAATATAGACCACTTCAATTACATAACCTGTCTAATAAGCAGCACCCGTCCTCCCTGCGGGCAGGCAGGGGACCGGGAACTGAAATGCCTCTGCCAAGGGTGTGAATGGATGCCTTGCTCTTCATTTTATTTCCATTGTCTTCTGTTTTCAATGACTTCCTGCTGCATCATCTTAACGAGTGACTCAGCGAGGGTCAGTGGTCCTGGAAGTACTCCAGGTTCAGGGCAACCTCTCTGCTCTGCCCACCACGGCCAGTGTGCGGGGCAAGACCCCCCTTTCTAATCCTCCCCTCTGCTCAGGAAGATGTGGAGGAGTGGGAGAATTAGGATTTGGAGACACCGAGTTAAAAGCTGGGTTCATTTCCTAACTGGATGTGTCAGAGCATTTGGTAGATGAGGGGAACCAAAGGACTTTATACCGAGGGGTGCAATGGTCTGTCACTGGAAAAGGCACCTGGCTTTGTTAACAGAGCAGTGAAAGCACCCACCTGTGTGCTGTGTCAGTACAGAAGGCTTCAAAAGTCCACGTGCTTGGTAATAAAGATGTCTTGGTATCAAGTAGTGAGACATCAGTGGAGTCAGGCTGTGATCTTACAAGATGAATGTCTGATAACTTCAGAGCGTAGATGTGACTGCAATGGCTGAGTGGCAAAATGCAGAATAATCATTAAAAAGAGCATTCAAAGTACAGTGTGGAGCACGTTATTAATAGGCTTGACAAATGCATGCACAAGTGGGATGGTTTTTTTTGGTGCTTGTGCTTTTTAACCCCTGGCCTCTGGTTCCTTGCAGCACTCGCACGGAGAGGACCCAGGGAAATCACCCCTGCCCCACAGGAGGTTTCTTTCCTCGAGAATGCAAGCCTTGTGTTATTTGGAGAGGGAAGGAGCCGTTCCCATCAGCTGCACCCAGCGCTTGCCATCGCTTTGGCACCGCTCAGCTGGGCTGGCTGCGAGCAGCGTCGTGATGGCAGAGGGCTGTCAAGACAGCTTGAGTGATATTTATGACAAGGACCACTCCACCTATATTTGTTGTTCCTGCTGTGCCAGCATCCAGCATGTCCTGTAATAACTTTAATAGCTTTTATGCAACAGCTAGGAATGATGAAGCTGATTCAAGACAAGGTATTTAACCTCCCTGGTTTTATTCCTGTCTTTATCTGATCTCTTCTGGCTTCCTGCACTTTTGGATTCAGGCTGAAGCAGGGCAGAAGGCTCATCCCAAAGCAGTGAGATCTTCTCTCACCTTCACATAAGCAAATGGCTGTGCTTTTGCTCCTCGACTGTGCCTCTCCTGATATGCTGTGGTTGCCACTGGGTACCACCTGAGGAGATGTCTCCAGTCCTGCCGAACCACCTGGGATGCAGGAGGTGTGTGACACATGCCACTGGACAGTGGCAGAGCCAACAGTAGAGCCCAAGGTCTTTGCCCCAACGTCCACAGCCTCCCCATGGGGCCACAGATCTGGGGCCTGTCCCAGGCTGCAGCAGAGCACACCAAACCCCATCATTCCTTGCCTGCGGTGCCTTCTTTTACCTCCCGTCCTTAAATGATGCAGAAAGTCTGGTAAGGACTTTCCTGCTGGAAGGACTCAGCAGGAAGCAGCTAATGCAACCTCTCTTGTTCATCCACAGGACTGATGTCCAATGGGTAATAAAACCACAGGCTCCTTTCTCATTAATCCCTAATTATGCTCTCTCTCACTCACAAAGCACTTTCTGTCATTAGCAGTGGAAAGCTGAGAGCCTTTCTTTACCCTTCGCATGTGGTGAGGAGGCAGACCTGAACACCTTGCTGTGATCTTGCATAAAACATCTCCTTATGCTGCCTCTCAGGGGCTCCTGGAAAAGAATTTCCCTTTCCTCAGTGCAGGCAGAAAGCAAAACCTCTAGAGGAGCACAGCATCGGTAGTGAGAGGCTGGAGATGTCCGCTGGGTGTGACACTTGACCTCTGAGTGACCATAGGATCAGGCTTGCCCTTGCACGGCTGCAAGAGCCCAATCGATGACCACAGAGGCCTGAGCCAGCTGCTCTGCTCCTGGTCACCCATCCCAGTGTGAGAATAGAGAAGGAGACCAGACTATTCCTAGAGCTTCAATATCTTAATTTAAAGCCAGGCTGGGCATGAAGGCTGAGGCACCCCACGTTCTGAGACCACACAACATCCTTCACATGGTGCAGGAGCAGGAACTGGAACTGTGAGGGAGCAGAGATCACAGCTGAACATCAGCCCTGCTCCCAGTTGTTCCAGACAAAACCCCACCAAATCAGTAGGATGAGGTCTCTGGGGGTGGGTGTGCTGGGCCCATGGTAAGGACAGGCGCAGGCAGGCAGCTGGGTTGCTGTGTCTGGAATATCTGTGCCAGCCCTCACTGCTGCTGGCAATGTGGCACTTGCTGCCGTTATCCCAGTCAGCTGCACCCTGCGCTGTCCTGCCCATGATGAGGGGCCTTACTCCCAGCTCAGACCTCAGGGGCCAAGAATAGTACCTGTCCCAGATGGACATGCAGCATCCAGCCCACAGGTGAGTGTTAGAGCCTGATGCCAGGCTCTAACATCCTTGGCTTTCAGTAAGTGGTGCCTGTGCTCTGTCCCTACCCTTGGCACAGCATCTCTGATAAGACAACCAAGGCCACCGGAAGGCTGTTGGTCAGCAGGTCCTTTCCCAGGCAGCTGCACTTTTCCCAAGAGCTCTTCTCTGGCTTCCCAGCTGCTGGCTGAAGTTTTGGGATCCTGTGGGACGATGCTCCATGTCCCTTTGTCCTGGTGTTGGCCATAAGGATCTCACGTTGCTCATGCACATGAAGTGGCTGGCAGGTGCCCATGGAAGAGCCCAGTGTGGGTGAGGAACTGGATCCAGTCCCTCTCCTTGCGGCTCTCTCCAGGGACAGACAAGTGCAAGGAGCCTGCAGTGCCAAGCAGTCCTCAACTCCTGCCATGTGAACCTGGCTGGCACAGCCCAATCTACACAGGCTCCAGGAGAACATGCTTGAAGCAACTGAAGCAACAGAGGGTGTCCCAAAACCTTCTCGTTTCTTGCTCCTGGGAGAGAGAGAGAAGGAAAGCATAGAGCAATAAAGGAATCAGAAAGGTTTTGTTTGCTGCCAAAAGAGGTTGTTTAGAATGTTTCCTTTAAATGCTACTGCAGGGATTGGTGTCAAGGCCTGTGAGAAGCAGCCCAAGTTCAGACCTGTCCTGCCCACATCCAGGACTGCGCATGGCTGTCTGATCCACAAGTGCTGGAAAGTTTCCCTGCTGTGACCTTGAGACCGACCCACTGACTCTGATTATTTGTGCCCATCACAGAGCACCAAGGAAGCCCTGAGAAAGTGGGGACCTTTGCCTTAGGTAGCTATAAAAAGGGCACTTGAGTGAAGTGAGTTCAGAGCTGAGCTTCAGAGGGCTCTTTGAACAGCCCTTGCAGGGAATGTAAAGCTGTAGGAAGCAAACCTGGGGACCTACCAGCAGGAAGAGCATCTCCACTCGAACAATTTCAGTGGATAATTGGGAAGGGAAACTAACTGTGCCAGTGGGGAGGGGGATGATGAGGCAGCTCCTTGCCAGGAAAGTGAGGGAGCACCTGGCTGCCAGGCAAAACACAGATTGCATAAGGCAGCACTGTTACAAGTGATTTTGCAGGGTTCCCTGGAAAGGTGGGAATCTTAGTGACAGTGAAGGATTATTCTATCCCTAAAGAACTCAGGGTCTAGCACAACTGTCAGGACAAGAAGCAGGAAGAGCCATTTGCATGTCTTTAAACACAGGACATCAAGGGAGAAACTTGAGCACAGAAAGAGAGGAGACAGCACCCTGAGCAGGTCCAGGGCTACGTGGGCAATAGCAGCATGGGCAGGGAGCCTGCCAGGGAAGACCAGAGAGGTTCCTCCTGGGGCAGTCCATGGGTCCTGCTGGGAACCATCCCATGGAGGATGTTCTTTCTCTCCTCACTTTCTCAAAAGATGCCCAAGTAAAGAAGTATTTCAACACAGACCTTTTCCTTCAGCCTCTAAGCAGGGTAACACACTCCCAACAGCTGCACTCAGCACTGGCAGGAGCCAGCATCTTTCCTAGCACCTCTGCCCTGTTATCCCTAACATTTCCCTCCAAGTTCAGCGTTAATCTACATCCATTCCTCTGGCTCACTGGATACACAGCAGTTCAAAGAGAAGAGCAAGCCTTGAAGGCAGGGAAAAAATAGTGCAGGGGGGCAGAAGGCAAGACCCAGCAGTGATGTTAGTGCCAGGCTCCTGTTGTATTGAACTGCAAAGGAGGGGTTTGAGGATGAAAGCTTTGGCCTCCATTACTAGCATTTTCTGTAAGGACAGGTAAGACAGAGAAATACATTTTTTCATTGCATGTTTGAGTTGTGAAGAAATCAACAGGAAGGGACAATCAGCTTTCCAGAGTGACAAGCCATTCATTTTGACTTTGGGGAACTGATTTGAATGCTCTGAACATAGGTGGACATGGCAAATATCCTCTCCAGATGCAGAATCTGCTACCAGGGTCTCTGTTTCTTCTCTCTGACACAGGATACCTGCTGGAGATGTGGGTGTTTCCCTAGGGCCATCATGGCAAGGCTATTCCCCACTGGGGGAACACATAAATGTGGGGCTCTCCTCCCTCAAGAGCCACAAACCATGAGTTGAGCATTGAAATGGACATCAGTCTGCCTGAGCCAGCCACCATATGATTGAAGACAAGGTTTGATCCTTGTAGGTGCAGTAAAAAGAAAACAGCAAAATTAAACACATGCAATGCTTCAGGACTTTATTGTTGCTGTAGAGTAACTGGTACATGGTTAAAACATTCTAATAATATTATCAGTGAAATCTGAAAACTAAGGCTTTCTGTAGGTTTGAAGTATCCTGGTGTTTCCTTTCACACAGTGCACATATAAAATCAAGTTATAAAAACACAGATCTTTTTTAAACAACACTGATTGATGCAATGCACAAAACTAGGAACTACATTTCCTATGGTCAAGACAACACCTTACAGACCAGCTTTGGGCCTTGCAGCTTTGAAGTCAAGAGAAAAATATCTTGGTCTGACATCCTGCTACCCAGATGAGCCTGATGACACACACAGATGGCAGGATTTCAACCTTCTGTTCTGAGCAGAAAGAAAGAAACCCCCTGATGCTGATGAGGAAACATTTGATTGAGCAAAGGGGAGCAGCATCCTTAAAGCCTGGCCTTGATCTCAAATGATTATACAAGACCTGTAGGTCCTGCAGACACAGCTCAGAGGTGTAGCTGCTGGGATTATGAGAGAAGGTGAACTGGGACAAACCTGCTACTGAGAGAGACGAGTCCCAGTGCCAGTCCACGTCCCATGGAAGAGGGCCATGTGATTCCTGGCATACTAGCACCTTGAACCCAACACCACTGAAAAAATTTCAAAGTGATTTACCCAGCACAGAATCACAGAATGATTTAGGTAAGAAAAGAACACTGAGTCCAACTTTAAACCCAGCACTGGCAAGTCCACCACTAAATCATGTCCCTAAATGCCATCTTAGTGATCTTCAGAAAGGAAGACAGTGTAGGAACAGAGCAGTCTCCAAGAAATTTGTAAAAATCTACATTTTTACCAGAGGGAAAAAAAGCATTCACAGAAAAATCTTCCCCCGTTGCCTTAATCATTTTTTAAACAAAGAAGCTTCTCTATCCACAAAGCTTTTAGTTTTTATTCAACATTTTTTCCATCTTGCATTTCTAATTGACCTGGAAAATTATGCATATAATCTAAACATTTACATCAGACACAAAGCCAACACCCTCCCTTGTGAGAGGAGGATTCTTCACTTACCACTTACTCTGCATCATGGAGTTGGGCACTGCAAACATGACATTACCGGCCACCAAGCAAATTATTCTTTCTCTTTGATCCAAACACATGAGAGAGGAAGACAAATTACAGATTTTGCAGGATGCTTTTACCACATTACAGTAGGTTACATATTTGGCTCCAGCTGGGAGAAAACCCCTTGGAAGGGTCAACAATGGATTGCATTGACTTCACTTTCAGAGCCCAACTTTAACTACGCAGAGATGTAAATCCCGCACTGCTTCATAACTAAGACTCACACTGATGCTCCTGATACATCTGATGACACCACAAAGTTCTCTGAACGACTGAGAAAAGCGTAGCTGGTATTTTATGTCACCAACACATGGAACCTGTCCTCTGAAGTCATTCCTGAAGACGATGTTAAGGCTATTGGAGTAGGCTGGCTATGGTTACTCCTGGTATGAAAGCACAGCCATGGCTCAGGACAGACTGGAAGAAGAAGCCTTTTAGGTCTCCTCTGCATTAACCACAAATGAGGTTTTTAGGTTTTCCCTTGCAGTGGGTTACCTGAATGTGCAGGGTATTAGCTGAAGAAAAACCAGGCTATGTAGGTTTAAGCTGCAACCATGCCTGTGGTATCACAGAATTGCTTTAAACAAAGACCTCAAGGTGCAGAAATGACCTCCTTCCACTCACGACAATGAAACACCAGTTGTCAGGTACACAAATACAAACATGAAAAAATCATTAAGAAACATAACCCTAAATATAAACCTAGTTTTATTTATTTTTAAGAAAAAAGGGATTAAAAAAATTGGAGTAAACCAGCTGGCTTCAAGTACTTTCCGCATAATAAACAATTAGTTATTTTAAGTATAGATTAAAAAAGACTTGTCACCTTGCACAGGACAGTTGAATAGAGGCTGGTGATTCGTTCAAAAAATGGTCTTTGAAACAAACACATTAGACAATATGCTTAGTGTTGTAATTTAGAAGCAAACAGGTGTGTCCACCAAGCCGACCCAACACTCGAGATATGCAGCACAGGACAAGACACATTTTGCACTCTGGACTTCCACATTTCACGGCAAAGCCACTCAACAAATGGAGCCAGGCCATCTGGGTCCAGCTCAAACAAGCCCTCATGCAGTAAAGAACAAATATTTAGTAAGTCGGGAAGTTTTTGCAGCAATTCCATTGATCAAGTTGTCTAAAATATTTGAGGTTGCAAAACAATCTAACCCGAAGACCTGAAGTGTATCCAAAGTGCTGGCAATGCTTTCATCTTTTTGTATGTGAGCATGAACATTACTTTTATTATATATGACAAGGAATACACTTGAAAGTGCCTTGTCTGAGTTTAAGCCTTCAGAATTTCTGGATGCCATGAAAATAAGGGAAAGTATTATAGTGGGAGCCCCAAAAGAACCCCCCAAAAACTGCAAAGGAGGCTGAAAAAGTAAAGATGTCATCAGGCAAACAGAGCCAATATGCAAAGGGAAGATGCAGCTCTTCCCTGTGCTAAGTCTAAAACCCAAACCCATTTCTTGTACCACCAAGGAGACAACCACTGCATTTCAACAGGTCTGTCTGACAGGCATGGAATGAGCAGACTTCCTGCTTATCATGGACACATGAAATGCCAAAAAAAGCAATGTGAAAATCAAAATTAATAGTAAAGAAAAAAAAAAAGGCATCTTGCCTACTCTAAAAACAAAATAAAATATTTTCAATCAAAGAGTGTCTACAAGGAAACCTTTTTGAAAAACATTTTCCAGCTACTCAGAGACAAACAGTTATTTTTGCCCATGAGAAAAAGCCACCAAAAAACCAATAAAAAACCAGCTCCCCTATCCTGCAGCTCTGCATACTACAGTAGGAACAAGTCTCCGACAGCTAACAGGGAGACTAAAACAGTATGAAACAGTGAGAGATAAAAACTCAGCTGCACAGGTCTATTAAATAATCCACAAAGACTTAAATGGAAGCAGAGGCAGCACTGTTTTCTGTACTATTCACACAAGACTGCAAGGCTTAAAAATCCTCCTGAGTGATCAAGCCAGAATAGTTGAATAGTGGTACGTTCAGTAGTGTTTGGAAAAGCTTATGCAAAAATACTACTTCAAAAAATAAGTTTGAGTATTTGAAATAGAAAAAAGAAACAGAACAACTTCTCCTTCAACTTTCACCTACCATCAAAACTTACCAGTTTTCCAAATCTGGTGCTTACTTCATGCCAATGTGACTACAGAGAAATTTATACATCTGTCTCTCTTAGCTGAACTGTTTGGGCCTCTACATGAAACTCCAGTGCATGTCACATTTATTAATGTCCTTATGATTGTTCAATAATCCAGCAATTTGTTTCTTAATGACAGCAGAATGCAGTTGCTAGCTGCTTGTGAGAGCAATGTTGAAATTACATTCAGAGATTAAAAACTACCATTTTCATATGTAGCAATAACTAACATTTTTCTTTCTCTTCACAGAATCATGTGCAAATGTCTAACAACGGCGATAGTAAAAGACAATTCTCATGCAAAAATTGTTCCCTGTGCATAAAATTTGCAGGGCATCTCAAAACCACCCTTCCTCTATCCCAGAACTAATTGATTTTTACTTTCGTGTCATGAAATTTCTGTTGCTTTTTAAAATACTGATGACAAGCGAGTTCAATGAGTTCCAGCCCACCAAATACCTTTTGCTGCACAACGAAAAAGACGATCATGGATGCAAAATACCACTGTGCAAAGCTGTAGAGGTACAGCAGTGCGAGCATTCCAAGCGGGAACACCGTCCAGTACAGGAGCGAGGCGCACTTAACCGCCAGGACCCTGAGCTCGGATTTACAGGGTGGGACAATGCTTTGCCCTGTGGCACTGAAGCTTTTTCCACCTTCGTAGAAGTGTCGGAGTCTCTCCTCTTTCTCTTCCCAGCGCTTCCGGCACCAAAGCTGCAGCTCCTCCTTAGAAGTGGGCACTGTCTCTATGGGGTATCTCTGGACGTGGAAGTGAATCTCCTTTGGGAAGTTTCCATTCAAAAGGTGCTTCTCTGTCTGAGGAATGTTTTGGGGGTATGCCACAGTTATGTCATGGATAGCATCGAGATTGTCACCTAGAAGGAAGTTTGGGGGGAAAAAGATCAGTACAGATCATGCAACAGTCAAAACACTAATCTGCTTCAAGACATGATTGAAAACTTCATTGCCTGTTCTGAATCTGAGCAAAAAGCTTTGCAAATAGGATTATATACAGCACAAACTAATGCAGAATTACAATAGTAAGAGAATAAAGTCAAATTTAAAGGAGAGAAAATGCACTTCTGGCCTTGGATAACACGTGCTGTGAATCTGACGTTCAGCTGTTTGGGTACGGACAGCGTAGCTAACCATTTAAACAGCAACTGCAGATTAGAAATTCAGGAGGATATTGATGAAAAAAAACCCTTACTCTTTATTAGCATGTCTGATTGAGCCAACACTCTTGAAAGGATATCAGTATTGCTAAAGCAGGCCTTACTAGAGCATCCTTATACAAAGTGTTTTTACATTTTGCACTTTCTAAATAGCGTCTTTATCCCCCGGCCTCTGAACAGACATTCTTTTTAGATTTCATAAAGTAAATTCTGCTAGTGTAAAACTGGTCTAAAAATAGGCTTGTGGTGCACTGAACGTTGCATAACTGTTAAGTTCTGCCAGCAGTGATTTATGTCGCTGTTTTTATTTGGCTGGCTGGCTCGGGGCAAAATAGAATTGGAGACTAAAAGCTGTCTCCAGTTGCAGCAATTGAAGACTTTTGCTCTCACAGATGATGCCACTTCTTGCAAAGATGATCAAAACCTACTCTTTAGCCCCACTCTTCGTTTTTATTTGCTTCCCCTCCCTGGCATTTTGGTTTTCCTTTACAGCCCTAAAAATTATATAGCCAGGATAGAAAGTTACTTTAAAAGGCCACATTCAAAATGATATATCTAAAGTTCAACTCCAAATATCACAAGAGGGGGAAAAACCCTATTCGGCCTTTCAGAGTATTTTATAATTGTGCTGTCTTGAAATGATCTCTCTCAGATGGTTTTGTGGCAGGTTACTTGGGTTTTTAAACAGATTTATATGGCTCCTTGGAGGTCTAACAGAGCAAAACTCAATAGTCCATCTTTTGTCTAGCTCTGGGATCACCTCTGAACTGAGCAGAGAATCCCTGTGTTCTGCAGGGTAAAATATTTCAGATCTCCTTCCAAGAGATGCCAAAACTGAACATTTCTTAAAAACCCTTACAAAGGGAAATAATGGCCAGCCTGTTGCACCTTAGCACAAAACATCTTAGTTTTGAGAACAGCTTGCATTTTTGCTCCCCTATTCCAAATATTTCTACCATCAGAATTACAGTCATCCTACAGGACAGACATCCATCCCCTAGTTCCTGGCCCAACCAGGGCAAGGGCTGCTCCATATACCTCCAAGGGATGTCCATCTCTTACAGTCTCCTTCCTCCTGATCCTCCATAGCTCCCCAGGTCTAGTGAAACATAAAACCTACACACTTTACTCCAAGACGGAGGCTGGAAAAGTCCAGCCTTCCTGATATCCTGGTATCAAAAAAGCCTTTCATGAAAAGTTTTTGGCTGATGAGTTTCTTGCACATCTTGCAGTCATTCATGTCTGGGCAGCTAAATTATCAGTCTGCCAACTACATGAACTACTTGAAAAATCAAGGCTTTACACTTAAGGGCCACTGGCACACAGACCACAGGTAATAAATCATCAGATCTGCTTAAGACACTAATTTTCTGACTCTGTGCAAGCAGGACTGGCAGGACTCCCTGCACTCACACAGCTGGTCTGATATCTTTAGCATGAAGGTGTATTTCTCCCCATGAATTCCTGATCAGAAATAGGAAAGCCTCTACTCTTTCCCTATGGATCCATAGCATCCCCAGACAAGATACTCTCCAGCAGGGCTCCTCATCAGACTGCAGAAGGTCTAGACTACATTATGGCTTCTTAGTCATCCGTAGAACAAAGCTCAAAGAGCTGCACAGAGGAGGATGGATGTTACTATTTTGACATTACACGTGGGGAAATTGAGGCAAAGGATGATGACATGGCCTACTCTGTGAGTCCAGCTGGAACTAGTATCTCCTAATTCCAGCTGCAAGGTTCATCTATGAAAGTGTATTTTACACAGGAAGAAATGAAACTTCAAAGGTAAATTTAGCATATCTGAAAGAACAGAAATATCAAAAAGAGAGAAAACCAGAATACCAGGTTTCATATGCAAGAGGCCCCTTGCTTGGGTCATACATATTTAAGAACTCTACACAAATGGCAGCCTGAAGCTTTAATTCCCTGGCAAGGCAAGCTACAAGACAATCTGCTAAAAAGAATAAAAGCCACCACAGCAGACAAAGGTAGACCATTCATAAGAAGGGACTAAACTCCCTTAGGCTAGGTTTAATCAGGCAGCTCTGAACCTGCATCCTTTGAGCATCTTTACTGTCTGTTTCCCTGTGAAGTTAGGCTGTTGTCTCTGCCATCTGGAGATATCTAACAGCACGTGTTTCAGATCAATAGCAAAGTGCCAGTCAACCAGAAAATCAAGCGATCCTAAGTGAAGACAGAGTGCAGTCACTGACTAAAAGATATTTTTGCCACCTGAATTTAAAGATCTGCTTCAAATACCTGTTTCCGCTCATTTTAAGAAAATGTTTTCCTAAGGGAAACCACATCATTCTACTTCTCTAGAGGGTCAAAAAAGAAGTAAGCAAACATATCTGTTCATAACTCAGAGAAGCTGTTGGAGGACAAAACACTTCTTGCAATGTTTTTAGTCACATCTGAGGGATCATCTTTGTCCTGTGTGTATCTATGTCCATTGGGGAAGGAATGAAGGACAAAGAAAATCAAGTAATGTTCAGAGATTTGCATCTGAAATCTAATCAGGCTAAGAATCTGCCATTTAGGCTAAAATGTCAGGCAGGTAGCCCAGCTCCTCAGGACAAACAGAAACACCAGTTTCAGTAGCTTTAGAGTCTCATGACTTTCTTCCTGCAGTAGAACTATGTATCCTTCATACCCACGGATAACATTCAGTCCTATGCTTTATAAAAGCACCTCAGAAAAGAAAAGCTTACTGCAGTGCCCAGAAGTGAATAAAAAGTCTATTTCTAATTACTGTTAAGTGGCTGTAAACTGCACAACATGAAGAGGATGATTAATCCATGTGGCAGTCTCCATTCAGGGATGACAAAATGCCCCAAAAGCACTATTCTTTAACTTACTAAACTTTCTGTGCCCCAATCAAAGTTATTTATATTTCAGCTCCGTTGATACACGACATTACTTCAGGCGATTACAATGCACAGCTGGTTGCTTTGGGCACTGTAGTAAGAGGTGACACAGGGAGAACTTGACCAGGCTCAGGACCAAAATATCAGCACCAGAGAAAGACACTGTCTTTTAAAAAACACTTCCAAGGAAAAATGAGGACATTTTCTTTCACTACATCAGTTGTTCCACCAGAATTTTTATCCTGTGTTAGAACTTGAAGCATCTGGTAGCCCAGTGCAGCTCCATTTCTGCATTCCCCTGCCCCAGCAAACCTGACCACACACGCCCAATATACTCATGCACAAATGCATGTGTACTATACATGGGCACAGACTGCCAGTCATGGGCCAACATGGACAGAAAACAGCTCTCAAGCAACCAAAATAGCTCATGATGCTCCCCTCTCTGGCTGATTAAGATGAAGGCCAGTCAGAGGGAATTATACACAGGCTAAGGATGCCTCCATAACTGCCTGTAGCCAGTCTGTGCTGCAGCTGGCCCAGATCCTTGGCTCTCCCAGGTGCTGGTACCTGGACACACAAGCCCTTGGGCCCACAGTCCTTCTCCAGTGGGGGTACAGACTCCTTGCATGCACTGCTGGCCCCTCCAGGCTTTACACACTGAGGACCTCACAGTAGCTGGTCTTCGGATCCTCTCTTTCCTAGCTGTCTGTTCCTCTCTTAAACATCCCATCATAAGCCTTGTCCAAACCCCAAATGGTGCTCTTTGGCACCCTGTAATGATGCCCAGAGCCCTGCCTCAGTCTGTAAGGTGATGGACAAGGCCCTCTTGCTGTGACTCCTGGCCCGTGGGCAGATGGCCCCCCTGTGACTGGGGTAGGGGCTCTGTTCCTCCATGTGAGCTTTGGGGTTTTCCCTGCCTGCCCTTCTGCCTCTGTGCTCCTTTGCACGGATGCAGACAAACCTTTTCTCTCACTGCCTATTATAAAACCTTACAACCAAGGGCCTCCTACTAGGTTCAAAAAAAAGATGTTACAGGTAAACTGAAAATGACTTTTAATTGTGTGTTCAATAACACCATGCCAGCACAGTATTTTAATTCTAGGGGGAAAAAAAACAACCCACCCTGAATGTAAAAGGCAGGATTAAACTGTTTTCAGCTTCCTTCAAACACATGCACAAAGAGAATATTGCAGTACAGCTACAATTGGAGACAATTGCCAGAGGTGAAGCTCAGCCCTACAGCACAATCCCAAGTAAGTGGGATGGATCCATCCCCTGGTCCTGGATGGATGGGCCCATTCCTTGTGTTAAAGTGTTGCTTGGGAGCTCAAGCACAGCCCATTCCTCAGTTCTGACTCACACCAACTACAAGGACACTTCCCTGCCCCTACCCAGCAATGCTGAGCAAGCTCACTGTGAGACAAAGGGATCTGTACAAACAGGGACTCGAGGGCCAAAACAATGACTCAGAACAGGAGCTCTGAAAGCCAAAATGACCACCAGTGAGCTAAAAAAGAGGATGGCCCCAAGGCAAATCCATGCAATGAACTTAGACTCTCAGCAGCTTCAAAGGTGAATTGGGCAGCCGAGTCTCCTTGGCATTAACAGCAGTGGCTATTACCCATTTCCATCCCTAGCAAGGATCTCAGCAGCCCTAATTTGTCCTATTTTAGTTATCATTGACATTCCTTTATACCTTACGAGGATTATACCGTCTCTTCCCCGGCTCTGATCCAGCAGAGAGGATGCTATTCTTAACCAGGGTACATCACAGAACAGCAGCTGATGAGCTGCTGAGCCACAACGGGGAGAGGCACACGGAAATGCTCTCACAACAGAATATTCATGATCACCTTAAATAAGGCTGCTCTGTTAAAAGTGGGACCAGTATGTGAGGCCCTTGTCCATTCCATCTCCCAGCTCAATGTAACTGCTTTCTGCTGCAAAGTGACACACCTGTCCCTTTATTGCACAGCTCCAGATATTTCATACATTTCCAGGCTTCCTTAAATCACCGGCTGTCACTCGCCCAACTATGCCTTAATATCCTTCAGTCTATACACATTTCCTTAGGAAACCCAAGAGGAGGAGGCTTGGTACTTTTGTAAATAAACTGATCGGTAAGATAATTAAAAAAAAGATGGAAACAAGAAGAAAATTTGTCAGGTTATACAATACCTGAGTATTGTACATTAGCATTAAACACAGATACACTTTTGGACATTAAAACAAAAGCCATCTAAAACTGCTTACTGGGAAATATTATTGTCCTGGCTCACGAGATTTGAGTGATTTTTCTTGGAGAACACAGTATCAGGAGGGAGCAGCTTCAAGGATTTACAGCCCCTCCTGGGAAGTATCACACTTGTAAGGATTTAAAACTCCAGGCAGCCCTCTTTAAAGCAGCGGTGTCAGCTGGGGTTAATCTAAATCACTTTCAACTCAGTAGTTATTGGAAATCTTTTTTAGGTAAGTGTAGCAATCAAATAAGCAAACAAAAAAAGACAGAATGATAATGCTGGCTTTGATTAACAGAGAAGAGTGATCCTGCATACCAATTCTTTCTACACCTATCTGATTTCCCACTAGCACTGCGATGCAAGGAGAGAGGGAGACCTTCCACCTGCTGACACGGAGGAGTTAAGGACACTGCACCTCTAGTCCCTGAGGGTGGGAGCCTGGGGAAAGGACAGCCCTGTCTGCTTTCTGCTCCCCAGCAGGAAGGAAATGTGCTCTGGGTGCTGCATACAGAGTAGAAGACTACTGAGGTCCCAAGGACCTTCAGCCCACATAGTACAAAGATCAAGAGATATAAGGACATTCTCACAGCCATCAGCAACCACTACATGAACTTAATTCCTTTGCTAAATACATTTAAATCACATAGTTTCGAAGCCTGATGCTATATCTCATTAATGTGTAAACAATACCACTGACTGCTGAGAGGGTGGTGGTGGGGAGGGAGGGAGAACCGCTTTGACTTTGAAATCTCTGTAAATACCTCATTTAATTATTTTAAGACCAGACAGAATGTTATCATCATCTAATCTGATCTCCCGAATGACACAGGAGCTTATGCAGAATGCTTTCGGTTTTGCCATGGGATGTGGTGAGACAGACATCCCGCACTGCCCTAAAGCTTTTACCACGAGATAAGCAATTCCCCTAATTAATCAGGGGGGCGTGTATGTGTCTGTGTACATTATTTTTGTACTTCTACTTCCTAACCATCTAACTTGGCTAAATTAGAGAGCTGTCTGCACACAGAGGTAAGGGGTGGTATGATCTGTCAACCTCGTAAGTTGCTCCTGAACAAACTAAACCTACTTAGTTTCTGAAATCTCAATATGAAACATGGTTTTTAAAGCTCAAATCCCTTTAGTAGCTCTCGGAATCTCTTCTAATATGTCAATATACTTTTCAAAGCATGGGTGCTGGAACCAGTAGAATTTTCCACAATTGCCTCATTAAGTCCATACGCAGGAATCTAGTATTAACTTTCCTACTTCTTGTTTTTTCACTCTTACTGTGACAGAGCCTGAGATTCTCTCACCCCAGGCTGTGTCTGCTAATTGGCTCCACCAACTCCATCCTTGGCTGCATCCAAAGCAGTGTGGCCAGCAGGTCTAGGGAGGGGATTCTCTCCCTCTGCTCCGCTCTAGTGAGACCCCGTCTGGAGTGCTGCATCCAGCTCTAGGGTCCCCAACATAAGAAGAATGTGGACCTGTTGGAGCAGGTCCAGAGGAGGCCATGAAGAGGGCTGGAGCACCTCTCCTATGAAGCCTGTGAGAGAGCTAGGGCTGTTCAGCCTGGAGAAGAGAAGCTCCGGGGGGACATTAGAGCACTTTCCAGTACCTAAAGGGGGCTACAAGAAAACTGTTGAGGGACTTTTCACAAGGGCATGTAGTGACAGGACAAATGGGAATGGCTTTAAAGTGAAAGAGAGTAGGGTTACACTATGTATCAGGAAGAAATTCTTTATTGTGAGGATGGTGAGACACTGGAACAGGTTGCCCAAAGAAGCTGTGGATGTCCCATCACTTGAAGTGTACAAAATCAGGTTGGATGGGGCTTGGAGCAACCTGATCTAGTAGAAGGTGTCCCTGCCCATGGCAGAGGGCTTAGAACCAAATGATCTTTAAGGTCCCTTCCAATCCAAACCATTCTGTGATTTTATGATTCACATTTATTGCTTGAACACATCTCTCCCCTTGCCCTCTCCATAAGTCAATTAACGAGGACTGCAGTTAAGCCTGCCAGCTCCCTTCCTTCTCTCCAAACCAAATCAGGTGGTTTAACATGGAGTAGTCCAGTCATGTTATGAGAAGTCAGTACTGTGGGAAACCCAAGAGCAGATCAAGAAGTCTCTTATCCTGATCTGCAAGTTAAGATGTATCAAGTGCTAAACTGATTCTTAGTTTGTGGACTAATTGTACAAAAATACTGGGCATGGGAGCTGAAGCCAAACACAGAAGATTTAGCTCATAATTATTGCAGCCATTGTTTACACAGCTGTGCTTTACAGGACAAATACAAGTATGGGTTGTGGTGGTGAATTTCATGCGCTTCAGGACAGCTTACAGCTTCCACTAAAGTTTCACAGATAAAACTCTGCCTTGCCACCTCTCCAGTCACAGGGCCTCTGACCCTGCTGCTGTCAAAGTCACAGCCAGCTGGTCTGAAACATCTCATGTGGCTCCTGGGTACCACTGTCAGCACAAACCCAATAACGACTTCAGGAACTGAGGCTGCTTGTTTAGAAGAGGAATCTCTGAGCAGATGAGGGAAAGATGTGCATGGGAAAGGGGGGACTCAGACATGGCAACAGGGAATGACCCAGTGGCTCCATCCACAAGACTGCCCAGGAGCTGCTGCTCCTCAGTCTTCCCTTCCCGGCTCTGAAGGGTTATTTTACAAATTGCAAAGCAAAAGCTGGTTGAGCTATATATAAAACAAAAATATGCGGAGAGAAGGGAATGAAGGGATAAAAGGGTTGGAATAACAAGTTATTTTCAGTCACTAGAGATGACCAGGCAAAACTGACTCACCACTCTTTACTCTATCATTCCCAAACTATATTTAACAAATCCAGATAACAAAAATGCCATGTTTGTTCCCTTGCCTGCATATCTTCTCTCTCCCAGCCTCCCATGCTACAAGTCTGCTCTACACACACATACGGGATTTGGTTTTCACAGCTATGTTACATGTTAGGCAGAAGACACACTGTTTCTAGGCTTATAGGACACCACTAGTTTTTCATACAGAAAAATGATGTTTCATGTGACAAGACACTGAGACAAGATGTTTCATGTAACAAGACTGAGAGAGACACTGACACACCGGTATGAAACTTTCCAACTTCACTGAGCTCAAACATGAATTTCCTGGCAAACAGCCAACCAGCTCAGACAAGAATCGCAATTATGCCTGAAATGAAGGTAATTTATTACACTTCAGTGAAA
This sequence comes from Pardalotus punctatus, assembly GCA_013400915.1. Lineage (NCBI taxonomy): Eukaryota > Metazoa > Chordata > Aves > Passeriformes > Pardalotidae > Pardalotus > Pardalotus punctatus. The sequence continues at coordinate 215,369 of VZTX01006384.1, read as the reverse complement.
TCCTTTCAGAAAGCATCATATGTACTCCACCTTGTCATGATAAGATGTCTTGCTAGACAGGCAAATGTACCTAAAATAGGAAATGGCTGATTTATTTTTATTTTTAAAAAGAATGCTAAACAAGTCATCCAAGTATTTCTGGAAAGCTAAGTATCATTACAATTAAGCAAAAATAAGACACCAAGTGCCCTTAAAATAAATCATACACAAACACACAGAGTTTATTCTTATCTTTCATATAACAGACTATCCACCTAATTCTTCTGTACTTGTTGGGCATTTCAAATCCCTGGGAATCTGAGAAAGAAGTAATCCACCCCTGCACATTTTTCTCCTGTCTGCTTGAATGAACAATCTCTCTCCAATGCAGATGAAATTAAACATCAATCTCTACAAGAGAAAACACATCCACATTCGAGGTAATCCAGTTCTACCAGAATCCAGCTGTTGATTCTGTTATTTCAACTGCCACTTCTGACTGGCCTCACTGAGTTAATGGTAAAGCAAAACACTCTGGAAGAGTTTACATACACAACTGTCATACCAGTGATGCTCAACATTGCAGGATGTTACTGCTAGGTAAACAATGGAGCTGGCTTAAACCCTGGAATTTCTGGAGAAGAAAAGTGGTACATTTTTAAAGATATAAGCAGTAGCAGTATGCATGAACTGCCATGTTCTAGCACAACAACATATGTAGGCTTTCAGGATCCCAATTAAAATACAAGCATTGAAGAGGTTACATTTCCCAATCTCCCTGGTCTTCTTATTAGATGTTATTTATTTCCCTCAATGCTTCCAAAACCATTTCTCAAACTCTTTTCAAATGTTTTTGTCTCTTTTCTATACTTCTAGGATTTTTTGGGATGTAAGGTATGAATTTTCTCACCATTTTTAATCACTTTCACATTGCCTTAAATACACATTAGCCAAATCTGCAGACCGAGCATGCAACTTATTTTGAGTCTTTGGTAAAGTCACTACAAACCTAGTGTGAGTCACTGTGAGTAGAGGAAACTAATTCATCATAGATACTCAGTAGGAAGCAGTTGTGACAGTTCTTGCTCAGTAATAAACAGCTCAAAGTGCACCCCATCTCCTTGGAAATGCCATGGATTCTCACTGTCCACCAGCCCTCACTTCAGGCCAGTGGAAGGATGGTGCTATGAATAGCATAACACCATCCACTGCTGCATTGCAACAGTTGTAATAAGAAAGTAAGTGATGACTATTAGAGAAAAGACATTTTATTCTTGGCTTTTAGGATGTTACAACTACTCATTTTTATAATTCAGATATAAAGGTCAGCTTCCTTTCCACACCTTACTCTACATTTCTCCCTTTTCTCAGTAGCTACAGACAAGCACCCTTTCCTTAATCCAGTGCACTTTGCTATCTGTTCTCACTACCCAAAACCAACCGCTAGAGAGAACTCTTCAGCTGTGCACTGACCTGACACCGACTCCAACCCTGCCCCTTCACACTGTCCCAGGCATCACTCACGGGCCTTCAGCAGCTCCAGGAAGAGCAATCTGGAATTAGAGGGCACCTCTGATTCCATGCAATACAACAGATTGCCTAGATTATATACCCAGTACCATTATACTTGGGATACACAACACTGAAAACACATTTTGAGATATTTGATATTACAAATACAGCCCATCCCAAACCAAAATGCTAGATGAAAATGTACCCTGCACCAAAAATAGAGTATGAACTGGATGTTGAAAAAAACACCTGCTAGCTGCCACCTCAAATATTTGGATGGAGTGTTTCTGCAGATGTCCTGAGCCGATCTCTTGCACGCCTCACCGATCTGTGCTATTGCCATTCTTGGTCACAGTGGTTTGTTTTCATTTCTGTGTACAAAGCAGGAGGAATGCAGAACAGCACCAGCAGCCCCACAAGAAGGCATAATTTCAGCACACAGAAAATAGTGATGTTTATAACCTCTCTCCAATGGACATATACACTTAAGCCATATCATCCTTTAGTTTCACCTTGATTTTTAAACCCAGGACAAGGATTTTTCTCTCAAAACATTTCATTCTCTGCTGTTAGAAGAACTTCTGTCAGGAGCATCTGTTTTATTATCTGAATTTTCAGCTGAGGCATATTTACATAGAAATGAGCTCATCTATACATCTCAGGAAGAGAAAATGGTTTGGGATAGAAAAGCACTCATGTTTCAATTCAGCAGCAAAGCCCTAGTCATGAAAGAGTCAAGGAAACAGAGCCTCTACCGTACTTTAATCTCCCCTTCTTTATTGTAACCGTCTAGATGTAACTTAGCGCTTTGAAATTCAACTCTAACACTGCTAATTCAATTTCCATGCTTTTTTTCCACCGCTGACTGACCACACAAACCATAGAGCCCCCTGAAACAAGAGTGTATAGCACTGCACAAAACAGGCATTTAGACCCACAGCTGCCCGCACCAAGATATGAACTTATTGTTCCCAATCCCCTGGCGCTAAAACTGTTTCCACCAGACCATGATACACACAAGTGAACAAATGTTATTAAATTTAATCAGCCCAGTACTTGGGGGAGCCATCTTAATCAGAACGGGATTTAATGAAAAGCCGCAACGCCAATGAATACTCTTTAATTACGACTGACTAATATTTATCCACAAAGAGGAATTTGTTTCAGGATTAGTCTGAGACCTGGAAGAAGCCAAAGACATCAATTTAATAATGGAATGCCTAATTAAAGTATAATGGAAACCTAATTGTGATATACTGCTTTGTAGCGCACATGATTTATTTAGAACAATTACTTTTCACTGGGCTCATTAGGGAAAGTTAAACAAAACACAATAGTAAAAAAGAAGAGGGAAAAACAGACACACTGAAACTTCCAAGATGATTATAATCAACTGATGAAAGACAGTGACATATTTGTCAGATAAAACACTGCCATCCCTCCGCAGGCTGTGATTAAACTTTCTAAAAAGGATAATGATTATATAGTTTTTTTCCTCCCTAATGACACAGGATCAGACCCAAACCCCACTGCAGCTACTTGGTGGAGCTCTGCTGATGGAAAGGAGCCATGAAGTTGAAGGGTCTGATGGCCTTTGGATCCTCCTCATGCAGAGAAACCTCACATAACACATGCACCCTCCCAGCTGCTATGGAAGGAAAGGACAACCAGTGCAGACCCCTCCAGTCCTTCCTACTGCAGGAACTGATTGCAGGACTGACTGTTCTTGATCAGGATGCACTTCTTTAAGAAGGGCTAGCCTTACAGGTATTTACCCATGGCACATAACTGAATGTCTCCTGTTTTTTCCCTAAATAAAAAGCTGTTCAACCCATTCTCACTGTAAAACCAAGCATCCTCCTGATGGCACTGGCATGGTGGTCCCCACAGGATACTGTGCTAGTTGCTAATCCTTCATTCACTCAAGCCAAGGTGAAGGACATGTACTGTTTATTTTGCATCACATTTCTAGAGTGTCAGAGCAAACTGTGTTTGTTCTTTTCACTGGTAAAATGCTAGGAAAACTGAAAGAGGTGCTCCTCTATCCTGCAGTGCCCTGCAGAAAATAGACACGGGGAGGTCCAGGAGCAGAAGAATTTCCTCTGACAGTGACTGCTGGAACCACTGACCAATTCCCTCAGCTTAGTTTTGTTTAACCAGTGATGTGAGAATGGCTGTACCAACAGAAGCTGTCATGCCAATGCCATAGAAAAGAAAAAGGGATACTACATACCACCGGATGTGTGAAAACACAGTCCCATTGCCTTACAGATGTATCGGGGATTGCAGCCATTTTAAATGCACAGCCACAAAAAGATCTGTCGCCAGTGATAAAATGATTTTGTAATTTTTTTTCCCCAACTATTGCTGTTCATAAAGGTGCTTAGAAAAATTACATTGAATTCAATCCCTTGAATGAAAATGAACAAAGACTGCTGTGAGTACCTGGACAGTCACTCCTGAGCCTAGATGGAAGCTGAATTTTGGGCACTCATCTTGTACTTTCACATGTGGGATGCTGTCAATCTACCAGCCAGAGAAGCAAAAACTGAATTCCTTTTGCAAAGACAGCTAAAGAGTCAGATACAGGCCAGTGGTTCACCTTCAGATCTGGTCTCAGTGTCGCAAGAATAAGGCTGAGAGAGACCATTTATCCCAGTATGTGATGGCCCAACACTGAGCCAATGTGCTTCTCTGCTCAAGGCAAAGACAACCAGGTTTAGGGTCATCCTCTACACTTTGTACCTTCACGTTAAAGACGTGTACAGCAGCGGTCTGCTGGTTTTTACATGGATCAAAAGGCAACCCCATGCTGGCAGCTGAAGTCATAGATGAGAAATGTTGTAAATCCTTCTTGTACAGGCATCTTTGAACAGAAGTCTAAAATTGGTTTCCTGAAAACATCTGCTACAAACTTCCATCTCTGAACTCCAGTGGAACGTGTAACTCCATTGGCACTGCACGCTAGAAAGCTCTGAAAGCACTCATCACTAATGTTTTTAACATTGCTTTTTAACACAAATATGAGTATGTACATAACTAAACCGCAATGAATAGAATCAACTTAGGCAGTTGAATTTATTTCATAGGAATTACAGAAACAAATGGCCTGCAATTAAAAAAGTCCATTGTTGTCAGTACACAATTGTTTTCCTTAAATATTTTAACTCAAGGAAAAATGTAGCCCCCTAAACTTCATACAGTGCATGGAGAGGACAATGCTTAATTAATGGGAGAAGCTATGTGTCACAACAGAAAATCCTTTTGAGCTATGTTTTCCACAAATACTTTGCTATCCCTGACACATTTGAGTTCAGAAACACTTTCCCTCAAAACCACCTGAACAATCTCTCTGCATGTTGCTCTCCTAAGCACTACCACAGAAAGTACAAAAGGCATCATGTAAGTCCTCATTCCACAGCTTCCTCCACTGGGAGATCCCAAGGTATACAGGAACAGCAAACAGATGGAAAACACATTGGGAGGACATCCCAGAAACCTCCATGCTCCTCAGCAGAATGTTGCTATTTTCCCTCAAGTGCTCCTGATCATAACCCTGTTCACTGCAGACAACATTTAGCCTTGCTAAATTCTGCCTCAATACCCACGGACAGGCTACACACCATCTGCACAGCCTTCAGAGTAAGACTGCTATTCCCACTGACATTTGGCCTACGGACACAAACAACTGTGGAGGGCCTCAGGCAGGAGGGAAAGGACAAGAGCCCTCCTGAACACCACTAAGTGTGCCAATGCCTCTGCTCTGGAGGAATGAGAGCCAAGGAAGAGACCCAGCCCAGGGCTGATGTAAAACTCCCAACTGCCTGCAGGAAGGCTTTGCCATGGTACAGCACAATGGCTTCACCAGCCATATGCAAATGGATGTCTCCCATGTTCCATCCCCGTGGGAAGGGAAAAGCCTGTCCGTACAAATGGCAACAAAGACGTTGCCACTGGGTCACCTGGCGGGTCAACACAGGTGGTGAGAGAGTTGGAGTTTATCTGAAGAGCATAATCCCTCTTCTGAGGAACAGTTAAGACTTTTCAAGAGCTGCTGAATGATGAACTGCCATTTAGTCTTCCAAAAATAAACAACAGGGTGATGAAAAATCCAGTGTAGCTCGGCTGAGCAAGTATAGTTTAGCTCTAAGAGGTAATTCTGGTCAAAACCTTTCTCTCTTTTGGCAAACACAAGCCAAGAAGAACTTCAGTAGCTTTGATATACTTTTGAAACATGGAATGCATGGAATGCTGAAACCCACAGTCCACCACTCAGTATATTTGCTGCCTAAGCAATGGTGACACAAATTACCTCCCACCAATTCTTCCATCTGCCCTGCTTCCAAGAGCACTAAAACAAATAAACACACAAAACAATAAGCAATTATAGCATGAATATCTCTGGAACTACACATACTTAGTGACTGAGACAAAATAAATACACACTAAACAGTAATCCTCTTATTTTTTTTCTCCCAAAGCCATGTCAACCCACAGTCATGAGTTCATTAAGTGATGACAGGAACTTTAACTGTGTTGCTCTATCATAGAAATGGTCTTTCAAATGTCCAGGCAACAACAAAATTCATTTGACCATCTGATGACAACTGTCCAAAAACCTGCAGTAACTCATGTTTAAGTGGTCTGCACGCCAAAGTGACAAATGATTTGATTAGTTTATAAGACATTTTGCAAGACAAATCAAAACACAACGTTAGAAGAGTGAATATGCTGCTGTAGTAACAGCTAATGTCTCAGGTTACAAATGGAATATTTTTCTAGATCAGTCTGTGATCTGAGAAGTCGTCATAGTATCACTCCACTCACCAACTGCAGACATGAATGAATAATTCTATCCATAGAGTAAAACCCTGGCACACTTTGGCATTTTAAATGGACTAGCACATTGAGTTATGGCACTGCCTGTGATGAAATAACATTGTAGGCAAGAGCCCCAAGATGGAAATGAATTGGCTACTCTCCATCTGTCTTCACTGACTTTCAAAAAACTTCTCCCTCGACACTAAGAGTGAAAAATTAGGAACCAACATCTTTTTACACTCATTGGTAAATTATCTTATTTAATCTGAAATAGGAAACTTACGGAAGTGTGGAATGCTGTCTAACTTTACTCTTTTCACACCTTTTAAGCTATTCTGGCTACTTCCCAGTTACAACTACAGGGCACATTTCTGTATTGCTCCCTGTGCTACACATCTTCAGAGAAGTAGCAGAGATGTACATGGTAGCAGACTGATAAAGCTACACTGCTCTCCTGGCAGTCTCAGGGCAGGCAGGAGGCCAAATTAACTACCTGTTCCTAGTTACTTACCAGAAGCACCCTCCTGGCACCAGCTGCAGAGAAATCCCACTGAGACTCCCAGAGGGAAAACTTCGGATGTGTCCAGTGCTTAGGAAGGAAACCTTCCTTTATTTGCTGTATTAGGACTTGGTGATCTTTCTCCTCTCCAGCCAGGTTAAACCAGGCAGACTCCATACACTGTCCAAGGTCCTTCACAGAAAGGCCTTGCCACCACGTGCCAGCGGGGGCTCCGTGGAATGTGTACAGTGCCTAAAGTGCCAGGATCTGCCAGGGGAGAGCAGGAGGACCATGTTGCTGAGTGTTGGCACCAGCCCAGACCCAAGTGTGCCATGAGAGCCCTCCAGCTGAGCATGGCACTCCTGAGCCAGGCAGCTCCACCAGCCATGGGTCCTTAGAAGCCCAGACCCTGAGCTTTGGATTTAGGAGCTATGGAACAGGAGTGAGCAGCTCATCCGTCTATATATGCCACAGGCACACTCACACATAATTATCATTCACACAGCACTTTGAAAAATACATGAGTGCTTGTACTCTTAAAAAAGAACTGCATGCAATAAAAAGGGAAAAGACCAGAGGAACAATTACCTTCCCTTGTTTTCCTGCACTGAAGATACACTTCTACTGCCAATAGTTGAACTTGAACTATTACATAAAATTTTGAAGTAAACGACCAGAAATGTATCCCCTAAAGCAAGATGAAGGTGACTAAATGCCAAGGAAGTGCATATTATCAAGGAAGGATTCCAAAATTGAGAAGATCATAATTTTGTCCTGACATAAGCAGGACCTCAACTAAAAATGATGCTATAGCTGATTTACGTAGCTGCTTCTGATTTACCACACATTGCTTTCCCTTCATGATCCACTGTATGAAAATGTTAGCCAGTAACAACACCTGTCTCATTTTTAAATACTGAAAAAGGGAACAGCAGAACAAAATACCAGTAAAATGCATGATGCCCTGAATTCCTGACTCTTAAGTATACATTCTCAAAGGACTGTTTTAAGAAAATATTTACTTTTTGGTTGTTATGGTGATCATCTTTTCACAGCAGTTTACAAAAATAGGGATGGCTAAAAATAAAAATCCAAAAGAACCTAAGGCACTAAAAAGGAATATGGCATGCAGATTTGTCTGCTTCAGAATAAATCTGCATATAGTGTCCTGCAGCAACACGTTTTACAAAGGGAATTAAAACCATGAAATTAACATTTTAATGAAGTAGAGAGACCATTGACGTCAGGACTACTCACTGATTGTTGCTTCCAGGTGGCCTAATGAGATGAAAATGAAGTTTATATCTTCAGCTAGTCTAAGCCAGGCTTGTTTTGTGACTGTGATTGAATTTAAATGAGAAGATACTGCTGTGTGCAAACATGTCTAGGCTGGTAAGTAGCCTTATCAAATCTAGGCATAATAAATGCTTGATTTTAAGTATTTTATGTTAAGAAAAGGGATTTCAGTCTTCCTTTCACAATTCAACATAAATGCAAAGCCCAAGTCTTATCATTAATTGTATAGCATGCCACAGCTTTTGTGCTGGCTGCTCCAGGAATTCCCATATAAAATTTTTACTGCAAGATGCGCTCGTTTATCTATCCAGGCACAGAAAACATTCTGCTTACGAAGGTGAAATAGGAAATTGTAAATCCAGTACAGCCTGTGGATAACCCACAGTGAGATGTTTTGGCACCAGAGGCATGCCAGGTATTAAGGCACAGTGATGGAAATGTGAGACCATCATATATTGTGAAACACAATAAATGCAACGAACAAGAAACTGCAGCACATCATAAATTCCATGTTCCTAAATGCCACTGAGAGTGTTGCGTTTCATTTTCTGTCTTCACTATACATACTGAAAAGACATGTATAAATATTTTTCATAATTTTTTATTACAGGAAAGAGTTGATACTGGTTTTGCTTTAAATACCGTATTTCTACCTAGAGAACAAGACAACCATCGTGCTGGGGACATACCCTCAAAATTTTTGTGAAATCCTGTGAATAGTTTAATACTGTTTCACTTTTATCCCCTTGGTACCATGTAAAAAAATAAACAAAAAACCTAACCCAAATCCAGGCTCAGTTCTTAAGACTACACAAATTATTTAGGTCTAATTCTCACTTAATTCCTGGGTTGACACATCTGTGAAGTAGTCTTCAACAGGTCTAATTTCTCACTTCCAAAGATGTTCTGACATGCAATCTGCTGCTGCTGTTATAACTGATCAGCAGTAGAGACTGGAGCAGGGCTAGAGAAACACAGAAAATAAATTGGCTGGCCCTCCAACCTCAGCTCCTCTCAGTAATCTGGAGCTAAAGAAGAGCTGTGAGGGGATTTATTTTGGATCTTCTCTATTTTGCCCATTATAACATACATAGTTTTAAGTTAATAGCAAGAATAAAGGTAGCCCATCAACAGCTCCTTGCTATTTTTAAAATCTAAAAACTTCACAGGAAAGCCCCTTGTTTCTTTGCAAGATGGGACCACTAATATTTACTACTTTTAGCAGACTGCCTGTAAGCCTTTTATAGACATGAGCTTTCCAGGCAAGATGCACCTCAGGATACAATATGTATATTTACATTCCTTTTCTCATTCCCTTCTTTTTTTCTTCATTTTTCTCTTCCCCATGGGAACAAGGACTGTTGCACATGGATTACATTTAAGGACTATGTAAAAATGGCCCCACTGGTAATGTAACAGTCCTACCATGCCTAAACTACCCCTGACCCCTACACAGCACGGCCAAACAATCTTCCTGTCTGTGAAGGTGGAGATTTCCAGAAATTTCTTCCTGTTTGAGATCTTGAAATCTACAAGAAAGCCTGTGAGGAGCTTTTTACAAGGTCATGTAGTGGCAGAACAAGGAAGAATGTTTTAAACTGAAAGAGGGTAGGTTTAAGTTAGGTACTAGGAAGGAATTCTTCACTGTGAGGGTGGTGAAGAAACAGGTTGTCCAGAAAGGAGGTTGCCCCATCGTTGGAAGTGCTCAAGACCAGGCTGTATGGGGCTTGGAGCAACCTGGTCTAGTGGAAGGTATCCCTGTTCCTGGCAGGGGGCTGGAACTAGGCAACCTTTAAGGTCCCTTCCAACCCAAACCATTCTGTGATTCTGTGATCTTACTGGGTATGAGGCACAGAGAGATTGTCTGGAAGGACTTCACGGAACATGCTCCATGCCCTGCAATAGGAACTCGTACGCAGGGAATGTGACTGCTGGGAGCAGGAGGTACAGCTGGCAGACACGGACTGGAGATGCTTGTGCATCATCAGCACAATGACCCATGTTCTCACAGGCAAATAAACACATCTGAGCCCAGGACTGCTCTCTGCCCCCTGGGAATACCTTGAATATGCATCTTCTGATCCAGTGCTTACACTACTTTAATTGTTGAGACAACTATCCTGGACAGAGGGCCTGGTAAGAACACGAATGTTCAGTATGTTACCAAAACAGAAGTGTAGCCTGTTCAGTCTGACAGCAAACACTTTTCCCTCCAAAAGGAGGTTTTAAGCCACTTTTATTCTTGGGATGCAGGTGATACAGCAAAACCAATCCAGTAATATCCTACCTCTGAAAGGGACTATCTTGCTGTCTCCTGCCCCACACTGGATGCTCCCTTTGCTTCCCCTGATCCTGCACAGAGTCCTTTCACCATGTGGAGTCAGCAGAAGTTAGGCATGCCAAAGAGCTGTACTGGGGCTGCTGAGGAACCTGAAGCCCTGACTATGGATGGAAGTGGGACACAGGTATTCCCGCTGCTAGCCCGTGGAGCCAGAAGAGTTCATCAGACTGGACTGGATGCTACAGGCATAGTATGTTTTCTTATTAAAACCCCCTTCTTTCATCCACCAAAGAGGTTAAGTACTGTTTCCTGACCCATCCAAGATGTGGGCCCAGGCTTGTCTCCTGACGGCAGAAAGCCCAACCTGCAGATGACATCTGTTGTGTTGGTAAGATGTAAAAACAAGATTACACAGAACACAGCGTCCTCCTGCAATTCATATGAACGCTGGGCCAAGGGTTGGAACATTTTTTCTTCATTATTCTCCCATCGCCTAGAGTAGCATTTTCCTCAATTAGTTGCTATTGCCTAGAACAGCATCTGGAACAACTTAGGTAGCCAGAGAAGAGTAACAGACATGAGCTCAGTGTGTTCCCAAGACCTGATTTTCAGAGATACAACACACCTGCAGCTTTCAGCAAATTCATCACAGAGCTAAAGGGCTCAAAGCTATCTGAAAAAATCAAGCCCATGCTGATTAAACCCTCCTGGGAAGTATGCCACTGCTTTGTACGCACCAGCTAAATGCTCTGGAGACTTAGGAACATTTGCTCCAAGTATGGATTGCAGTATTTCAGCCTGGGAGGTGACAAAGACATGAATAACCTCAGCAAGATCCACATCCGAAAAGGATGTTCACAAATTCCTGGCTAGCAACAGATGGAAAAAACAAAGGCATGGAATCACAGCTGATCCTTTTCTGAAATGGTGAAGGGCCCAAGAGGACCTCTGAGCTACAAACTCGAGCAGAAGTGAGGGGCACACCCTCCCTCCTCCCTCCAGAGGTGTAGGCACTCACTCCATCCCTGCAGACAAACACACTCTGACCACCAGCTCTGCACGTCATTCGTGCTCAGAACCAAATTTCTTCACCACTGACAAAAGAGATTGGACTGCAGAACAGATACCTGCCTCATGTGCTTCATCACAAACATCCCCAAACCAGGTGAGAAGAAAACAGCAATGACGGACTCAAGTTGTCATAAAACTGTGGGGTCTAGCACTTTCTAGTCCCTCCCCCAGTGTCCTTATGCATTCATCTATCTAGAACAGGAAAAGTTTCTGCATATTCCTGAAGTTAAAAACTTTCAGGGAGGAAGAAACCCATATTAAACACCACCCTGTGGCATCAGTCAGTGCTCAGCTCTGACACCTTCACACTAACAAAAAAGGTTCCCATTGTCAATAGGAGATACTCAAAACAGAGCAGTGCCACAAGGGAAGAGCAGAACAAAGATTGGGCTATGCCACTGCCTCCAGATGATTAGCCCTAAACTCCTGGATATTGGAATTTTACAGATTCCATCTTAAAAGCAAAAGAAAAGCTCAAGCAGAAAAACAAGCAGAATAGTTACTTAGGTTTTTTGGTTTTCTTTCTCCTCCACCAGCAGAAAAAAAGCCAGAACTGACTTCAGTTTATAATTTTAGGTTTGGGGGTTGTTTCCTTTCTTTTCCAAACCAAGGGTCTGTGTTTCAATACAGCAACATTTACAAGATGTTTCCTGCCTCCCATCAGTCACCCAGCTCTTGATCTTAACTGATGGGGAACTGACAAGACACATACATGCCTTATTACACTGCAAGACGCTTAAAGCTCCCTCTTTGACATACTGAGCTGATATTGTCTTAGTAAACAGTGCATTTCTGCCTTTCAGTGCTTTTCAGTTTCAACGTAAGAATCCCTACTGAAGGCTTAATACATACACTTGTAAACTGACAGATCAAACAGTGCTAATGTTTGATGCAACATAATTACTTCTGCTACAGAAAGCACTGTTGAAAATGAGTACCCATGCTTCTTTTTAAAAAAACAAGAAACAACCCCTGCTTTGCCTAGTCCTTCAGTCTTGCTTCCTAGACTTTATATTGCTTTCCAAGTGGCAAAGTGCTTGTCCAAAGAATTAACTGCAAAGACAGAAACAGTAACCACGTCCCACCTAGGGTTGTTTACAAGAAATCATGTGAGGCATGCACCTATTCAGTAATAAAACTCTGAGTAAATGTCTGCAAAAAAACCTGGTTCAGACAAAGAAAAAGAGATTTGCCATTAAAAGGGCATGGAAAAGTCAAGTCTGAACTAGACACAGGCATTCTCCACCATGACTTTTGTTACAGCTATGAAAAAGGAGTTATAAAATGATGGTTAATGCACTTTCTCAAAACCAGGTTGTAGTCTGTGTGCTTAATACTTGGAATTTACAATGCTTTAGGAGACAGAAGTATTTTCTCCACACACAATGCATGCAAGAAACATGCATGCTTAAACCTGTCTAATTATACTTCCTGCCTTTATGAAACTCATCTAGAATTTCCATCCTAACTTACACCTAGGATTCTTTATTACAAATGATGTGACTCACCCCTGTGTAGGTAATCTGCCAAGAACTGCACGGCAGGCACATTACTGGCACCACTGCACATTAATTACCTCAATCCCTGCTCTCCCACCCACCAAAAAGTGACCTTCAAAGTGTTAAAGTTCAAAGATGCTCCATGCTGCTTTTTGGGAATGCTCCCACCACGTGCAAAATGACCAAAGTTCTGCATGGAAACAATTTTCTTCCAGGAAGGATCTGCATCTTTTTGTCTGTTTATCATGTATTCTCTGTGCTTGATAGATATGAATCAAACCTTTGGGTCCTGGTTGGAACCTGCAAACATTATAACAATGTAATTCATTACAACAACGTTCAGTTTTACGGATGAATTTCAAAACAATCCTGTGGGTTCCAGGGAGGCTCTTACTGGGACAGAATACATAATTTATCTTTAAAATTACTCAGACTGGTTGCTGAAAAGCTTGGTTCAGGTTTTTAAATGGTTTCTATGATGTTGCACTGCTTCTGAAAATTAGCTTCTAGGTGTAGTAGATCCACTTTCTTCTGCTGCTTTACTGAAGTACTCGACAGTTAAAGGATGCCTCACTCAAACAGAACTTGAGTTTGTACCTTCGCATTTCTCAAGTGGAAAAAAGATCACACAGCTAAATGGAATGTTCACTTCTTGTTTCAAGCACAGAATTGCAATTAAATGTTAACCTCATACATTCAGAGAAGAGATCAACCAAGGTTTCAGAAAGTTATTTTTATATTTCGCTCCAAAACAGAAAGGAAAGGGGCTATTTGGGAAAAATAATGCAGCCATTCTGAATTGAGGATGATTGCATTGCACTTGGTGAGGTCAAAATCTGCATTCCTTATTACAACACTGTATATCCTGTATGTGAAAAAGACCCCAATACAGTTACTACACAAAAAAGATGACCAATTTTGGTTTTGAGAGGAAAGCAAGGATGATTATAACCTACTTTATCATTCTGGAAATATATTGTCATATACCAAAACCTAATAAATTAACCTAAAAAGGAATGGGTTTTAAAAACTAGGGTTTTTTAAATTTACTACTGAAAGTGACCTGGAAAACTACATATATATATATATGTATGTATGTATGTATGCATATTATATATATATAGGCAGCGGTATCTGTTTACATGTCTTAAAATACAAGTTGAAGGTTTTCATTCCTGTGGTTTTAGAGTGAAAAATTATTCAAATTGGACAGAAAGTGGCTACTGACAGTGTTTAATAAAATGTGCAAAATACATTTGGAGGAAAAACACAACAAAACAGAAATCAGGCCTTTTTTTTAGTTGACAGGGTAACTAATAAAAATATATTGTGTTTCAACATGTTTGAAAGAAAGAAGATGCCTGCAGAAGATGAATTACATAAAGAATGCTGTTTGGGTTTCACATAAATTGCTTTATTTTTATTTTCAGAAACCTAACGAGCTAACAGTCCTGAAATCATAATGTGCATAACTTGTCCTGTGTATTTGTGCAGTCCCTTGACCACAAATGAAATTGCTAGATTAGGATCTAAAATATAAAAAACCCCCTTTCACCTCTTGTACCTGTTTATTCATATGCGCGGCCACCAGTGCCTTGAACAGTTTACAACCCCTCTGCGTATGCTTATTAATTTTCCCTGGGCCAGCTCTATCTTTCATTTCTCCTTATTTCCTGCAATCCACAAACCACATTCCGTGCAGGCAGAGGAAGCCATGAAGTGGCCAAATGTGATTGCTGAGGCAGTGAGTGAGTACCAGAGCAGAGCATTATATAACATGTTATCCTCTCCTCAGATACATTATTTGATTTTCTCAGACACACGATTTTAAAACGAGGAACACAGACCCCATGTCACTCGTTGTTTGCACATGCAGCTGCTGTAACAGGACACAGGTCAGGTGAGTGCACAACCAGGCATTTTGGAAACTACATCTGCATACCCCGACCTACAGTTTGCTGTAAGCCCACCTATCTTTAGTGTTATAATTTTTAAAACCAGCACTAAAGGTTATTTTCATAGATTTGACTTAGCTCATGATTAAAAGTATTACCTCTAACATTTACCAAAAAAAGACTCCTAAATCTTTGGTTTTTAAAATCTGCCAGTGAAGCTAGGAAAACCTTGGCTTTTTTACAGTTCTGAATTGAAAAGATTTAAAGAAAGATAATGCCTTTTAAGTTGCATCTTGCAGACCCTTAGTCCTCACTGGAAAATGTTTATATAACATTTCCAAGTTATTCTATGTTGATATATAGACCCTGAATTTTATTAACAGAATTTAGTGTGATCAGAATCCCAGTAGGGTATGCTGACATTGCTCTCCCTCCAGCTGCTCTTCTCCATCTGAAATGCTCTCCAGTCCATAAACAGGAAAAACTACTAAGAAGCCGACAGCATCATATGCTGCAGACACATGTGTCCCTGCAAACGTGCAGTTTACAATATCA
The DNA here is from genome assembly GCA_013400915.1 of Pardalotus punctatus. Lineage (NCBI taxonomy): Eukaryota > Metazoa > Chordata > Aves > Passeriformes > Pardalotidae > Pardalotus > Pardalotus punctatus. The sequence continues at coordinate 199,961 of VZTX01006384.1, read as the reverse complement.
ACAGCTGTATGGAAAAAACCACACAGAAAACAAAAAGGAACATTTCATAACAAGATTAAACAAAAAAAACACCCTCTTAACAATTAAGCAGTTTTTCATTGAAGAGCTGAAGCTTATTACAAATATCCTGTCTAAAAGTATCAGATCGTCCAGATGCAGAAACAAAGATAATACAAAAAGACAGATGTCACTCTGAAGATGGTGCTACATGCAAAAGTATCCATTTTTACATCTTCTAAAACACAACAGAGGATGTGCAGGAGGTGGAATCCTTCTGCCAAATGGACAGAGGAAAAAAAGAATTTCAATATGGGATCCGTCCAGAGAAAGAGGTCAGAGAGAAGAGAAAGGAGAAAAGGTCACATTCAAGCTTTTAATAGGCAGTAACATTTTCTGGAGGATATAATTCCAAAACTATTTGGCAAAACTTCAGGACATCCATCAGCACAAGCAAAATGAGGGTCAGTTGGCTATTCTGTGAAATATTGAGCATTTTATGAGTCATAAATTTAATAAAATGTGGATGTGCTAAATTTACTCCACTCCCAAGTCACACCCTTTTTTGGTAACCTCTGTCCATGATATTCTTCAATGCATCAATAACTGGAACCCTCCAAAAAAGCTAAACTCAAAGGAATTAAGACTGAATAAAACCAGACAATACATGAAAACTTAAGTCCCATTTAAGGTTACAAAACAATAGGGTAAAAAAGTACAGACACACATACAAGAAGACCAGATATGTTGTTTTTGCTACAGGGTTGTAATTAGTGATGGGAGAACCAACATTTCACAAGGTTCCCATAGCTGAAGGATCAGAATCTCATGAATAGTTTTGCTAGCCCCTGATAGACATTTGGCAGCTATTTTACCGAAAATCTCAATTCTTAAGCTAAGCCATTTCCTCACCTACTTGGTACATGACACGGCAGAGCAGCAGAACGTGCCCCTCCAGTCTGTCTGCCCACGACCTCACTGCCACAGCTCACAAAAGTAAACTTTGCTAGGCACAGATTTATAGCATGTACAAATCCATGCCCTTCTCTGTAGTAAACCAGCAATGATCTAGATGGCAGACTAAGAGCAGTTACATCTTTAGGTGATTCCTAGATAAGCTGGTTATTCCACAATTTCTTTGTTTCTTGCATCTCTTCCCAAAGCAGCTGCTGAAGGAGGTTGGATACTAGTAATTCTTTTTTTTTTTTTATTTAAAAGACCTTTGCCACTGCTCTGCAATGCCTTCTCAAACCCCACCCACTCAACCACAATTTCAGTGGACAGTGCTCTGTTTCCTTAAGTCTTCAAAGGAAGCATGGGAGACTTGCTGCTACCCTGTCCCTTTGCAGTGTTCTGCTTGATATTCTGCCTTTTTATTTTTTCTGTGACTTCATTATTTCAGCATTTAAAATTACAGTGGAATGAAGGGAAAATTATTGCTACATACAAAAAATCTCAGAGCAACGTGCTCCAAACAAGCCAAACTATACATGAGTTACTAAGAGGTGGAAACTCGGGCACAATTTGCTGAGGGCCTCACAGATATGCTCCATTACAGTTTTAAATAATTCCTGGAAGAAAGTCAGTAGTGGCAAAGGGACAATCTGTAGATCCCAATACTTTTACTACCTACAAATTAGTGTGAGTCATGAAGAAAATGCTGGGCGGAGTGGGAGGGCAGGGGAAGCAAGGCCTAATTCAAGAAACCACCAAATGGAAGCTTTAACTCAACCCACACTTTCATGTTCCCTTTTCAGGAAAACATGAACAAGAAAAGAGGACAGGAGGCTAAAGAGAACTGAAATTGGCAAAAAGTCTGTTTTCCAAACAAATCTTCATGTAACAAACTATATCAAAACCACTGATAGATTAATGGACATTTAAAGACACTCTTTTAAGGAAACCCTTCCATGGCTGAGGCTTTGGATTTCAAGCTCCAGCCAAGAAAGAAAAACATGAAAGTCTCTCTTATTCTTGGAAATTCAGAGAAGAAAATAGGTTATCACTGTTTTACAATGATTACTTAGCCAGTACTTTGGTGTCTTTCAAAAAACACATTTGTTTTTATATTCATTTATTACAACTGACCGCATATTTCCTTAGGAGGTTCAATTCATCGGATGTTCTCAGAGAAGCTACAGTGGTCAGCACGAAATGAACTGATCTCTTAAACTGCAAGAACAACAACCTGTCACCACAGGTAACAGATTTTGTATTACAGACAGATGTAATTACTCTTCAAATCTCCAAAACAATCTTCTGAAAATGCTCACGGCTGAGTTAAACTCCTAGGATGGTCAAGAAGAAAGGCATTTGCTTCCTAAGGCCATGCTTGCAGATAGGTTTGTTCTCATTGTTACCCTGAAGTTGGCTGCACCCAGAGGTTCAGCTTTTACAGCTCCTTTTGAAGTACTCACATGTTAAATTTCAATTATGCAGTCTCTTGCAAAACCACTAAAATTGCAACTACTGGTAAGGCTACCAAAAAATCTCATTTAAATGAGACATAAAGTTATTTTGCTTTTGTCAAAGGATTTTTGTTTGTTTGTCTGGAGTAAGGAGGATATTTACTCATTTTAGAATGATCCTGTCTCATATGAAGTACAGCAGGCCATGTCATGATTTTATCAAAACCATTTCTTTATTATGGTCATTACAACACACAAGGCACTGCTGGTTTATTAATTTCAAGATAAGTAGCTTTAAATATAGGATAATAACCACATTTAGTGGAACATTTAGTTTCTTTTGTTATGATTCCTATTGTTTAAAAAGCAAAACAGGAATTAAATCAAACAGTATCTGTAATATTTGTATAAGGAGCATACATTAAACAAAAACAAGTGATGAAGCTCTATAAATTCTGATAAATATCTTTTATCTCTTGGTATTTCTAGCACATTCATTTTCAAAGGGAGACTAAACTGGAAACGGAGACTACCAGTATTTAACTGAATATATTTTATACCAAGCATAGTGTTTTTCTTAAGCTTAAAAAAAAATAAAATATCAAAATAATCTCACAACTTAAAACATACTTTAGAAAAGAAGAATGTTTAACTGTTCCTTGTTAAATATTTATAATTAATTTCTTTGCCAGGTTGGATGGGGCTTTTGAGCAAGCTGGTCTAGTGAAGTGTCCCTGCCATGGAATGGGGATGGAACTAGATGATCTTAAGGTCCCTTCCAACCCAAACCTTTCTATGCATCTGTGATTCTCTACTTTTTGGAACCCAACATGGGGCTCAAAGAGCTTGAGATAATAACAGACTGAGCAGAGAGTATTAGAAGGCATTTAGACTTGTTAACAGCTGTGGGTTATGTTTTTGATTCATCTGTATCAACAAGGCACAAGCAATTTAAAAACAGCCATGTTGACACCTAACATCAAGCTGACTTCTAATGAATTAGTATTTTTTCCTCTATCAATACAAATAAAGCATTGAATTCTCGGCAACCTCTGCTCATATACAAGAAGAGACAGTAAATACTAAATTTCAGGAGATGACTGTCAACCGGAGGAAAAAAAAAAGAGCATCCCAGAAAATGGTGAATGTGCCAGATGTACCAATTTATTCTGTAGTCCAGTGAAAATATGAGCACAAAGAGGAAGTTTTGCAGAGATCTGGACTCTTCACATGCCCACCCCCCATGAAAGTAAAACAGTTCAATACCCTGTGGTCCATTCAGATGTATCAAACTGAGTCATGTACCTATTTATATAGGTAAAAATCAATTATTTTCTTTGGCCAACTGGTCTCATTGCCTTGCTGCTTTAGATGAAGATGCAAGCACTTGAGGTGGTGTTCTCCACTGTCATCAAAATGAAACAGCTTCATCCACCTCCCTTGCTTTCAGGCTGTGGCATTGCAGATTTGCTCCTTCCCCCTACAACCACTGCTATGACATCAGGATTTGCAGGCCAGATGGTGAATCATATAAGAAAAATTCCCCTGTTGTAAAATGATCCTTTTCCTGTATTTTTCCCCAGTGGCAGTCGCTGGTTTACATGCACATAAAACTACACAGTTGGTTACAAAGCTTTTGGGTGGACTAATAATCCCCCCATCCCCTCCACCCCAGTTGTGTAACTTGTTGAGAACCAAAGCAACTTATAAACAGCTTCCTGGTTTATCCTGACTAAAGTTTAGCTGGAAAATAAAAACCTGAGCTTCCAAGTGCAAATCCGCACACTCTAGCTAAAAGAAGTACAAGTACTTGACTGGATGTACAGCAACAAATCTGTAGGTATTTCAAAAGAGCTGAACTAATTTACCTCAGCTAAAGACTCAGACTTGCAAGAGTAAGACAGGCAGAAAAGAAGCAGATCTGCACTGAAGTCGGCAAGAGCTGCATTCAACTTGGAAGGCAGCAAAATAACTTTACCCATAAAGGGCAAGATGCTATTAGTAACAAAATTCTTCACATTCTTGTTACAAAATGACGCTTCCTATTGCAAGACCATATCCTAACAAACCAGCCTTAGAAAGCCGGACCGAGTCTGCCCAGTGGCAATGCCAACATAGCACACGTCCTCCCAACCAAGCAAAAATTGAAGTAGGACAGATTGTCCAGTCCAGATTGGATTATTCAATCTAAAAATAAAGTTTCTGAACACCAATTTTATGCTAGTATGAAACAACTCAGATGACAACAGCCAATTTATTTTACTATAAGGCAGGCTTAGTACCTCCACATTACAATTTCCCAACTCTTTCATTACAAGAACCTACTGTAATTGCTATGTGCAACAAGAAGTTTAAACCACTCAGACTGAAGTGGTTTAAATTTTCAGGCTCTTTCTCTTTCAGACTCACTTTTTTTTTTTTTTAAAAAACTTTTTGAAGGGAAGAAGAGGCACCACAATCTCAGCTAAAGCAATTCAGCTATATCAAAGACTGAGGCTATGGAAAAAATGTTTTTGTTACTTAAAACGTCACGAAGAATTTCAGATGGTTTGTTCTTTGGAAAGGAATAACATCTCCAAGCCTTGGAACTGGGACTTGAAGTTTGGCAGGAGATGGTATTTGTGTCAGTAATATGCCTTTCGCCAACTTTCAAGAAAACATCCCAAATTTGGCCAACAACTGCAAGCCTTTGAAGAATCTTAATTTTTTTGCAGATGCTCAGCAAACATTTTGTAGAGTTTACAGCTGAAATTTAAAAAGAATCTGTCCTTACTGAGTATTCTCAACTTCTAGTCCTCAATTCATGCACCATTGCTTCTGAATAAAGGGCCATGCTACATCCCCATCCCCTTGTGGCTCCTGTGTGTGACCACCCATGTAGCACAGGGAAGGAAGCCATCTGATTCAAATGTAAAGGGGACAACTATTTAACAACTCTGGAAGGGAATTTGGCAACCAAAGCAGAGACCCAGCCTGTGGAGGGATGGTGGCAGTATCTGTTGCATGATCGGCTGCTGATTTAGTGTTTGAAAACATCAGTAGTAAAGAACATTAGGTTGTAAAGTTCATTACTCAGATCCAGGGAAATGCCAGATCTAGGGTTGCCGCTGCCTATATAATAGATATTATCTTTAGTTCTGTGATGATATACTACTTTGCCCCAGGACCTGAACCTGCAGTGAATCAGGGCTGTCTAACAACTGAATGCAGGAGCTTTGCTTCATCTGCTGCAGAACCAGAAAGGTCTGCAACAAACAAAACCGAGGGGGCAGGGAGTAAACAGGACAAGTTCAACTTCAGGCATCTGAGTCTCAAACCAATCTTCATGCTAAATAAAGCCCAAGAGAACTGTATGCTATTTCTGCGTTTTTCATAAACAGACTTGAATTTCTCATCTTCTGGCTGGGCTGACTGGAAGTTTCTGGGGTCAGTTCTGCAGTGCAGCTGAGCACCCTCATCTTCAAAGGGCATGGAAAGCACCACGACTGGAAAACAAGCCCACAGGTGGGGGCAGGCAGGAGACCTGACCTTAAAAACAGGCAGTAGACCTGCCCTTAGTCTTGTTGCACACTTTCATATCCCACACACATGAGAAATACAGGCATTGTGAAGACAAATTCTTTCAAAATCAGGAAGCACTCTAGCACTAGAGCAGCAAACAGCAGAGATGTTTATATAGAAAATCTGTTTCCAGAGGAGAGTTTGAATAATGCAGCATATAAGCCCTAGGGCCACACACTGAAGATGAGGGGAAAACAAAATATGCAAAAGTTGCTCCTTCAGTGAGTGCTCAATGAGGCAGAGGACGTGTGTGTGGAGAGAATGGCATGCAATCATTTAGCTAAAGACCAAATAATCTCAGACATACATGTAAGAAAGCCAAATTAAGATTCCACAAATAGCTTTGTGATGTTTGTCAACTTCTGAGTGTCAATTTTTCCAAACACTGTAATTTTTTTTTCTCTTTCTCTCTCTTTTAATTTTGCTTTCACTGTTGGTTTCATCCAATTAAAATCACCAGTTTGACAACTAATGGAATAAAATAATCCTGTAAGATTTAATGGTATTGGATGCAGAAATGTGATAAAGAAATCTGGCCTCAGCCTTAAAGAATACATTAGACCTTCAAATATTCAGTTTTGTATTAGCTTTTAAATTCAAAGCCCAAACCTACTCTGTGAAGGAAGACTCAAATTTTATAATGTCAATGACCAAGTCTTAGCACTTTCCATATATAAAACCAGAGCTCATTAGCAACTATAAAGCTAATTCACTATGATTTTTCTGATTCTGTTTCTCAGACATTTATAAACAAAATTATTCATTTATTCTAGACTTCAACTCCATGTGAAAGTTGTAGATTTGGAAACAAGCTAAGGAAAAAATTAGAATTTTGTCTTTTTGATTTTCAGCTCAACTGTTAAAGCTTCATCTACAAACTTCGCACATGTAAACTGTTTGCAGTAAGAGCCTATTTTTATTTTGGCCATTATAACACGAACTCAGATGATGCTTCGAATTTTTTTTAATTATCCCTAATATAAACATTTGTCCTCAGCCCTTCCAAAGCTGTTCAAACCTTTGTAACATGCAGCACTGTATAACACAGAGGTAAAACACTGTGCCTTGCATGCCTCTGGCAGTTTATTTACTGCTGATTAAGGACTCCTGTCTTACAGGAAGCTGAGTGGTGGCTCCGCTAATCAAATTCAACAGTAGATTAGAAAGAAGGAATAGCACTGAATTCGCAGCATCAAGCTGAACTCTCTGTCAAGACAAACTATTTGACAGGCACTGATCTAAATGCCTTGGGATTTGTACTGCAAACTTGAATGGCCATATGCTTACCATTGAAATGTGCCAAAGGCAGCTGTTCTTTCACAGGGTTTGAAGTCTGTTTACCAGTACATATTAATTACAATGTATTTAATAATGGCTTTAACCCTCCTCCCTGACCCTCAAAGACTAACGGCTCCAAGAGAGTTTTAAAAGATATATACATCTATATTTGAACTTCTTGTGTATCCATGGACAGTTCTGAAATGAAGTAATCTGAGAAGCATAAATAAACCATGCACAATGTCATGATAAACATTGCCATCTATCAAGCAGTCTGCAGTAAAAGGCTAAAGACAAATGCACCTTCTTTTTGAACTTTTTCCTCCTTGTTAATACTCCTCAGTTTTGATTCTCCACTCAGTCACCATAAGTGAGTTTTCTATCTTTCAGGTAACAGGCTTGAGCCGAATTTGTGCTGCTCCCCAAGGAAGCAGGTGGTGCAGCTCAGGCTGACCTTAGAGTATCTTCACCTCTGCCAGACCAGTCTACATACAACAAACTCTCTTCAGAGGGAGCACACCTTCTCATTACTTCCACAACATTTGGAAATAAGCTAATTCTTACATAATCTTGGCATTAACTATGCCTTCTTATCACACTAATTCAACGTGAGCCCCTTTAATTGTTAAAAGGGGTGACACAGATGTGAAAACCACCAAAGAATTAAATTGGCTTTTAAATGCCTAAATTGTCTGATTGTTTCTGGGCAAAATGATACCTATAAAGACCACATTTTTACTGTGAATAAAGCAGATAGTAAAATATCTATGCAGGAAAAGACAGTTTAAGAAGAAAGGCTCTATTTCAAGTGTGAATTTGCTGCTTTGTTCAATTCAAATGCAAAACAGTGTTGTTGCTTATTATATTGCCACTTTCAATGTTGCTTAATTTACATAAAAATTAACTAGACTCTTCTTTTGCATGCATCAAGTATTCATGGTTAGCTATCTATGTATATTTAATATATTTCCATGTCATCATCCAGTGCTAGGTAATTAGTTCCTGGAACTCTTACTGTGTTTCAAACGGTGAAACATAAGAAGATCTTATTTAACATCAAGTTTCCATTCAACAGATGAGTAGCAATTTCCCACTCATCTTCACCTCTTCTGTGTTTTGATTCTTTTTTTTCTGATGTTTTCTACTTAAAAGGGATGTGCATTTCAGTTTCACTCAACTGAGTTCAAACACACATCTAAACTCTCCCCTCCTTTATATTGCCTTTTCTCAAAGTCATCCTACCTATCCCAACATACTGACATACAAGACAGATACACAGAGGAAGTAGAAATTCTACTGAAATGTAGAATAAACACATCAATACCTGTCAGACACACTGGGATTTTAAAAATTGCTGTATATAGAAATAAAAAATTTTTTTTGTCATTTGCAAGAACACATGCAGCCACCTTTCTAGTACAGTCAATATGAAATTTTCTACTAACTTCACCAAGTGAGGGCTTCTGCAAAGATCTGGTGGCCAAAAGAGACACCTAAAATTATCTTAATGCAATCTTGCACTAAAAGCCATTGAAATTTCTGCAAAGGAATTTCTACCTTATGACTAAATAAGACAGAACTGCTATATTTAAAAAAAAATAACCCGAAACATTAAAAATGCTTTTATTTTCACAGTACACTAAGACTGAGCAATACTGGGGTATTGCAGTAGCTGGGACACAGGTTTGACAAAAACAACATTGCCATTTTCCTCCCTCTTAAGATACTTATAGCAGTTTGTAGTTCGGGGATTAGGTTCCACTCACATCTGCTTCTCCTGGGCTAGACACTTCGGACCAAATTTCACCTACACTTAACAAGGTGACTACCTGCTGTATGTTTGCTAGCAGAGGCTTAATCTCTTTTCCTTTCCAGACTTAGTGTTTCAGGCAATTATTTTCAAGCCCAATCAAAAACTCATGGAAAAGCTGGACACCTCCCCCAGGGCTCTGCCTTCTGCCCAGGGCACCACTGAGGTTCTGGTACAGACCTTCCTGTCCCTCACCAGGTTGTACACACACATCCTCTGGGAGCTTTTATCAACATGGATCTGCCTTCCAATCTGATAGATAACATCATTCAAGCACATCACCCACTCGAAGCAAATTCCTTTGAGAGTGACCAGCTGGCCGGCTGTCATCTAAAAGACAAGTTTGGGGGACTCTATTGTTCACGACTATTTATAAAAGAGAGTTAATTGAATTTCACTCAAAATGTCATCTGTGGGGTGCATTATTTACACTGAACAAAAAAAAGAACCAAATATATCTCAGTAGTGATGGGTTGGAAATTTTACTATCACAAGTGTCTGCTGCGGGGCAAGAAATTTGATCCATTGTACACTGGATCGAAACATTATTGTACTGGGCAACTTCCAGGCATCAGGGCTGCCTCAGATGGAGGTATGCAGAGCAGAAGTCTCACAGAGGCTACAGAGGGGCCTTCTGACAAACACCTGATCTGGAGTGACTTTGCTGAGGAAAACTAGTAAAGCATCAGGTTTTCCCTGCTTGAGAGAGGGGCCTATCCAAACTGTGGTTTATTTCAAGAGAACATAACACACAGAAATTACCAGCAATTAATTGCACTGTAGTCAGTTCCAGAGCAAGAATGTGGTGGTGGGTGTACAGAGAGTAGAAAGAAGAACTGTCCAATAGACAAAATCAGGAAGGCTTAAGATTTCTTAATTCTCTTGCCCTTGAGAGTTTCCTCCCTCTGCACTCAGGTGAAGACAGAAAAAAACAGGTGGTGTAAGAGAGAAGGAACATGAATAAACTTCTGCAGAACTGGTGATGCCACTTGGGATACTCTTCCAGGCCTGAGGCAGAGGCATCAGGACATGCAGAGGACAGACCCACAATGACTTAGAAGGATTACATGGATGTGGTTTTGGAGTGTTTAGAGCAGGGAAGCATAGGAAAAGATCCTTCATAACAATCCTGCTAGTGTTCTAAAGAAGTATGTGGAAAAGACTGAGAAATTGGATGATCCTGAGCTATTGTGTAATAGGTTACATTGTAATTCACCTGAAAGATCTTACTGGCTGATAAAGAGGTAGTTGGCCATCAGGCTAAAATCTAAGCACGCAGTTCAGGATGGGGTACACCGGCACAAGCACCAAATTCCAAACCTGCTCTAGGCTGCCAGAAGGTTGTAACTCTGTTATGAAGGCTGGACTAATTTGACCATTGTGACAAACACAAGCGCCCTGTGGTGACAACAGTTTCAAAAAGGCACTCTGCTTCCTTACCTACCTCATCAGCAACTTTCATCTGATGGCTTCCAATTAATCTCTCTGAGTGCCAAGGTTCTGCTGATAAGAATCTGCTCCTCTGCACTGGATTGCTTCAATCTCATTTTACCTTGGTTGATAAATCAGAACATTTGTGATCTTCATGCAAATTTGAACCACAAATATGCAAATATGTTAGTTCCTTCTCTTTGGTTTTGACCAAAGTAGACTATTATGGTAAAACAACAGAAAGAATAATTTATCTCATCTATGTCAGCATTTTGTTTCTCTTGTAACTTTAAGTAACTCCTTTGGTTTATTCCTATTTAACCAGGCTCCCTAGTGTATTTATCTGGTTCTGAACATTCTTTTGTATAATAAACACTGCTGAAAATAATATCTTATGAATTACAATAACAGCCTGAGAAAGACACATTATCCTCATGCTATTCTAAAACCAGTTTCTGATAACAGTCATATTTAGATATGCTCCAAAATTCACCCAACATTTTCAAACACAAAATTTGTTTCCCCAAACTTTGTTTCCAGTGAGTAAGAATACCTGGTTCTCAGAGTTCATTGTAATGCTAATGAAAACCGTTTTTCATACTGACTTAGTTGAAGGATATCCTGTCCTTCTGCTGCATTATTAATACTGCCAAACCACTGGAAAACTAATTGCAAATGCCAATTCACTTAGTGCTATCATTCAGCTCTACAGAATTTTCCATTTTAGCTACAGTGTGTGCTAAGTAGCAGACAAAATATATTTTATATGCAGGTCTCAACAGTCTTTGTTTATTTTTTGACAAAAGCCTGACCAGCATACTGCTCATGTTCCTATTTGTTTATAATTGGTTTCTTAGTGTTCTTAATATTTTTCAGAGAACGATTTTTGTGAAGTGTCATATTTCTGGGATTAAAACTACATTGATGCTCCTTTTCAAGACAGCTCTTGATTTTTTTCCACATCAGGTATATATAGCAAATTTCAGGGAAGAAAAAATAACATGACATTTCTGCTCCATAAAGCAGAAGCAAAATGTAGTAATGAAAGCTGAAGAAACATCACTCGAAAATTAGAAAAACTTACGTGTGGTCTTTTAGTTCTTTGATTGTTTTCAGGGCTTTCGTACTTTCTTTTTTTTAAGAGAACAAAATCTGAGCACTAGATACCTATTATGTACCCATGTGCAAGTATCCCTTTGAGAGACCACTGCTTCCTAAAGTGTAGTCTGGATTACTCATGGACATAAACCCCATTATTGTATTTATAAGATGCATGCACTGCTGCCAAAGTATAAATCTTCATGCCTCTAATTTCTTTCATCTATCTCCACTACTTCCATCCTTTTGTATTTGCCACAACTCTTCCACTAAAATAATGAAAATATCTTAGGAATGTGTTTCTGGATAGCAAAATATTTTGAGAAAACAATGCTGAAATAACAGCTGTAAAAGAGTTACTATAGAATATGTGAAAACAAAGGCAACATTTCGGGAGTTACAACCAGATACTCCTGAATTCCACCTTTCTCCTAGGAAGAAACGGTTCATTTCCTCAGGTTCGCACCTCTCGGGCTCTTCCAGAGAACATTACAGATTATGGAATTTGCTTTATTCTTTCATAGCTTCTCACACAGCATATCAACTTCAAAGCCCTGCCAGCAAAGCTCTCCACTCTGACTTTTTTTTTCCCTGTCGTTTGAAATGAAAAAGCATGAAATACACTGTTAGAAGCTTGTCATTCTAAGCAAAGAAAATACCAAACTGGCAAAACACATTTGTTCTCTTGTTCCAAAGTGAACGCCACAAGAGGGCTGCATTCAATCTCCCCTTTTGAAATTCCCATTTCTCAGTATTTAGTTACGCAATCTGAATGCTTGAAACTTCCTTCCTGTGTTACTCTGAAAAGAGGCAGTGCCCTATGAGGCCATTTCATTTGTAGATCAACACAGGGCATCCTGATGGCAGATCCTTGAACAGCTTCCAAGCAATGTGTACCTACTCAACTGAGTTCCTCCTCCCACCCAGCTAAGAGGCAGCAATAGGCCTTCAGCAAGGGGCCAGTGAAACTCATTCTGAACAACAATCTCTTCAGTCTGGGTGTAAAGCAGCCCTGGTGTGCCCATGGTGCTTGCAGTCAGCTTAGAGGGAGTGGCAACGTAAAATAATTTTGCTTGTAAAAAATCATGGGGCATATATACTTAATTATAAATTCACAAAGCTAAGTAAGATTTGTTTTCTGTAATGGTACTTCTGTACCTGTGTTAATGGGGTTTTTAGAATATGATCCTCATCCTAGACAGTTTGCCAAGAAAGATGGAAATCAGCCACCAAAACTCCTCTATATCCATACACACAGTTCTATATGTACACAATATACCAGACCTTACAGGAAAAAAACCCTACCATTTGAGTCACAGGCACATTATATTCTATCAGCATTTTGGCTGTTCACTTTTAATGAATTCTGTGCTGTCCACTGCTATCCAAATAAGAAGACATGAAAAAGAATATGCTGCTGGTTGATTATGTGTGCCAGAATACAGAAAGGCACAAGACTGAAAGCCAAGAGAACTTATCCCTTCAAGGAGGAGAATAATCCTTTGAAAATGTTTTATCCTAATGTACAACACCACTATTATAAATCAGAAATTATGTATATATTTGAACATTGAGTGCATGCTTATGTGTGTGTCTCAGTGTATAAGGTCAACTGAATTTGTCAGCACCACAGGTAGCATAAATCCTGATGAATCTCCACAGCCTCTTTGGTTTGGAATGTATTATTAACAGGTTTATTAAATATTTGCAATGCTGTGGGCATGCAGAGTGCTCTGTTTGAGACAGCTGTGGCTTAACTGCTACCTGCTCCAACAAAGCTCATACATCAGTGAGATGGGTGTTTCAGACACACCATAACAAAATATCCGCCTCAAAAAGACATGGGCCTCACAGACAGGGAGTGAACAACAGGGAGGAAAGAAGGAGCCACAGAGCTGCTGAGCATATGTTTAATTTAATTCTCTGATACATGCCACAAAACAGCAAAGCAATGGGTTGATAGAGGATGCCAGGGAGCTTTCAGGTCTGTTGGAAGGAATGCTTTTTGGATAAACGAAGGCAGAACTGGTTAAATCACAATGGTGCTGCTGACAGGATGAACCTGCAGAGCACTTAGACAAAGAATCCTTTTGAGGGATGATTTTTCAAAAGCATCCAAGCAGACTTAAAAGAACACTAATTCTTATAGGATTTTAAATGGGACTTATGTCCCTAAGGTCTGCCCTCTGTGTTTGGCTTTTAAACGTCAGTACCCATAGCAACTTCCAGGCAACGCAAACGTGCCATTGCTCACAAATTCCAAAGTCTCTGAAGCATTTTGAAAATGCCTCTCTTCTTTTTATTTATCGTGCCAATTCTTCTTTTTACTCCTAATAGATATCCTTACTGTCTGTGCCATGGCAGAATCCGTCAGGTCAGGCTGGCTCCTTTCAGAGCAGCACAGTGAAGGACCGCTGATCAGGAGAAGCCAAATAGAAGTTGCTCAGGTCCCTGCTTCTGGAATTATTTTATAATCATCAAGAGCATTTATTTTTATTGTGAGACTGCAAGGGCAACAATGACTTTCTATGCAAACAAAATGACAGTTTTGCATAAGTCTAAATATAGATGATAGGCATTTCAGAGATGCTTATTTTAAGATATTACTTACTTTTAATGGTATGAAATAGAGTTAGGAGAGATACTACTTATGTGAATGTATATTAAAACAGTTCTCCAACTCTTAAGTGGTAGCCAATCTACAAATAAATGAATTCATGGGAAAATATATTCAAAGCCTATAGCTGTAATATTCTTCATTACAGCACTTAATGCATGTTGTATAGTACTTCAAATAACTGGCAGGGCACACAGGCAGTAAAGGAAAACCCTTCCTATACCCCACCAATGTTTAGTGAGAACACAGAGAGCCAAGACCTTATTTCCTGCCCTCCAAAATCTTGCAGTTCAGAAAAAGGTTGACAAAATAAATCCTAAAACCAGGAATATTTCAGATTACATATAAAGTGATGAATGAGGTGTAGAGTTAAATTTATGCTGAAGTTTATGTTTTGATAAAAATCTATTTTAAAAAGCATTTATGCTCTACTACAATTTTTCTCAAGCTCCTCTGCCCTCTGATGTTTTTCGTTTTTCAGTATCAGTCCCATAGCAACATCCAGGACTCACGGCTGTGGCACCACTCACAACATCTCTGGAGCAGACCCTTGCAAACAACTGCTAAACTCAGGGATCTGAGTCAGCTCGGAAAAGTCTGATGCTGGGCTCATTTTTTTATATCTTGAAAATAGTGGCAGGGGATTGGGAGGAGGAAAAAGGGAAGGAGAGATGAAGCTGCAACAGCAGAAAGGAATGAAAGAAACAAACTACTTAAGGTTTAATGATACATAAGCATCGTATTTTGCAAGTAGATGAGATTGAAAGGTTTATTACTATCTTACAGATTTGGAGGCTATATCTGAACAGTTTGAGGATTCCAACATTTCCAGTAACTGAAATGATACTCCATGGACCTTCTCCCCTGCCAGTAATTACTCATACAGAAGAATGATACCAGGAATACACAAAACACATTTGCAGCAACCTTAATGCAGCTGGAAATAAAAACAGCTAGCATCTGCAAAAAGTGGAAGAGTGGAGAATCCAAAAAATATGCCAGAGAATCTCCTGTACAATAGGATTCTTGATTTGGGATTAGTCTATTCAGCCTGTAGATGCTGCTATTTTTCTAATAAAACACATCAGGAAACATCATCTCCTAATGGAAACTAAAGCAGTTAAAAAAAAAAAAAAGGGAGTATGGAAAAAGTATGCTTAGGTTCCTCTCTAGGCAAGACTGCTTGAAGCAATTATCTGCCTTGCTAATAAACAGAGCTGAGAAAGGGGTAAGCTGTGTAAAGGATCTCACAATAGCATGTGAAACAAATAGATGCCAATACTATTCCTCTGTTTACAGGAATTAATTTCAACTTCAGCAAAAATTAAATATACTACCAATCCAACCAACATCACCTGCAAATTCTTGGATCATTGGCTGATAAGAATGAGCAGTAACTAATGAACTTGTACTTTACCTGAGGCTCACCTATTGTCTGTTGTAAGTCTTTAAAAGCACATAAAGCTCAGTACTCTTGATATAAAAACCCAAATCCCCTTGACAACTCTCACAGTACTCGTGATACTTTATCAGTATGGAGCCCATCCCAAGGATGTAGGGAATGAGCCCATGAAATTCACAGTTCGGGGTTCTGTGTGGGCTTGGGGGAGCACCAAGGGTAATGCAAGACCCTGTGCTAAGCTTACTGTGCTGCTGCAAGTGACACTATGGGAAGAAACTCAAACCACTCAAATCAGATGAACAACCTTTCAAAAGGCAAACCCAGAGAGATGCTGACCCAGTCTAGACCAGCAGATACACCTTGTTACTCACACTCTCAGTCTACCACATAGTCAAAGCACATCAACTACCAGAAAAACCTTTCTTAAAAAAAATCTTCAAGAGGAGATAAATATCAGATTAAAATCAGAGGACAGGAACATTTTCATAATTCTGAAGAATATAATTCTAGTTTTTCCTGAAAAATCATTTTTCCTGAACTCATCTGTGGCCAAGCTTCATTTTTACATATGCAATCTGATGAGCTAACATCATTCCAGGCCTCCAGTTGAAGCAATTAAAAAAGTCCACACTCGCCAAACATTACCACATCGTTACCACAGATACTGTGTATTCTGAGTCAAAGGAAAACAGTGGAAACCTCTAATACCACTGTGGGTTAACTGCTGGCAAATAATAACTTTTTAGTACGGTTACCACTGCGGCTATTAATAACCTGTGAGGAAAGCAATGGAAAATGATCCACTTGTGTACACCACTTGTGTATCTGCTTGTCACAAGCCATGACTCACACGTGAGAAACTGCAAGGGAATTATTGCAGTAGGTGGATCGTGATAGGCTCGAGAACGTAAAACCTGAAATATTTCCAATGAATATCACAGATGTGTGGTGACACAAACAGCAACATGTCACCCTGCAAACACTAAAGGGGCAGTGATTTTTACACCATAAACCTTCCAGTGAAAGGCTGTGCTCCCTCCTCAAATGCAGTGGGGGATGGAAAGGGGAAAGGATGGGGGCTGAGAGAAAAGAGTCGTTAGGAAAAAGCAAATCCTTCCCAGGAGGACTGAAACAATGGACTGATTTTCCACAGAGGTGGGGCGAATAGTGCAGAATGCTGCTCCAGTAAGACATGAAAGAAGAGAAACAAACTTCAACGTGTACCAAAGACCAGAAAATCTCTAACAGAAAGCTGGTGCTCATTCTGAGAAGGACATCACAGCCAACACACGCAGATGTTTGCAAGACATGGTAATCATCAGCGTTTAACATGATTCTGGAAAAAGTCGAGCTGCTCTTTCCCATGTTCCAGAGTACAGAGACAACTGTCAGCATTTGCAATAAAGCACAACAGCCTGCACCCGATTTTATGCACTGCTGAATTTCACAGACATGCCCAGTGATAAAAGTGTACCTTTGAACAAGGTCTCTGCTTTTTTTTTATATAACTAATGTTATGTATTTTTTACTGACACACAAAAGGCATAAAAAGCATGCAAGCTTCAATTTCCATACTGATAATTCTGTATCAAAGGCTATGCTATTTAATGCACAGGATCCAATTCTCCTAAAAGCAGAAGATCAATTATAGCAGTCAGTGAAGCTCTAATGCTGCATTTTCAGCTAAAAACTTGCTCAAAGGTCTTTCACAATAGCTCCGTAAATTCAGAGTATCAGTCTACTTAGTAACATGACTCTGGGAGGAATACATGCACAAAGGAAGAAAAAAATCCTGAAGAAAGAATTTTCTTGCATTAAGGAATGATGGTTTAGAGCTGCTGTTTAATCTCTGCAAATCTGATCAACATACGGGTGAAATTAGTTGATTGAGGACCCAAAGCTAAGGCTGATGTGGACACTTACATATTCCCATTTCAAAACCAGATTGGTTTTAGTTTACACAACCGAACAACCAGCACAAACAGGCAAGAGCTGCTCTGAGAGATGTCAGTGCTGGTCAGTGTGCAAGCTCTGGCCTTGCCAAAATCCACAGAAATCTTGGCAGTGGCCCAACATATAATTCTAGGAGTCAGAAGTCTGTTCAGTCACAAAGAGGGAGGCTAAACTTTGTTAAAACAACAGATCTAACCTTTTCTGTCACTTAATGTGGGACCTTTCTATGTCCTGTACCTTTGTTACACACAAGACAAATTATGCACAAACCTGGAAACTGCAGCAGTCTTGCTACATGGTTCTGTTCGAGCACATAAAACCTCTGCAGGTAATTCAGCAGACAGTTCTGTGATTGAGAGCCACATGCCTCACCCAGTATTTATGTGCAGAGGAAAGAAACTATGTAATCAAAATAAAAAGTAGTATATTTAATATGTACATCTGTTCATTCATATACCCCACCTACCATAGCCTGAACATTTCAGTCAATGAATAGACCTGATTTTCACACTTGCATCAATTTTCTCTTAAAAAAAGCCAAATGTAATGCACTTTGAAATTGGTATTACTTTGATTTATGTTTGAAAGAACAAATGGCATCTGTCTTGTAGGTGCTTTGGACATAAGTGTCATCTAGACCAGAAGACAAGCCCTTGGCAGTATCATGGTAGCATTTCTCACTGACATTTCATCAACTCATACAAGCAATCCCCTGCCTCTCTTTCAAAGTCAAAAGTAAGAAAAAGCTCTGTGAACTCATAAACTGGCTACTTTAAACTGAAGGGTCTCATTAATAAATATTCCTGGTGCACAGCAAGGACATCCATGCACTGCTCACAAAGACCTGCTGCCTAATCCTACTTCACACCTTAGCAAAGGAGAGCCAAGCCATGTGTCAGCTTTCAGGAACTGTTAATCATCATCTCCTATTGACTGTCTCCTGAATCGATCTGCAAACCATAAACTGTCTCCTTACGTTATTAGCTCCTGATGTTATTAGCTCCAAAGTGCCGTGTAAGCAAATTTCACCAGAACCCAAATAAATAGCATTAAGGGTTCAGTACATAAATACGCAGAGCTAGATACTCTAAGTGCCAGGAGAGCATACAGAATCTACATAATAGTCACTAAGCATCACTGGATTAAAACATTTACATAGTTTTATATATAGATATCCCAGACTGAATGCTTAAATACAACTTTCCTGCCCTGGCAAGGAAACAGGTTGGAATATCTGTATGTAATTATGGAAACAACTGTAAAACCCAGGTACGAACATTAGAAGATACAGACTAGTTTTGACTGTGCGTGTACAAACTTTAATTTTAGGGCAAAACTATCCATTCTGAACGAATCATGGGAAAAGGATGAGAATCACAGTTTCTTTCCATCAGTAAGGATGTGCAATGAAGGCAAGCATGTTAAATTTCTATCCTTGTTTATTTTGGGATGCTGCAGTTGGCAGATGTTATCTGCAATATTTTTTTCAGTTGGCTAATTATGAACCAGAAATAAATCCAAAGCTGAAATACTATAATAAGGCAACTAATTGTGACTAGTCATTATATTGTACAACCAGTAAAATATAAACCCCATAATGGGAACATCCAGTCCAATGTATCCAGCTATTAAAGACTGTTGATGGTTGTAGAGGAAGAGTCAAAAAGAGGTCAGTTTAAATTTAATGTTGGCAGAAATGATTATCTACAAAAGCATGAATAATCTTCTAATGACGCTTTAAAGCTTTAGCTCTGTCTTAACACTTACTGTTTATTTAGTCCTGAGAAAATGCTTAAAAGCCATGAAGCAATTTTAAGAAAACATTTGTAAACAGCTATTTTCTCTTGACAGACTATTTGGCTACAATTACAGATATTATGCCAAGATAATATATGTAATTCAATGAATCCAGACAATATTGAATCAAATCAAACCAGTATTATTTTCCATCTCTTTGAAACCAAGCATTCAAGTCAGCTGAACTTTCAATGTCATTTGGCACTTCAGAAAAAACTTCATAAAATGCAAACAGGTCTGAAAACCTATACGTCATTTCTGAGTAACTTCTGGACCTTTTATAGAAGGATCTCACAAACTGGATCTTCAAGAGCATTATATAAACCACAAATGTTTTCAATTAACAATGTTAAAGGCATGCTTTTATAAAAATCTTATTTAAATTCCTGCACATTTCAGCCCTTTTCAGAGTCCCACATTTTGTAAAAGGAGATGAATTGCCTTAACCCGAGTTGTGCCAGAAATTTCTCTATACATAATATCTATTCAAAGTTTCAGGCTTAAAAAAAAGGATTAAATATGATTTTAGGAGATAGTGAAAGAGAGGGATGAGTTAAAAAAAGCAATGACCAATCCCCATTTTGGTACCTAGAGTTCACTTTCTGTTGTTCATTCACACATTCTTACTCTGTCTGTCAAGAAATGCTCACCTTTGTTCCCCAAAGAAATACAGCAAGAAACTCCAGTAATTTTTTACCAGGTGCTGATTGAAATCAGGATTCCCTATAGCTCTGACAAGACAAATGATTTACTTGATCAAGTGAACAGAATTAGAAAGATGCAAATCACCTATTTTATTTCTCTTAGCTTTCCATCAATAGTCAACCAACCAGGTATCTCCTGCTTGAAAACTAGAAACAGCTGCAGTCCTTGTTCTCCTGAGTGTACTATTAATTACACATCTAAAGCATGCTCATAGTCTGTGTTTGCTCTGGGTGATTTTATGGTTTCTATGAATGAGAAAACAATGTGATCATTTACAAATAAAACAATATTTTCACTGTTTTGGCAGCTGAGCATAATGAAAGGGAAAACCAGTCAGCTTTTAAGTGGTTTCTGTTTAGAAGAGTCAGCTCAGAGGGGAAGAGCTACAACTCATGAAGAACCAGAACAGGGAAAGAAAAGGTATGACTCAAAACCCAAGGAGATGTATTACCTAAACAACTTTTATTGCTTGTTGGGTGGATGTTAGATAGACCTTTTTTTTCTTAGCTCCCATAATCTCAGTGACTTAGAAACCATCACAGCAGCATCGATGGGCAGAAGAGACCAATAGTTGAAATAACCATGTAAGAGAGAGAAGCCAGCCACAGGAATTTGAGTGTTTTTTGCCAACCTATGGAAAGCAAAGAACAGATAACTGCTCAGTTTCTGCTGGTAGGGTGCAGACCGTGCTTCCTCCAGGAATAAACTCCTCTGCAGAGATACAGGCAAAATTTCATTAAAGGTTATTTTTCCCTGATTCTTCATTTCCAATTCAGAAGGGTCACTAATAGTTATTTTTATATAACAACAGGTAATTCTTTCATGCTACAGCTTGTGATGCATATTAATCAGGGTTCTTGCCAAATTAAATTAGTTTCTTCAACATTTGAAAAGCAGTTAAACTTCTAATGACATTTTTCCCCTCTTTTCATCAACCTATTTTTGGAGCAAAATAATGTACTCAGGCCTGAAGAAAAGACACTTGAGCCTCAGGAATGGAAAACAGCCACGAGCCAAAATGTATTCACAGGAGAGTTATAGGGCAATAAGGTTGTCATCTATGCACAAAAATACTTGCAAAGACGTAAACATAATGTTAAAATCTCCACCACTGCCTCCTGCATGTTAAAGTCACACACACTGCTTTGTGCCTGCAGTTATGAGGAGTCAAAAAAGAAAATAAATCTATTTTTATGATTATTACTATGATTGTAGCATTAAGGCAGTTCAGAAACGGGGAAACAGGTTAGCATCATATCCATTCCATTGACAGTCCTGTTTTTCTTTATTACTGCCAGTATCAGAAATTAGGATTGTAAAAAAGGCATTCTATCAAGGCATTCTATCAGTTTAAGTAATAACTCAAACCAGAGCTGCACAGTAACACCAGGTACCAACTGGGCCATCTGCATCTCAGTATCAACCTTGACATCTATATTGTACAGATGAAAAGACAGAGATAGATAGATAGATAGATAGATAGATAGATAGATATAGACATGCACATGTATATAATATATTGAAATATTTTAAAGTCCAGCAACTACAGTTGGGTTGTATATATAAACCCCAAGATTTTCAACACAAATGATCCCCATTTCAAACACTTGGAAGCAATTGAAAACCAATTCTTAAATTACTAAGTAATAACCTAGTACTTTAAAATGCTACTTGAACTACCTTCTCACACATAATTTACTACACAATAGCATATAGTTATAATATATTTAGCTTATAATGCCGATCAAAGTACCCAATATCTAGTAAATTCAACACTACAGGGACATTAATATTTCACACAATATTTGCCTGACTTAAATAAAAAGGGGATGTAAAACCACTTGAAAGGCTGGACTGTTATGGTTTTTTCCCCAGCTTTCTACTGCATAAAATCAGTTAATCAGCCTCAAATATTTTCCTTTTTATAATCCAATAGCCTAATTTGCAAAGATTGCTTATAAAGCAATGGAAGAGAAAAGCATTAGAAAATGACTGCAAACCACAAAGCTTGTTCCTGCAGCAAATACAGAATTTTTTAAAAAGTTATTAATATTTCAAGTGGAAAACATTTCTTTAACTGAAAATTTATTCCAGGTTTGAAGTATTGTTATGCATTAGGTTAACTTAGTGCTGTGAAGTTTCAAGTAAAGCAAGCTTTCGAAACTGTGTATGTGGCAAATTTTTTTACTACAGCAAATTGAGTAATAAACATTCAAAAGAGATGAAAATCTAAGGTGTCCAGCTCTGAATATGCAATAAAAATAGGCTCAAACAGATACATGGTACAACTGGGATTGTCCACCTGGACAAAATACCAAAGTGCTTACAGTGATTTTCGGATATCTGCTTAGTCGGAAGCAGGTAAAATGCAAGCCAAGTCTGCTTCTAAAATCCAAGCAAAGATTCCAGCTAGGGAAAAAAACCTACCAGCAGGCCCCTATTCTTTTTAATAATCTCAAACTTCTTCCTTTGGCAGTCAAAATAACCAGCATGTGTTAAAGATCTAGAATCGCTTTTCCCTGAAGAACCAACCGATAAAAAAGTCACTTCATATCTACTGTACATGTTTATTTTCTTCAACCATATATCCTGCACATATTCAGTCATCTGTACTTGAACTCCTGCCACATCTGTACAATTTAAAGGTTATATCCTTATGGTCTCAAACCTCATCAAAATGCTCATTCCCAAAACAACTCCCAGACATCTCAATCTAACAATCACATCTTCATGCTCTGTTCTCCTGGTAAAAGGGACTCAACCCTGACCCCCAGATTAATACTGGGATGGAAAACCACTTATGGGTAAAAAGCAAGTATCACACATTCTCTTACCCACCACCCTGCCAAGCCGTACAACTTGTATTTCACACAACTTTTCTAAGTCACCATCACCCAAAACATCTGGCAGCACTGGGCAGCCGACTTGCTGCATTTCCATGCTGCTGGGCATTCCCCTGCCCACTTAATGTAACAACTTGTTTATTCAGCTCTCAGACTTTAAACCAGAAGCTTTGTCAGAGAGGGCAGTGACATACATGCCTGTGTGTTCAGTGTCAACCACCCACTTGGGGCTGAGGATGGTACAGGCTGAACTTCCTTGGGATATTTTCCACTAGTTTTCTGAGGTAAGATGGCTAAACAAGCTAAAATATTTGAAACAAAAAAAAACCCGAAAGTTGCTTTCATTCACTGCATACCTCCTGGTGATATTAGTGTCTGTTATCAACTGTCTTAAATCTCTCCATGTTACAATCATTTTAAGTAGGGTTGCAAACAAGGGCTTTCTTTGTGATCAGTGTTTCTGAAAATACTTCAAGCAGTTCTGTGAACATCAGCTTGGGTAAGATTTGTTACCTTAAAGGGAACAAAAAGGATAGAGCAGGATTACCTTCCCTTAGACGCTCAACCACAAAGGTGAATCCAGTTGTTCGTGGGTGTAAGACGTACTCGTATTTTTTGAGTCCGTTCTTCTCAGCAAACTCATTACTGCGGGCTTTGGTATTGGCTGAGGAGAGAAAGAAAAGCACCACTTTGTGTTACTGTGCATGCAGACCATGGATGAGATGTAATGATTACACAACAGGAACAGTACAACAGCAGTTCACACAGTACGAATGTGGAGGCAAACACAAACGTGCTTTCAGGTGGCCATACCATGGTATGAGGAAGAGCCATGTGGATTGCAAGAAAAGCCTTTTTACCCTTTTTTAAAATTTTAGCAAATACTCAGCAAATTTCATATTTACCAAATGCAATCTGAAATTTATAAATCAAAAGTCTGTTAATAGTTCTCTGTACACTTCAATACCGTTTTACAGTAAAATGTGTTAATTGGCTCAATTGTGTTTTGGAGTTTTTTGAACTCAAAAGGCACAACAAATAGTAATGTAGGTTTGATATTATGAACAGAAATACCTTGAAGTCAGTGTTTCACCACTTTGAACTTATTTCAGAAAGAAAACATTAAATGGAGGAAGGCAGTTAATCTAATACATTAAAATGGTATTTTACATCTTCATTCTGAATTCGCCACGTTTTATTCATCAACCTGAGCTGCACATATTTCCTCTATTTTAATACTTCACCAAGCGCCTCAATATCACAACACATGCCTGCCACTGTACAGGCAGTACATGCAAGGCAACTGGAAAGCAGTGTGGTTAAACCCTGTGACAAACATGTTTCAAATCTCCGGTAATCCAAAACCTCTTGTGAGAAAACCCAAGGCTTTCCATGGCTGGCTGCTAATAGAGCCCACTTAGCAAGGAAGACAAGGACACCAAAGCAAAACCTTCTGGAGACAGGTGGACAGGAGGCAATTTGTTGTGCAGGAGGCTTTTCCAAGCAGCCTCAGCCAGCAGCCAAATGGACTTTGCTGGCTACACTCAGCTCTTTACTGTGGGTCCTGCTGTGCCTCCCCTGGGGCCAAAAGGCAATGGACACATGCAATGCTCCCTTGGCAACATGGCAAAAATCAATTTGATCAAATAACTTATTTAATAACTCATATTTATGAAGTTTTACAGGTGTTTAAAAGACAAAATCACAGCAACAGATGTATGGAATAAAATCACTGCTTAAGCAATCTATATTTTTTTAAAGTAGAAAAATAACTTCTTTAAGGGTCCATGGTTAAGCTTAACAGAGATGGAGAAAAAGTAATGGAAAACATATCACTGTTTAATCATTTAACAGAAGTGATACTTAGAGACAAATCCATCCTCTTACAATCCTCATAATTTTTTCCTGTAAAGGCACAGTATTACAAGTGAACACTTCTACAGTAGTGAGAGATTTCCTTTTTGCTGTAATGCAACATTTCTGCATCTTTCTTCTTGCCCTAAATTACATGACATCTTTATTTATCATAAATGATGGTGACCCTCCTACAGGTTTGTCTGCCAATTAATAAATGCTGCAGCATACCAGTACACTGAATATTTTTTCCCTCTGACCTACTGTTTCCATTGCTAAGAGTGCTGCTTTTCATATATGCAAGCCTTAAGATTCACTGCACAGATTTCCTGACCATGTGATTTGGAGGAAAGGAAAGCTGTTGCACAGTAGCCAAGCAAATGATTCAGCAAAGAGGATCCAAAGATTTAATTCTTGCCAAATTGCCAAAACGTACAAATACTTGAAAAATATTACAACCTCAAAAAGCATTGCTAAAATTACAGAATGTGTGAAATACTAAAATCACACTTGGCTATCTAACTTTAATTTATCTTCCTTTGGACATATACATTATGTCTTTAACCACATGGTCAGAATATCTATTTTTGCCTGCTCAACTACTACTCCATTCAATACTGCAAATGACTATTCTGAATCAGCAAACAGGGACTTGTCCTGCAGACTCCCATTGAAATGGCAAAACTTGTAAAGTGAGGAATGATGAAGACTTGGAATGGCTGAAGAAGCAACAGTAATCTGGTAAGTATTAAATGCCCCTCCAAAAAACCTGGTTCTAGTCTTAGGTGTACTTGTATTAGCTCAACAACTAAAACTAAAACTGTTTTCTAAGAAATGACAGTGATGACAGAGCATGTTCCTATAAAAAACACCCAAATCAAGAGTTCTTTTCCAGATTCTGGGGTGATTCAAGTAAAATGTTTTAAATTAATCTCAAACTTCTTAAGATAATGTATTGTTGTTCCCAAAGGACAGAAGTAGCATTTTCTTCATTTTCTGCATATATAAGTTTGAGTTTCAGTTCAGAAAATTTGCAATCTGCAAATCAAGTCAATCAGAGCTTTGAGACACAAGTGGGATATAAATCTACATAAAGTCAAGCAGTCTAAAAAAAAAAAAAATCTGAAGTTTTGAGCATTTCAAACTGCACACAGTTAATGAGTACTCACAAGAACTATCTCTGTGTGTCTGCTCTCTAGCACTTTGCTTCAGAGGGAGCCTGAAAATGAACTCCTTGGTGTTTGCGAAACACTCCTACTTGCACCAAAGGATACCCAAAGAGTGAAAGGGCACTTACTTGCTCTGAGTAAGACCTAACTGCTGCTGCAAGAAGGATCTGGGACCTCCAGTGCCCATTGCCTTGAAGTAATCATCCTCAAACTTCCGCTAAGTGCACCTCCCTGTACTTGGAAAGAACTCACAGTAAACATCTGCAAAACATCTTCCAAATTTCCCTTTACTACACTGCCTTTCTGAAATGTGCGAACAGCTGGACATTGGCGCGCTGGCCAACACTGTTCAGCTATTTCCTGACATTTTTATGCCTGTCTTGCCTCTGGACTGTAACTTTTATATAACAGAGACTGTTTCCCTCCCCTTTTGCATGACCCTAGTGTAATGGGGTTTTACAACTAGAATAATGCTCCCAGCTAATACAATGATCATTGTCATCTGGAAAAATCATCTCCCTCTCCCCTTCCTAACAACTATAAAGCCACAGGTCTTTGTGCATTAAACATTATTTATTACAGCAAGTCAGGAAGGTCAATGTGCTTTGATGATATACGGAAAGCAAGGGTAGGATAAGCCTTCACTCTACAAAAAAAGTAGTAATGATGCCCTTCTTCCCCCTGCTGTAATCTTGGCATTGAAAAAAAAACCAGTTTATTACTCTTTTCTTACTTATGACTAAATGCTCTGACTGCCATCTCATCCAATGTAAGGCACCTTTGTGCCCATGGCTGTTTAGGATCCTGTGCCAGACACAGGGCCCAAACCTCTGGGGGGAAATTCAGAGCAAGTCTGCTGCTCAGAACCAGAGTCAACAAAAGGCAGAATATGCGATGCTCCTCATTCTATGAAACCTAAAGGTTAGAAAACTGATCCAGGAAATTAGGAACCCATTTTTATATCCTCTGCAACTTGAGGGAATTCACACAACAAACACGTCTTTAAAATCCCATAATCAATAGACCAGGCTGCATCATCAGTGCTGCAAAACTTACGCAGATGTCTTATTGTTCCACAGGCCAGATTATAACTGTCTTAGGTGAAATAAGAAAAAAAAAGTGAAAGATGCCTAAACATGTCCTTAAAAAGAGGAAACGTGTTCTCTTCTTCCAATCGACTAACACAATAGCATCAAGCAGCTCTTGAAACAGGGCCTGGAAATGAATTTGGTTGGGTCTTCTCAATCCCAGGAGGTCACTCACATAATTTGGTTGGCTACAGGTAATGTCCTCCATCACTAACCCCTCTGAAAATATGAGCAAGTGTTGCTTTCCAGGAACAAGTGTTTTCTTTCTTACACTGTATTTAAGTCAAAGTATATTTACTCCCAGAGTTTTTGCTCATCATTCCTATTAGGAGTATTGTGCATTTTAACTCCTTGGTTCTATGTGCTGATAAAAAAGAGTATGGAGAATAAGTTATTTTTATCGAAAGAAGCCAATTTATCCATAGAAGGTGATGTGGGACATTTTCAGAACCTCTTCATGCTCTGTCTCCTCCCGTCTCACACTGACTTGGCCTCTCCTCTCCCATCTCCTTCACCTAATACATGCAGCCTCTCAGAGTGTGTTCTTTGGGGTGGTGACAGCTACAACCATCCAATTATTTGATTCTTCAGACACTTCTGCAGAACAACTATGAAACTTCACAAAAATAAAAGAATTTAAGGGTTCTGGCCAAAATGTCTTACTTTTTTTTTTTTTTTTTCCTCCTGTGCCACCTTTGGTAAATAATTTTAAATAATTTTATTACATTTTTTCCCATTTTTCTCCAAATCCCATTTGCTACACTCTAAAATTACTGGAATAGCCCAAAGCCAACACTATTTGGAAGCACCAAACTTCAAAATTCATTTAAAGTAACTGGAAGAAGAAATTATGCTAACATATTTTCTTGATTCTTGAGTTACAGATTTTAAAGAAGTTAAATTGCTTTTGCTCCTGAAAAGCTATACATAGAATGAACAAATTCAATTTTTTAGTAAAACTATATTTATAGTTTGTGAGCTGAAATTTGATACTAATTTTTCCTTTGATTTCACTTGTGATAAAAGCACGCTGATAAAAACATGCATGTTCTTCTATGACTTCAAGTACTCTCAAGTTATATTATATTATTTCACTGCCAGACAGTGAAATGAGTACTCCAAAAGTCTCTTATACTAAATAAATAAATAAAATCCTCATTTATCTATTTGAGGTTTGCACAGAAATGATAAAGCTATATTGGCTCACAGTTATTATTTTAAGAAAAAATGAAGCAATTTTTCTTCATTTTTGTGCTACTTTCAACCTATTCCATGTTACAGGAACCCCTACCAGCGCTTTTGATCAGTATTTTCTTTGTACTACCAAAGCACATCACATTTACTAGCAAAAATCCAGCTGCAGTACATGGTTACCTTCTGTCATCCACATCACAACATTCCTGCCAAAATCTGAACTCCAGCAAGCTTTCCTACTTGACTTTTAGCTGTTCCTCAAGGAAAAAAGCTCTGTGCAATCACACTCTGTCTGCCTGTATGCTCCCCTTAACTTTTGAAGCTATTGTCCCCTGCAAACTAAGTTTATCAGGGACAAGAGATTCAAAGACAATCAAGCCCAGCAGAAGCTTTAGAAAAAGCAGTGGCTGGGTGAAGGGAAGCTGCAGAGAGCAGAGCTGTTAACAAGGGAGGATCCAGGGCAGGCTCCATGGCTGTGTGTCTGCCAGGGCTCTGAGCACAGCATGCAGCAGTCCATCGGGGCACAGCTACCGGGGAGGGGCAGCCACAGCACACCATGCCTCTGGCCAAGGCAGCGGCAAGAGCTTTGTGGAGGAAATGCCACGCGGAAGGAAACACACGGAGAACGGAGCAGTTGGCGTGAAGAAAGGACCACGTACAGGGATGCAGACACAAATCCATAGGAAAAGAGGTTTTACCAAGCACAGAGCAATACAGCAACTTTTTTTTTTTCCCCATCTGTCATTCCTTTCTGAAGAATTACTACAAACAATCTTGTAAGGAACACCAAGAGAAACAAAAGAACAAGCAATATGGTGGGTTGTATTCCAGCTTTCTGGAAGCATGAGACTTATGGTTGCTTTGTTTTCTTCAGG
Source organism: Pardalotus punctatus (assembly GCA_013400915.1). Classification (NCBI taxonomy): domain Eukaryota; kingdom Metazoa; phylum Chordata; class Aves; order Passeriformes; family Pardalotidae; genus Pardalotus; species Pardalotus punctatus. The sequence continues at coordinate 170,881 of VZTX01006384.1, read as the reverse complement.
GCTTCAGAAAGTCTGGCTACATGGTTACCTGCTGAGGACTTATTTTTAAGCAATTACAATAAAATACCTTTGAGCTTTAACCTTCAAGTACTCCAGAGTGAAAAGATGGCCAACCTATCAGAAATAAGTATATAATGATATAATTATTACCTCAGCCCCTATGCAATCCAGTCTGCAAATACAATGTTCAGGGTTCATGACATTACTATTTCTAAAATTTATTTATGCACCATCTTCCACTGCCAAGTCCTTCACCACTTTAAAGTCAGGCAGTAGCCCATGTATAAATACAGTCTTACTTTACACTTCTTTGAAATCTCATTTTCAAATACCTGAAAATATTATAAAGAGGAGTAAATCTATTATTGTCACGTGTCCTCTCTGACGACAAAAAAATAATAGCAGCACAGAGCTGCACAGTAATTCTGCCATTCAGTGATGTAGAATGTTACTTTTAATTTTAAGCACCAGAGGAATTTTGTTTTCAGAAGTAATTAGCAGTTTTGCCATTTGGTCAGAAAACAAAAGTCATTGCTTCTATTTTTGCAAATTGCTCCCTAGAATTTTGAGCAACTGTTCAGAACAAAACCGTATTTTATTTCTTATTCTAAAGGACAGAACACGATGTTGCAATAGGTCCTAATACGTCAATAACGTAACAGTTTTCTGAAAACAATTTCTTCAAAATGTTACATGTATTATGTTCCAGCATTCTCATATGGTGTAAATTTACTGCTTGGTCAGGATTAGCTTATCAAGGGATTTTTCCCTGTCTCCTATAATATTTTAAAATATATATGAGACAATATTTCCTGTGAAGACAATCAGATAGGGAGAGCTATTTACTTCCACAGAAGAAGTCCCAGGGTTTTGCCTGTCTCTGTATATATCTTTTTGTGCACAAATGTAATACCAAAGTGGCATTCAATACTTGATGGCAAGTTAAGAGTGGTCAACACAGAACAGTTTAACATGTCAGAAGCCAGCAGAGCAGTGTCCTATTGCCTTCCCTATCCATCACTCCATCCTTCCCACCGTTCTGTTTCCTCCTGGGCCACTCACACCCACCTGTGGCGGTCTCAGCAGAACAGCACACTTAGTGCAGTTCTCCACTGGGCATTGTGAAGTTAAAGAGTACATGTTACACATGTATAAAGAAGGGAAATCAGCACAACAGAAATACTTTACCAAAGGAAAAAAAATATCTGTCAACAACGTGTGTTCAAAAATTTAGTTAGAATTTTTTTTTTATATTAAATGAAGAAATTTGTTTCCATGAGTTTCTCAGTGGATGGTATCAACAGCATATAACTAAGTTGAGCTTAAGTAATTTATATCAGTAACTACAGCACAGAGAATATCCTGTGTTTCCTTAAGCAGCTTTACATTCAGGTAGGAGCATCCTCACTGCTGTCTTTTGGACTCTGCAGCACAAGTGGTAACACACTGTGGCTGTCTCAATCCTCAGCCCAATCTTCCTTTTTAAAGTTGCAGTACAAAACTTCCTCAGTTCTTTAAAAATCCGTGGTCTCTCAGGAATACTAGATTCCTCTAGAGATTAGAAGGCGTACATTATTTATTGAATAAATTACGAACAATCCAATTCTTTCAGTTATCTTGAGGCAGAAATACCTATTCAGAGTGTGAGTGCTCAAAGGAGTCTCCTGACTCCATGAGTAAGATAAAGATTGCACCTCATAATTTAGCACTAGGAGAAGACAGTTCCTCATGAATTTAAAGAAAAAAAGTTGAAGTGAGACAATTTCATGAAACCATAAAATGGTTTGGGCTGGAAGGGAACTTAAAGATCATCTAGTTCCAACCCCCCTGCCATGCAGAGGGACATCTTCCACTAGACCAGGTTGCTCAAAGCCCCATCCAACCTGGTCTTGGACACTTCCAGGGATGGGGCAGCCACAACTTCTCTGGGCAATCTGTTCCAGCGTCTCACCACTCTTCTAGTGAAGAAAATTCCATCTTTCTTCCCAACTTTAGATACAAGATAACCTCAGCACGAGATATCATGTGAAGCAGTCCAGGAATGTTCAATGAATTTATCCTCTTTTAGCAAGGCTGATCAAGTGATGACAATTCCCTAAACCATGATAGCATTTGACTACTATGTATATACATACATACCCATTTTAAGGATACTTGGAATACAGAAGAAAAAATAGCAGCATATGCTAGTTATTTTTATATCATGTCTAGTACTTACTGATGGGGCTTTGCAATAAATTGTGATTTGAGAATATCTGCAATGGAAAGTATAATGAAAATCTTTTAAATAAGCTAAAAGTCAGAAGCTTAACTGCAATTGATTTTCTATTTAAAGATAATGCTTATCAAATCAAGAATCATGCCAGAGGCATGAACCACCACAGAACATTCATACAAGGTTTTCTGTTATCAGCACTTGAGTTGTCTTCAACACTGGTTAACAGCTTGGTACTAACACCACGAGATACCTGTATTAAGGTAGATATTTGATTTAAAATTCATACTACAGGATCAAACTCATTACATTTACTCCTATGATAATCTCAACATTTGTTTTACGGAGATATTTCCCTTATAGAGGCATATACAGACTGCTTAGCGTTTACATGGCCTAAGGAACAAGTATCTCCATGTTATCCTCTCAAAACAATAGGCAAGAAATCAAATAGAATCATTAGTCTTTCAATTAATCATTTCATAGGTATGAAATGATTTTGTCACAGAATTCAGGAAATGGGAGCATGCAAGCAATATATTCCAGGTCTTGAAACCCACTTTTGCTAACGCAATGTATGTAAAGTACCGACCAATAAAAAGCAGTGTCAATCATCAGATGCTTTGAAATGCAAGTTATTTCAGGAAGACTGGCAAAGTCTCTCAGTGGAACTACGTTTGTGCCTCTCACATGAATCAGCACATCGTTTGATCATTTACTATCATTTCTACGACCCATGAGAACCAAGTCTTGCTCCTGCCTTGGACTTTTTAAAACTCTTTCCATAAACAACTAAGAATTTCCATGTTGACCATTCCATGAGAAGATGACCCATGCAGCCTACCTGTGAGATCAGTTCCTTCTGGAAAGATGAGGAGTTGTAGTGGTTCACGAATGTCACAGAAATAATCCAGCATTTTTTTGAAGTGACTCTTGTCATCTTCCCACTTTCTCTGAATGAAAACAAAGGCTGCAACCTGCATCGCCCAGCCTAAAGTTTAAAAAAATACATCTTTAGCAACATTTCACTCTGATACTTCCACAGTGTCTGTTATTCCAAAGCATTTTATAAATTACGCTAGACACAACATTTTATCTGCTGTCCACCTTTCCTCAACTCTGATTAAGTGCATTTGGTTACCTCGTAAAAAGAGGTTTGGATTGGAAAAAAAACCCAATGCATAAATGCATTCAAAATGCAAAACTCAAGTTACCAGAGCAAGAATAGGGTCAATGCTGTCCTGAAAGGAGGTTGTAGTAAGGTGGGGGTTGATCTCTTCTCCAAGCTAACATGCAGCAGGACAAGAGGAAATGGCTTGAAGTTGCACCAGGTTTAGATTGAATATTAGGAAAAATTTCTTCATCATAAGGGTTGCCAAGCTAGCCCTGGGAACAAGCTAACCAGAGAAATGTTTGAGTCGCCATCCCTGGGAGTATTTAGAAGCTGTACAGATGTGTGCTCAGGGATGCAGTGCTTAGGGATCTGCTCGGACTTGATGATCTTAATGATCTTTTCCAACCTAACAAAGTTATGATTCTCTGAGGTGAAGCATTTAAAACCAGAAAGTATCTCTTCCTTTGATGGCTTCATTACATACATCTCCTTATAATTCTCATTACTCATAGAAGAAAATCCAAAGCTTTTCTTCACACAGCTTTTCTTATAGAATAAAAAAATATGTGTATCTATTTGTTTGTATTAATACACACAGAGATTTGCAGCCTGGAATCAAAGTGACACCGTAATGCAGTGAAGAAAGTGAAACTGCTGCTGAGCCTGCAGCTTAAGGGTCACACCCCATTATCTTCAGTAAGTATTCTTGGCTCTTTTTGGCACACATATATAGTATACAGCATATCACATAATATTACAAATTTTGTCCACTAGTTCAGACAGCAGGATGAAAAATCAGGGCTCCAGTTCCACCACATGCCTGCAGATGCCCCCTTCCTAAACAGGGCTCAGAAGAGCATGACTGCTTTACCACCGTACTTGGCAAGCTTGTACCTCATCAGAAAACCTGCAGAGAGATCCTGCACATCAAAGAGAAAACATCACAGCTTCCCCTTCTCCTCTTTGCTCACCACCATTCTCAAAGCCTGTTTTTCCTTTGCTGGTGACTTACAGTGTGTTATTCTTGCCCTTTATTTCAGTGCCTCTTTACAGGTTTCCTTCATATTCTGTTCACAGCAGTATCTCACTAGGACCATATGCTAGAAATCTACTGATTAAATTTAGTCACTCATTTTTAAATCAACTTTGTAAGGCAATCTGCCTGGATAATACATTGACCTGCTGCATTATCTCTTCTGTATTGGTTAGAAACATACATTGCATTGTTAAAGATTTGTGACCTATATCATGGGGTGAATACTTCAAATTTTTAAATCAGTTAAACAGATGGACCATGCATATCAAATATGCCTTCTGCAATCTGGACCTAATGCATCTCAGATATCCAGATAATCAACGATATTCAAATAACTTAATACTAGAAGTGGTTATATGAATTAAGAAAAGAAATGCCCAGAATGCAGTCTCAGCAAATCTTTTCAAATCTGCATATTATATTTGTGAAAATCCCTTTGCAAAGAAAAACTAAATTTTGACCACAACATTTTATGTGCGTTTATGCACGTATCACATTCCCACATCTGCAGTATCAGAAAGTGTCAGTGCAGCTTTATTAATAGAGGCTATCCATGTTTAAACAAATTATTTGCAAGAAAAAATAAAGGTACATTTTAAAGTAACTTTAAAATAACTGACGTAATTTAACTATTCTATCTTTTGACATGTAATCATCTCCTACTGCACCAACACATGGCAGGAGAATGGTGCCAAGCCAGTATTTGAAACTGAACTAATCAGGGCTTCATTTCCACACCTGTGCTATATAAAGAGGATATCTTTTCATACCAAATGGCTCCCAAGCATTCAGTTCCTCTAGAGGACACATGGAGATTGCACAAAGCTGCATCAGGGAAGTTCAGATTGGATATTAGGAAAAAGCTCTTCACTGAGAGGGTGGTCAGTCACTGGAACAGGCTCTCCAGGGAAGTCATCACAGCATCTCACCTGGCAGAGTTCAAAGAGCACCTGAGCGATGTTCCTAGTCATATGGTTTGGCTTTAGGTAGTCCTGCAAGGAGGAGTTGGACTTGATGGTCCTGGGTCCCTTCCAACTTGAGATATTCTGTGATACTTCATCTGATATCAAATGCATAAAAATGGACACAGCAAAGGACAAAATCCCTCTGAGCAGAAACAGCGATGTCTGAACCACATAATTTACAACTGTGAGAATGCAGATGCTCCACATAACAGAGTGGAAAAATACACAGAGATTAGGAAAGTTCTGCTGTGGCTTTGGTGTTTACCAATCGTTCTTAACTCTCAGCCCAGACCTTTTGTATGTTTTATGTACCCAGGATACTACACCTAAGTTAGCATATGGAAAACCTGTACTGTGCTAAGCCATTTTATTGTGTGGTATCACACATCAGGCCTAAATTATTCAGTCCTTGTGTTCTCATTGCAGCAGAGTCTGTAGGCTGAAAGAATGGAAGCAAGAAGCAAAATAAAGGCTCACTTAGGAAGCCTGCTGATACTTTCCCAAGTCAGCAGCTCCTTAGAAGTGATTTTGGTCTGTAACAAAAGGAACATGGGAAGGATCACTGCCAGATCCCATCCTCTCTCCTACCTTTCTTCGTGCAGCACAAGGTTTCAAATTATATCGAAACTTACACATAAACTCACTCTGGCCGCCATTCTTCAATAGCACCGTGAACATTATAAACACCTTTAGCTAGTAGAAAAGATGCTGCTTGGGGAACTTCTGCTTTATCTGACTAAACTGCATAAAGCAGAGGATATAGTGCAGTAGTTTCCCATTCCTGCTCTAAGTGGTGGTGTTATATACGGGCTATGAATAATTAAACAGAGGCAGTAATGTAATGACAGTACGATGTCAGGGAGAATGAGTGGGAAAAGAGTTGGGAGGCAGCCAGTTTTTAAAATAAACAACAGGTTTGATTTTCTAACCTTTCCAATAAATAACATCCAGTGTTCTGGAAGAATGTGTCTATCTATAAGTGTGTATCTAATCAGATAAAACAGTCCTGACTGTTCAAATAAGAAGAGATTATCTAACAGATAGATGACTAAGAGTGAAGGACCCAGGTTTCCTTCCAACTTAGCCCAGCACAGCACGCTGGGCCAAGCTATTTTACCATCTATGACAGTGGCAAAATTTCCACATTTGCTTAAGCTTTAAGGCTTCCAGTGAAAGGCAACAAAACCATGAATTCCTACCTTCTATAAAACCCTGGTTCATGCATGAGTGGGGACAGTGCCTGCTGTTCAAGTGTCTCACCATCCCACCAGTGTCAAACGGGAAAGGAAAACCTCACACAGACACCTGCCTTTGAACAAAGCAAAAGTAGCTCTTGCTTTGATTTCCATTCCAGTGTGTCTGCACCGTGCTGCTGCAGAAACAACACATAACAAGTCCAAGACATGATGTGGGAGCCAAATGAAATGCATGGAGAAATGGGAGGAATTCAGCAAATCAATGGCCAGAATAAAAGGTTTTGCTAATCAGTAAGATTTATGAATAAGCAGCAGAAGGCAGTACCTTGTCGTGCAGCCTGCAGTGAGACTTGCTGTTCAGTTTAGGTCAACATATTGTTCAACAAAATTAAATATATTTTGCACTTTTTGCATGGCATTTCTGGTTGTCTAAAAGCTCCTGGACAGCAGGAATTTTCCTAGTAAAGGCAGCATTTACTTGACTGGGGAAAAATGGATGCCTTTGGATTTGCAGATTCTTAAGAAAACATTGATTACAAAAACAGCAGAGAAACAGCAAAGCTAAAGAAACCATAACAATGCAACCCAATTTCTTTGCTAAAATAATCTTCTTATAGAAGCCGACATTTTGGATGACTAACATTGCTTGGAAAAGCATACAAAAAGCATCACACTGTACAGCTCTTGTTCAAAATTGCAAAACAGCAGTGGAAAAACCTAACAGAAAGAATAGCTAGCCACATTGACCTTTAAATCAACTTTTCAGAGCTGAAAAAATAAACAAGGCAGCTTAAAATCTCTAGGAACACAGACACGGTAATGATATGTATCCTATTAGGACATAATTCCACACAGAAAAAAAAATGCATTTGCACAAAAAGAAAAGCCTGCTATTGAACTAGAGAGATGTGCTGTACATCAGAATTTTCTTACTGCCTTGGGGATAAAGCAAACTACAGCTTATGCAGGTCAGGAATTTGCAGCATTGTATCAAAAATGCGAGCTCCAAGTCTAAAGCTTTTTAAATTCTAAGATCCTGCACTTCTCTTTTCCTCACCCCAAAATCCTTTGAAAGAAAACAATACCCAAAGCTGAAATTTCTTGTGTGTGTTTTCATTGCAAAGGTAATTTGGAAGTAAGTCGATACCAAGGATGGATACGGCAATGGACAAAAGAGAGAAAGAGCTGAGTTGTGCCAAAAAAAATTTCTTTGTTTGGTTTTGTATCACAATTTTATAAACATAACCTCAGAAATTAGATATTCCCTAAAATGTCACGTCTCAAAGAGGGATATTATGGCTGATATTGAAAGCAAACATACACACACACACACACACGAAGAAAACAGTATCTATGTGTTTCCTGTAGCAGTGTAACAGAACAACTAATAATACTAAACCCCCTGCAAAAAAATTCAATTAATGATTCAAAACTACAGAAACAAATAGGAAGGTCAAAGGCCTAACTATGGGATTTTGCTGTTACATTCATTCATCCTCTCTTATTTCTTCCACTGTTTTTTCATACCATTATCTTGGTCAAAAATAAAAGCCTTATTCAGTGTGCCTGTATTCGAGAAGGGTCTGGTCCTGATCAGGGCTTTTGAGGCATCAGGGAACCAGACATCCAGGCTTAATTAGGGAAATCACTCGGAAACTCATGATCCCACTGTACACGAGTAATTGGGCCCATTAATAGTTTGTTACTCCAAGTGTTTTGCTGCATAAAATTACCACAAGGCAACAAGTATGCAATTCTGCATGTTCCCTATTTCAAAGACCTGTAAGTATTGAAAAGATGTTGGCACATAGAAAATCACATAGGAAGCCAGGGAGTAAAGTTACTATTGATATACACTGCTAAGTTTTATTCGGTATAGACTGATAATCACATTTCTACAAATTTAATTAGAACTGGCCATTTCGCTGTTGTTCCCTTTTCCTAAAAGCCCAAAGCAAGTTATTTTTTTTTTAAATATTTAATGTAATGGTTTTAGTGCACAAACTAGGAAAATAAAGAAAAAAATGCTTCTTGAAACTATGTTGTAAAGTACAATCTCTGCTCCTGGCAAGTTTTCTTAAACCATGCTCATTTCCAGTAATTTAGTTAATACGAGTATAATGAATTGAACAATTACTATCTGATTGGGTGAATTCTTTGAGCAAATTACAAAACTGGAGATAAAGTAAGAGATAAAATTCACAAATATAAATTCACAGTAGTGCTCCTGGTTTTACAGTGAATCATCTGATTCAGTCTATTCGTTAATTTCATTCAACCTATCTGTGAGGTGTCAATTTAAAAAGCACCATGCTTTTGCTATTGCCTTGCCCTATCAGACTCTGAACATTAATCTACATCTGTTTTAAAATTATTTTCATGTTTATGTCCAGTTTATGTTCAGACTATATATTTCATACATATATATCCCATGTAGTCTACCACGTATTCTACAGAATATCATCTCTTCCAATGTATGTGGAGCCTAAACCTTTTTTCCTTACTAAAACAAACTAACAAACAGCAATGTTAGAAATACAGACTTTCAAAGCAACTGAAAAAGAGAAAAATATTCTGATCTTGCTCTGATTAGTTAGTTTTACATTTTACCTCCCCAGAGTTCTCATGCATTTGTTTCAATACCAAATTATTCTAAATGTTATGTTCATTTAGTTCACACTCAAATATTAATGCTTTCTGCATTTCCTTGGCTCTGCCTCATTCTGTTGTGGAAGAATATAGGATGTGCCAGTACACAGCTCTGCTTTAGCTTTTCATTTACTTATAACACAATTAGAAGCTTCTTCAAACAAATTTTTCAGTAGAAGATTCCCTTGTCAGGGCAAGAACAATGTTGTCAACAAGCTGGTCAGATACAGTGACCTATATCTTACCTGTGAAAATATAACCGTGGAACCTTCTAGAAAGAATATTCCATTGAAGAATTGGTATCTCTCAGCCAAGGAACACACACAGAGCGTGTGAAAGCATGTGGGAAAAATTCATTACAGTAGTATCAGGATATGTTTGTATATAAAGCACCCAGAGAGATACCATCTTCTTGGAAAGTATTCTTTCAGTATTCAGTGCCTTAATCATGGTTCAGAAGATGTAATTTGGACACTTCATATTAAAAAATTAATTCCATTTCCTAAATTATGCCATTTTTATAGAATATGGACAATTAGATGATTAACTCTACCATTATATTAGTGCTACTTACAAAATGCCATAAATATTATGGACTATTGAACCTCTTCAGTTACAGTATCCATCTTAAATAATACTTTGAATTTTATTTGACTTGATGCACCATGTAAAACCAGAGTAACATAACATAACATCACTTGAAAGTAAAGCAAACTAAAGCAAAGGCTTAAACCTCTGGGATGGCGGGAAAGCTGCTTTTTCTGAGGCATTTTAAAAATACATCAATACAGTGAAACAGCACATGAAAACCCAAGTATGAAACAAGATGAGTCTTGCCCAATATGTATCTAGAGAAAAGCCCCACGTCACTCCAAAATCTCCGCAGACATGAAGAAAACAATCTCTAGCTGTGAGACTGTCAGGAAAAACAAGCAGGCTCTATCAAACACTGTGAGACTCACCCACGGATGTGTCATCCTAACTGCAAGTCAGGAATGGGGAGAGGTTCTACAATGAAACAGCTCTTGCAGAGGCCTGCATCCTCTTCAGATGCTCCATCTCCTCCATGGAGGACCATGAAAGTAACCCAGCCTGAGGAGCTGAGCTGTACAAATGCTGCATAACCCACTGATAACAGCAAAGGAATGCAAGTCAGGAAAACATGCCAACCTAATTCTGCTGCTAGTTGTTCTGTGAGCTTGGACAAAATAACCACTCTCTTCATCACTTATTGGTAAAATGGGGAGAATGAAACAAGTTAGCATCTGATCTCACTCTTTTGACATGTGGTTTGGAAAGGCAAAGGGGTAGAGAGCAAATGGAGTTCTTTTTATATAGAAAGGATAAGGAAAGTTTAATGGAACACAGGCTAGTTGGCTTTGCTTGTGGGATTTTTTTTTTCCCTGACAGGGGTGGGAGAAACCTATTATCCCTTTCCTCCATGAGACAAGCTGGGAAACAGGCCCCTAAGCTTTCCTTCCCTAGAAAAAAAAAAAAACAAAAACAAGCATATAAAGTTACAGCCAACTTAAGCTGCATTTCTGCTGCAAAGTCATAAACCTTCATTCACACTTAAAACTTCTTCAAGAGAGCCTTCACCAGGAATAACTGGTAGAATAACAACTGTGCTTTCCATTAGAGAGCACACTTTTCAACTGCTACTTTCAAAATCACGTAGGATAACAACTCTGTGGTAATTAAGTCTGGCAGCTCATAATTGAATTGCTAGAAGACAAAACATCACAGGTCCTCAAAACTTTCATTTCAGCCTATTTGAATGTAAGATACTTGACACAGGAACTATACGAGAACGTTCAGTAGGTTACAGTTTTAATTTTTTTAACTAATATGCTCTATTAGCAAGAATTTTAATGTAAATCCAGCTGTAGTCTGAACAAAGAAGCTTTATGCTGAAGCATTTCCATCCCTACCTATGGAAGTAGCTGTGGCAGCACAAACACTTCCATGCCAATATAAATGTGTACAGATCCTCCACAGCGTGCTGCTTCAGCTACACTCCAATTGAGTTAAGTGTTAAAATTTTCTAGGCTTAGTGACAACAATATTTTACTTCATGGTAGCTGATCCATCATAGCTGTCGGTGTGCGTGCTCTTAGCCCGTGGCAAAGGCAGGATAATTTGAGTTGTTTTGCCCTGCTTCATTGAAAACTAAGATGACTCAAATTACTTTGAGCTTGCTTCAGGCGAGGTTCACACACTTGGACAGCTATAATGGATCAACTGACGTGTAGTAAAAGATTGGTGGGGCTAAGCTCAATGCTGAAATAGAGCAAAAGTCCTTTTTTTTTTCCCCTGGCACTTAACTTGAGCCTTTGAGAGCTACAACATGTGAGTGAACAGATGAGTGAAAAAAAGCTCCTACATCTTGCAATCTTCTCCAAGTTGAGCAATGTTAGCCACAGAATAACTCGAATCCAGAGATGAAGACCTGGACAGAGTTACTCAGTTATCTCTGCTCCTAACTATTCCAGGCTTGTCAGCTTTGCTTCTTCTCCTCTTCCTTCTTCATCACTGTGTCCTTTCCTTACCTGTTCCTGTCCCAGTCTGCTTCAACTATAATTCCCTCCTTTAGCAGTCTCACTGAGTCTTTTCAAATCAGGGAAGTCTTCAAGAAATGTCCATCAATGGTGCCTGCAACACCTGACACTCTACATTTGTACACTGATGATGGTATTTATCTTTTCCATCTGCATTAAGCAGAACTGGAATTAATATTATCTCATGTAGCAGCTATGCACAGCCAGTAGTCCCTTTGGTTACCCTCTCTCACTTTTCCATAAATTTATCTGATAGTAGTCAAATTAAACCCAAATTTTAATTTAGTTTTCACATACATGTTGAGGCACATTTAACTATTAAAATCCAAATATTACTGTAAGCTCAACTAACACATTCAAATTGTCCATCATTAAAACACATACCTATTTCCAAGACTTTCACAGATGGAACTTTTAAGAAAAAAATTGAAACTATCTCCTAGTCATTATCTGGTTATCTGACACTACCTTGTAGGTTCCTGGATACCTACTGGAACAGGGTGTATTCCACAGCACATTCTGAATATAACTGCACCATAACCTATATTGTTAATTGAGAACAGACGAGAATATTAATTGTTCCTATCTATTACAAGCACTGTAGAGAAGTCCTATCATGTCAGACCATGCAGGAAACTGTCAATGCCATTAGAAATTCTCCTTGAAAACTGATACTGCAGAATGTGTCAGTAGCTTCTGATGATGTCAGATGAGAAACTGCAGCAACAGCCAAGAGCAGAGTAGTGCTCCCTGGAGACGCCAGCTTTGGCAAGATGTACTGAAATGCTGCAAGAATGTTTCTGAAATTGAGATTACTGAAATGTAATATCTCTTTTTGAAAACTTTACGGCACACAATTCATCAAGCCAAAGCTACAGTTCCAGGAAGAAAGGACCATCTGTTTTTCTTTGGACTTCTTTTTTTAAAGCTCACCTTTAATCAATTTTAAGGGCTTTTTCATACACTGGAATGCAAAGAATTAATAACTTAAGAACTAAATAAATGACTCAATGTGTCTCCTTGAAATAGTGAATCCTCTGATTTTAATTATAATTAGCTAGAAAATAACTGCCTACTTGTAATACAGACTCATTAAATCTGATACCTTTACACTTTTAACCTACAAAGGGGGCCATAAGAACTCTGGATCTATTTCCATTCCCAGCTTTGCCCTTCACCTATCATATATGCCACTTGAAAGAGCATAATCTCTCACAGACCTATTTTTACACCCAAATGGGAAACTACTTATGACAACAAAAGTGCTATGCTGAATACAGCAAAGCTTTCAGAAACATGGAAATGGAAGGTTTGAATTATAAACCTAATCTTAAGCATAATTTTAAATTTAATGCTTGTTTAAAAAAAAAGTCTTTGAAAGATCATCAAAAAATTGCACTGAAAGAAATACGGCATATTCACTCAAATACTTCTGAAACTCAAAGTATGATTACCATTAGGTTAAGATTTATTAAAAGTTACATTTAGGCAGTGTATCAAACTTCTTTAATCGTATACTTTTGAATATGTACAACTAATCCATATAAATATATGAAAAGATAAAACTGAAAGACATGACGGAAGTAGCTAGCTGAACTTCCACAAATATTATACCTTAAATGATCAACATCTAAAGTATCAATTACAGGTGCAGTGCACTGAAATTGTCTGGTTGATTTCCAAGTGATCGTCTGGCTTTTACAAGCTCATAAAATAAAACTTTTACTGAAAACCATAGAACACAACTTAAAAAACAAACCCAAAACCTGGTAAACACTTATGGCTATCACTAAACGCAGCAGGGCCGAGAGCAGCAAGTGGGAGAAATTCTGCTGTCACTGATGAGATTCAGAGTTGTCCCCTTTAGACACCATTCTCTGCCGTGCTCCTGCCCCAAGAAACTTCATACAGATTCATCTTTTTCCATCAGTGCTCATTAATCCAAGAGTCTCCCTTTCCAATCCCCTAATTACATGGCTATGCTTTATTTGTGCAAGAAGCTGCCACTCAAAACACAACTTGACTGAACATGGAAACATGCATTGCTAAGGCCTCTTTTTAGATACACTATGATAAAACAGAAGCTTATCTTTCAGAATTTTAGAAAATGAAATCATGGCTTGATTGAGGCACGCAGTTTAGCTGAACTCCCCTCCTGTGATTAAAACCCCAACATTAACAGCTTTTCGAAAAATAAGCTGTAATTCACAACACTGCCACCAATGTCCTCAAAGCCCATGTACTGTGGAGGGTTCTTGGGGATCTGGCATAAAAATATTGGTTTATAACACTACAGACCCAGGTGTCCACTCTACCACCAGAAATTGTCATCCTATAATGCAAACAAGAGGAGCAAATGTCTACCTGTGGCACCTCTACATCACAAAGTCGAGTATGAGCCCAGAATTTTGTTAGTGGCTCAAGCTACTACATCAGACTATGAACAAAGATGGCATCATGATCTGCTAATATTGACCTGACACAGTTCCATCTGCCTGAGGCCACTCACCAAATCCATTAGATGTGCTCAGTTTATGGAGAGAAGTGAGAATTGAATTTAAAAAAATAAAAATTAAAAAATCAATCTCTAAACAGCTCCTAACACCCTTTCAGGAACCAAATTTTGCCAAGCATAGCTTAGCATCCAAGCTCGTGGAGCTGACCTTCCAAGTTTATTAAAGGCATTAATAAGCACACACAGAAATGTTCTTTTTAATAATAAAACATATGTTACTTTTGAAGAAAGAAATCTGTGAATCTTCCCCACTATACTCCTGATTGCATCGTCCATCACTGCTTAAAAAAGTTGCATATCCAGCTGATTCCCAGATTTCAAAATATCTCTGCTCTATAATGAAGATATATAAATATGTGTTTTCTCATTTCCTGTCACATTAAAAGAGATTTGTCTTCCGTCAAGTAAAATTGACCTTAACATTTGGGAATGTTAGGGAAGAAAAAGCACATTACCTAGTTGTTGATCTTAAGAGGACTGAATGAAACACAATGCAACAGTGAGTACAATACAGTGCAACAGTAGGAGAGCTCCTCAGGATGGAATCCTGCCAAAATTATCTGTTCAGATAAATGGCCTGACAAAAGGCAACCATAAATAAGGTTACTCTTTCGACATCAAAAAGTTGACGCATATCCTGCCCAAGCTAGTTTTGTATAAAACAGCAAATAAATCTAAGAGTTAAATAAAATGCAGAGATGCTTTTATTTCAGATAAGTCTGCCTATTTATTTAGAAACCATTTGTGCAACAATTTTTGGTCTATCTGAAACAATTTCTCTGAATACGTGCAACTCAGATCTGTTCCCAGCCCACATCACTATAAATCCCGATGATTTCATATCCTGTACAGCATATTTTGCATAGCCAAGTTAAATTTAAAATTAGTTATTAAAATGAACCATTAACTTTGCAATTGCCTACACAGCTTTTTTTTTTAATCTTCACAATAGTATACATTGGATAATGAAGAAACAAGCTTGATGAGAGCATTTGCAACATGGGGTGAAATAGCACCCAAACCACAATGCTGAAAGAGACTTCGAAAAAACTGAAAATCATTTTTCATCAGCTTGAAAAATGCTTTCGGTATGTAAAGTAGATATATTTGAACCTACAAGCAACAGCAGCACATGTAGTATCTTAAAAAAGAAATGCTTAGGCATGTAGTTCAGGTGTCCTCTGGAGATTTATGGTTTAATCGCTCCATATGCCACATATTTTACACAAGTTTTTTTTAAATACTGAAACAGAATTAAACCTGTGTCACTTAGCAGGTTACGAACTGTGCTGGACATTATTTAAACATACTTTCCTTTCAAAATAAAGGGTTTAGTGACATACCAAATCCCGGAATGCTTTTAAGACTGGATTTGAGACAGATTTTTTCAAGTCTGAGGTAGCTGTATCGCAGCAGGCAGTTCCACAGGAACATCCAGTCCATTCGTGTGCGATGGTTCATGATAATGACACTCCTTTCTCCAGGAACAAATCCATCTCCAGTGACAACCACCTTGGCACCAAACACCATTTCCAGCAAGGCCTAGAAATAGTATCAGTATTACGGATTTACTCCCATAAGAAAAGCATCACCCTATTAGCAATAAAAATTAATTTGAATTATATAATTCCACTTATTCACTCACATTACAACGGGTAAACAAACGTCTGGCTGTTTTCTAATAGAGCAGCCAGCTTTTCTGTAGTAATAGCTGTTTAATGGAAGAGGAAACAACAATTAAACAGCACTTCTTAAAAAGCACTCTGTTACCATCACTGCATTAAATTTACCTTTCCCTGGTTTTCCAGGAATGCCATCATGTAGGAATATAAGTGCGTCAGCACGGATTATAACTTGGTAGGTAACCTAAGGAGAGACTGGCTGCACAAATATCCATTGCCCCTAAGGTCAGGGTCATTGGCAGCACACTGTCCAACTCAGTCAGAACAGAAAAAGAAACCAGCAAAACATCACACGACCTCTATAGGCCTTAACATAAAAAAGCCTTCAAATTACTGCCTTACCTTCTCTTCCCCATTCTTCCTCCAAAAAAAAAAAAAAAGAAAAGAAAAAAAAGAAA
>VZTX01006384.1:21434-154529 GCA_013400915.1 Pardalotus punctatus | reverse complement strand
AAAAAGAAAAAGAAAAAGAAAAAGAAAAAGAAAAAGAAAAAGAAAAAGAAAAAGAAAAAGAACAAACACTGGGGATTTAAACACAGCTCTAGAAAATAAAACAACTTCTGTTCATATTTCTGCCAACTCTGTGCCGTGTATAAGCCAAACTAAACCGAAACAGTTAAGACCCACGCCACTGTCCCATCCTGCTGACTCTCCTAGAAAGGAAATAAAATGTGCTAGCAGAGTGAGGAAGGTGGAAATTTCTTACATCACAGAGGTCAGGGTCAGAGTTTCCCTGCTGGAGTCCAACTGGTACAACAGCACTTTATTGTTTGGAGACACAGACCAAGAACTTGCTTCTCTTGACTAAGAATGCAGTAAGAGGATAAAAAATTAAGGCAGACAAGGCCTAAAAGCCTCAAAATGGTTGGATGCAAAACGTTTTTGAGACTCCCTTCCTGAATCTAAATCTCCAAGATTCTTGAAAGACAGAATCCTTTTCACAAAGATATTAAAATTATTTTGGTTTAGCTCTAGTGTGGGCTAAAAAATCAAACTTCTAGACTGCAAAAGTTACCACAAACTAGTTGTAATAACCCAGAATTATAAAGGGCAGGCAACTAATCAAAGACCAGTATTAGATTTTG
This sequence comes from Pardalotus punctatus, assembly GCA_013400915.1. Classification (NCBI taxonomy): domain Eukaryota; kingdom Metazoa; phylum Chordata; class Aves; order Passeriformes; family Pardalotidae; genus Pardalotus; species Pardalotus punctatus. The sequence continues at coordinate 153,897 of VZTX01006384.1, read as the reverse complement.
GGAAGTTCAAAATTTTAGAAAAATTTGAAGACAAACAGAGAAAAAGTTATTTTGTGACAATATCAGTACTCAGTTAAATTTCACCATGACCAGAAATAACAATCTATTTCCTCTACTGGTGATTACACCTGCCTTCCTAATTCCACTACATTTAGTAATGATAAAAACGACAGAAGTTTTAGAATATGAAACAGCTCAGACCCCTTTAAAACACACAAGGCAGAAATAGCAAAAGCAGAAAGTATTTGATATGCAATAACAATCAAACTTCCTTTATGCCACAAGATACAGACTTCTGCACACCAAGATGGCATTTTACTTGAGAAAAAGTTAAACAAATATCTAATGGCCTAGAGGAACAAAGTCCCCTAGCTTTTAGAGAACAAAAGAAGAGACAGATGCCATTCATATTGCCTTTCCTTTGGAACAATTCAGGGAAGAGCTTTGTTATTGATTTCCAGACTCATATAGCTATAAAGGTGATGTATTGTAAGTGAGGAACACCTCCTTTCTCAGGGAAGCTCTTCTTTTTCACCCGAAAACATTTATCTCTAATTCAACTACAAGGGCTAAATTCTAAGACAATTAAGTAATAGAATGGTGAAGGTTGACAAGAATGCACCGAACAGTGGACAATTTTCCCAATAAAATACTTGGAGCAGAGTCCAAAGAAAAGAGTTTGCAAGACAACTCATTCCGGAAGTTTACCGTTTAAAAAAGCCTCCTTCTGTTCACTAGTGTTTCCTCCTACTCTTCTCTGCATATGACTGACAATGGATGGAGATGTCACAAAAAGGCCTTTTCAAACGTAAAAGTAACACACTGCATTAGCTGACATATAAATTAAACTGTGGAAAAAGAGGAGGACTGTAAACAGGCACACAGTTCACAACACTGAGCTAAACCCTAAGTCTTCACAGACAGTAAGTGTGTTAGGGCCTGCTTAGACAAAAGCATAAATAGCTTTAAAAACCATAAAATAAAATTCAAAATGTTAGTGAGCAAGTTAAATTGTGGGATTATGGTCAGTTGCCCAGACCTTGCCCAGACCTTGGCTCAAGCTGCCACTTACCACAGGGAGAGTGAGCCAAGTTGCCACAATGCAGTCGGTGATCCAGCGGTACCAGGCCGGCGAGATAAACATCAAAGGCAGAAAGGGGCCCAGCATGAATATACTTCCAAAGAAACTTCCCAAGAATAGTGCAAGTACAAAGTACATCCCCTTCCATGACACCATGGCTCTGAAAAACAGAGTTGGCATTACGTTAGAGAGACAAACTGAAAGCAATTACGTAATTCTTCAAGTCGGCAAGTCTGGTTTGAGATAATATTCCTCCTTTTTTCCACAGCTAACAACACCTGACAACAGTACACAACTAAAATGTTCTTCGTCCCAAGCAGCAATAAGAGAAGGACTTTATAAACACAGTGATTTGTAAGGTGAATTGCGATATTAAAGGGGCCATAAAAGTATCAGCTACATCATAATTTCCTCCCATTACTACAATATGTAGTTCCACTCAAAACCCTTCAACAAGCTATTTTCATTATCCAAAGGTACAAAAGGGCTATACAAGAGAACACCAGCTACACTAAACTTTTTGTCCACTATCGTTGTCTGTGGTGAAGTACTAATGTTACCATTTTCTAAAGACAGGAAACTTTGCTTTTCTATTTCTCCATCCCATTTCTTCTTGCTAAGCACAGCATTGCAGAAACTCATCTTCCCCATCTAACAAGGGTCTATGTGTGACCTCCCTCCCAAAACCACTCAAACCTGGCCAGACTGACAAGCCCTTTCAGACACCAGTTCCCTTTTCATCCCAACCGGGCAGGCAAGCAGTGGCTGAAACCTCCTGACCCACCCTGGCTTAGAGAACTCATCACTTTTTGAAGTCTGCTGTACTTCAACTGCCCTTATCAGTTATTTTCCAACTTGCTGCACCAAAAAGCCAATAGCCTTTTGTTTTTAAGGCATAGTCTAGACTTGAAATATTTCAGTGTCTGTGCTATCTTCTAGACTCTCTTATTATAAATTGAAGTGTACAGTACACTGAGCTTCTTAGTGCATTATGGCAGAACATTCAGCAATCCTCCAAGCATTTGTAATAGCTACAAGCTTTCACAATTTAGCAACTACTACCAGCTATGACAAAGCAAATGTGGAAATATCAATTCTCTAAATTAGGGCCTAAAAATAGACTGTTTTCATCTATTTAGGACTCAGCCAATTGTTTATAAAATCAAAGGTTAAGCAGAAGTCACTTTTTAGACACTTCACTGAATTCCTTTTTTTGACAGGCTATTTTAGAAATTATAAGATCTCAGATAGACAGGACTTCAGGACAAGAAAAACAGGAAGCTGGTGAGTTTAATTTTAAAATGAGCAATGGAAAAGTAATCCATTAAGCCTTGTGTACTGTAACATACATGATTTATCTCAAGCATGGTTTTGTACAATGTCCATAGCAATGATGTTTGCACAGCAAAGAATTTGAGAGTCAAGAAACGGCAACGCTAGGGTTGCTAGCAGATGAAATTTGCTTCTGCTACTTCATGTTGACAAGTAACAAGAAAAGTAGCTCTGCTCTGAGATACTTCTAGGTTTAAACAATTTCCTAAACAGTATGTTATTTGGAGAAAGGCAGAGACAAGAGGCCATGTAAATTTGTTAATGCAAGTAGGATATAGGAAGCTGTATTTAACTCAACTTCTGCAGCACAGTAAAACAAGCAACACTAAATACAAATGTTTGCTGATAGCTGTATCAGAAAGATTTTAACACAATGAAATTTGAATTCACACAAATACCTATTATTTATATCCTGGAGTACAGAGCTCTCTTTTTACTGCCATAAGCAGGAATTAAATACCTGCATCTACATATACACATGCACTAAGTAGGATCAATTCTGACACATCAAGGGAACCTCGAAGAGCAAGGAACTGAAGGAAATGTTCCACCTGACCTTTTCTATTGATTATTGCAAACTTCTGTGGGGAAAGTCCAAGATAAAGGCAGAAAAGGACCAAAAAACCCAAAAACTCAGAAAAAGCCAGGAACAACAGAAGGGGGGGTGGGGGGGGGGTAAGCATTAGTTGCAGCAAGACCAGAAAAGCCTTCTCTTGACATCAAGATTTGAGACCTACTGCAAAAGGCAGCAGACAGAACTAAAATTATATCTGCTTGATCTAATCAGGCATTGAGCAACAAACACATCTAAACAACAGGAAACCGCTTTAAGACAGGTAAAACCCACTTGCAGACACAGAACACGAGTTTGTTAGGCTTTAGCCAGCTGCTCTGGTCCTCTGTAAAGCTCTCAGTGCCACCAGTCATCAGTCAGACACAGTGATATTTGCCAGACAGACACACCGGCTCCAAAAGGCTGCCAGACAACAGGGATGGAGGACAAGGACACGCTCCAGTTCCAAATGCCTGACTGCTGCACACAGGTACCCACAGAGCTGATGAGAGGACACATTGCTCTGTCATCCTTCTAGACTCTGAGGAAAGCAATGTGGGTCACTTATTCAGGAGCTGTCCTTTTCACAGTTTTCACTGGTCCTTCTCTCAAATTATTACACACAACCAAAGATGCAAGGAAATTTTGTTGTATTTTCTGTGAAATACAGTCTTACAAACTTTTTTTTTTCATGTTTGTTTTAGATGAAAGTATTTGAGCTATGGAAAAGATCTGAGGAAGTTCTGAGTTTTCTCTTCTTCAACCAGCACCCCAGCAGTACTTTCTTTAACATTCCCGTGTATACATTGCAAGTTATAGGGCATTCCAGTGGGTTAAACACTGTGATGTTTATTTCTACACACAAAAGATACCAAGTGTTTGCAATCAATGCCATTTATCACTCTTAAAGCCACATTTTTAGTGTGATAAATACCTTATTTTGCTCATTGCTTCTATATAACACATTATGTATCTTTACACATGTACATATGCATTTATCTAGACTAATGGATAGACTGTGACTTTGCCTCTGAATTACCTCCACCACAATGAAGGGGAGAAAGGGAGAGTTCCAGCAGCTCCAGCTGGGAGTGCAGTACCCAAGTTTGTAAGGTTTGAGGATGAAGGGCTGGCACACAGCTGGGCCAGGCCAGGCTCTGCACACCCAGGCTGTTGTACCCACTTCACCATCCCAGACACCTACCACCAAAGACAACAGGGAAGCGACTCTATTTTCATCCTTTTGCATTCCTCAGCCATTAAATACCTACCTTAGAAACAAACTGTCTCTAAGATACGTCAACCATCCCAAATCCAACATCTGCGTGCAGCAAGAGAAGCAACAGCCACAAATCAATGCAAAATACATGCCTGCAACCTCAAAACATGATTAAAAAACAGCCATAGAGTACTTAATGAGGACTTGTAAAATGATCTAAAACAAATGTGAAAAATCTCAAAACAAAGAAAATTGGAGCTGACTCATGTCAGAAATGAGACACTCAAGAAATTAATTAAAGGATTCAACAGGAAGCCTGAAGAGAACCAAAGCATTTTCAAAGCACAGAAGTATTCTCTTACTGCTGCTGACAACTATCTCTTTCTAATGCGGAAATCACTCTCAACACTGGATTTAACATGTAGGATGACCTTTATGTATCTTAAAGCCACTTTCCATTTGCTGTGTAGGTCAGAGCTGTGGGGAGACAGCCAAAACGATTTTACAATTCAGAATGAAAGCTGCAAACAGTGATAAAGACAGCACCCTCATACTGGGTTTGTAGTTCTTCATCTATTTCGTGGCAGAACTCCAAGTTATTGGGGTACTGTATTTCACATATTCTTGTTGCCATAGCAGAAGGAAAACATGCTCTGTCTCCAGGTAACTGGAAACAATAATTCTTTAAATACAATTTTTGCTTTCCATTTCAGTTCATTTGAAAAATTCTTGGCTACACGGGGGCAAAATACTTTCCCAAATGGTTTTTGTAAACTTCATTTTTATTAGAACATTTACTTGCAATTATTTTGATATTCTGTGCAAACAAAATGTTTGCATAGTAACATAAAGCAAAGGTACCTTCCTGTGAGCGGATTTTGGCTTGTTTTGTTTAACATCTAGATGCTTTTATTGAAGGTACAGCTGAAATGACAGACAAGCCACAGCTTATTGTGACGATGACTATGATGGTGATGATGATGACAACGACGACAATGATTTCAAAAGGTGTTAAATGGCCTGTTCTATACAACAAAACTTTTCTTCAAAACTGCTTCTGTGACTTGCAAGTGACCAAAGGATGCAAAATAAGTTTATCTGGTAAGAAACAAAGAAGTTCTAAACTTAGAGATCTAGAAGCTTCCGCATAGTCAAGACTCACCACACTGTTCATATTTCCTTAACAGCTCCTGGCAAATTTGAAGTTCTTGTACAAACAAGTTTATTCATCTTCTAGGTTCAGTGTAAAACAAGATTTTAACCTCAGCATAGCATTGAGCAATAGTACCTGACAAACAGAGTTAGCTGCCTGATAACTAGAGAACTTTTCAAGCACTTAGTACTATGAAGTGAGCAAGGGTTTTATTACACCACTGAAAAACATAATGTACTTCAGTGCCAATAAAATAACAGTGTATTATTATTGGTCAGCATATTTCCATTCAATCAGCATGGGTGATAAAACTGTTTATTAGTCTTCAAAAACTGAATGGGGAATACTAGGTGCTGGATTTAATGCTTCTTCCAGTAGAAAAGGTAAACATCTTCAATTAAAATCAAGCAGAAACTCACACAGCCAGCCAGTGATGCCTCTTCTCTAACAGTTCTCTGAAGAAAGCCAGCACTTAACTACAAACTGACTTAACTTACTTCTGCATTTCCTCCAAGCAGGGCAAGTGAAACAGGTGAGCTTGAAATTCCAGCTCCCAGATTCAATTTTGCTTTCAGAAACATAATTTCCAAGTTAGAAGATACAATTTTCACACCAATTTTTAAAACCTTTGATCTGGGTGATGTAAATTGAAGTTCCAGGAGGTGGGCAAGAGGGGAACAAAGTATGGCAACTACTGAGGTGCCCATTGAACAAACTAGCAAATGAATGGCCCGAACTTTTACTTGTTTACTGTTTTTTTAGGTTACTAAACAAAATCATCTAGACCAGAGAGCAGGCAGATGGACAACCCTTCCCAGCTTCAGTGATGCAAATAATGAGAGGTCTGAGCAGGTGGCCAAGTGACAAAACATCAGCTAAGCAAACAACGTTTCAGTGGAAATGACACATCCTAGCAGAACGTTTCAAGTCCAACAAAATCACCACACTTTTCTATTTGAGCATTTTATGGTTTTCTTCCATAACAGCATTTCAAAGGAAATTTTTATCAATTCTTGCACCCAGAGCAAGAAACTAGTTTCTGTGTAGCACTGTATTTAAAAAGAAACTTGCTCGCAGCAAGTTTGTGTAGACTGACTCAGTCGTATTTCCAGATCTACAACTCACCCCATCTCTTTGATCACATAACTCCTCACTTGTTCCTCAGTTAAAAGAACTGCAGAAATAGAAGAGGTGAGAGGGGAAGCAATGACAGGAGGAAGCTGAATTATTAATTGCAGAGATATCCACACTAATCAGAAGCCCACACAATACAGACAAGAAGCTCCATCAGTCTCTACAGAATTCTTTAAGAACGACACTTTATTTCTGATCCTTCTTTTGGGCACTTCACTATTATAAGGAACATACGAATATGGCACAGATCACTATCACTAAAAAAATATGTGAAGAAACAGGCACTTGACCACTAAAACTACTTTCTTTTTATTCAATTCTTGCATTAAAAAAAACTTATGAGATACATGGATCATAAAACAATATAGGATAGGGCAATAAAAGGTAATTATCATCACAATCCACACCCCTGACTCTGCATAACAGAATAGCAGATATTAGCTTACACATGCACAAAATAGAAAGTACAATACTTAATGACCAATTTCCGTAAATATTAAAAATAAAATATGATTATTGCTGCATCTTACAATTTATTATCTCTTTTATATGCCAAGACTTAATCTGACTATTATAATTCAATAAAAAACTTAACAGAATATTGAATTTGCTCTTCCAAGTAATTGTGTCTTTCCAAATGCAAAAATCCTGGCTGAGATTCTTTGCAGTACAGCCTTTAGAAACTGTAAGCAGATAATTCAGTCAGGATACAGACATCAAATCAGTCTGATGCTTTTTCACCCTCATTTACCTGTTCTCTTTCCACTGTTGCTCCAGACAACCATTAGACCAATAAAGCTTGAATGAGAGCATGAGCTAAGGTATGAAATGAAATAATTTGTAAAAGGGTATCTTGCAATAGCTACAGCTACTTCCTGAAAAAAAAAATAAATAAAAGAAACAATGATTTATGGAAAAGCAGAAAAGTAGCTTGCTTTTATTTCTTACTATAATCAGAAAATCTAGATGAATTGACGAATTTGAGCTGCTGTAGGAAGAACTGCACGAGAGCTTTTACTCCCAAAAGCTACCTCATTTTTTTTATTATGCATATTGCACAGACACAAATAAATTTCATTTACTTCTTCATGGCTTTCCATGCCTAGAGTTGTGCTCTGCACTATCCATCAAGCTGCTGGAGACTCACAAGCCAGTATTAAACAACAACCAATATAAACAGAGTGCCCTGGCTGACAAGTCATCAAGAATTGGTTTGACAGATGAAAAACAGCTCCTGTATTCCTCCCATCCCATCTTTAAATAAAAGAAACAAACAAAAAAACAACATAACCTTGCAACTAACATGGTGCAGTGTCAGTTTTAGGGGTTTATTAAGTACTCTCACATAAGCTTGCAGGTCAGCTCAAGGCCCAGTCTATTTTTCAGAAAAGTTACTTGTGGTCAACAGCTGGCAAAGCTAAGTCCTCTGGTTTTCAAACTCTACAGCAGACCAAAAAGCTGCCCAACACTGATGGATAACAAATCCAAGTGAAAATTATGAAAAACAAATAAAATGTTCCACTTTGTAACTGGAGATGTTACAAACAAACCAATAAATCAATTTATTTTCTCCCTGCATATGAGCACCCCAACACTTTAGTCCACAGCTATTCTTGGTGGGAAGGGGTGACATTTATAATTTCAGAAGTGTCTATTTCCCAATAAAATCCTCAGCAGGGGGACAGAAATAAAGGAATTCACGCTGAAGAACAGTTACTCAAATTGAAAACTAGTAGTTTTCAGAGGAGTATCTTTAAATCTCTGCCACTGGCATTAAACTAAAAATCACTCTCAGAGAAGGATACATCCATGAAACTTCTAATGGCTTTTTTGCCCTCATCAAGACAGAATTTTCTCATCAGGTTAACAACTCCAAAGAAATACAGGAAGAGTGCATGAACAAAACTCATATAGACTATGAAAACCAGTGACTATCACCAGGACAGTAACAGCATGACAGCTTATGCTAACTCATATTAATCAGAGAGTGCAACTATGAAAATAAAAAGGGGGGATGTAAGACTTTCAGAGGCCTTAAGCAAAGTATCCAACTTGGAAAAAGTTTCACTGAGAACCCTGTATTTGTGACCATCCTTTACAAAAACCTCTCTCAGTTTTAAAACAGAATATATTAATCTAAATAATGTCTTCTTTTCCAGCTATGATGTATGCTGCAAATGAATTTGATTCTGGATGGATATTACTGCAGTGAGGTTTGTTTTTCTTACCCATTGCAGCTTTTTTCTTTTTTAGTATCTTTTGTGCTGTGACAGTCAACACCTATGTAGCAACAACAACTGCTAAAGTACTTTATTCTTTTTCTCAGTAGCACATTGTCTGCTACAAAAGTTCAGCAGGCCCCATGCTAAAAATCCCAACAGCAAACTTACTGAAGCCAGTGAGTTTCTACCTAAAATCCATTACAAAACCAGATTATGAATTTTATCTAATCTCAGAATTGTTAAATGGCTAAAAAGAAAGACTAGACATTTATTTTCACTTGCCCACCACGTAAGTCATTCTGGTTCAACAGTACTTAGAGGAGAGATGGAGAAGAGTACCTCCAGATAAATTTATGTCACTATTTTTTTTTAATAATAACAAAGATAAATTGCTGTGATCAATGGAATATAACTCTGCCAAGCCTCTGAGTCTGTGCAACTGCCTCAGGCTTTTTAAAAAGCATTTCCAAGACAAATATCAAAGAAAAAACCATTTGCAAATAACATTAAAAATGTTCTACCCATTTAATTGGAAAATTCCATTTGAGAACTTGAAATTTTGCAGGGCTGCCTTTGTGTCAGGAGTACACAGCACTCTGAAACATACTTACACATCAGCAAGCATCATAAGTTTATAACAACTTTAAAAGTCACATAAATTGTAGTTTTCTAGTGAGCTGTGCTTACAGGTTGGCTGCTTTCCAAGGTAAGCATAGAACAAACAATAGATGGGTTACCTGGCAGGCTCCGAAGCAAAAGAAGAAAAATGCAGCAGTTCTGCAGAAAATTTATAAACCTTTCATTCCCGCTAGAAGCAGTAGAAACAGTTTATTTGCATTTGCTCTTTTTCTGGACACGAAATCCTGTTTTCAGTCTATTCTATGTAGATCAATATCCAAAGCATTATAGTCAAAACCCACACGCTGACAAACTACCACCCCACTATTAACTAACAATATTACTGCTTCAGGACCTTACAGTTAGAGATGAAGATCTGCTGTGCTTTTCAGTCTTCTAGACAACAGCCTTCATATCTCGATTGCACAGCTCACCAGTAAGATCAGTCAACAGCACATCTGGATATTTCTAAGATTACATTACAAACCACTGCTAAGAAGTGTAGCTTTAACTCCATCTTCAGTTTCGCAATTCTCTCTTTCTGTCAGCTACAATGGGAAGTTTGGCTCTTCTGACAGGACTCTGAAGGGATGTTCCCAAGGTTTCAGGTGGATCCAGGTCTTCAAAGCCATTTCTAGCAGAGCATTTCAGGTTGCAACCCATCGGAATTGCGCTGTGCATGGATGCAGGCTGTGCCTGGGAAGACGCACAACTGAGTTGGTCCATCTATACTTGCATTAATAAAGCTCCGTGGCTCAGCAGGGATTCTCACGGCAGCAGCCCGATGCAGACATGTCGCCTCTGCTTCCAGGGCTACTGAACCTGATTCTATAAAACATTTTTCTTCAAACTTCAATGCACTCAAAGCCAGAAAATGTCTCACCAGTACAGTATAATAAAGCAACTCATGTTCTTTGTTAAAGCTGAATGGCTTCGGTCCCTCAAACACCTACAAAGATACTAGCAACTATTTGGTTCTTACTTGTAAATTTTTTGGCATTTAGATGCAAAGGATCCGGTGCTATTGACAAATGAGTAACAAAATGTTTTGCATGAACATTTATCAAGGCCGTTTTAGCCTATAACAAATTGCCAGTATAGGAAGCTAAATAATGCAATTCAGTGCTGAGACAACCAGGGAAATTTATCTGCCAGTGGTTATGCAATACTTTACGAAACTGCCAAAAGACAAACAGGAGAAAAGCCCAACATCTAAGCCTAAGATTTTTAGCTTTTTAGCCTTTTATTATGTAAAATAGTAGCTCATTTGAAACAGAAACTAAGTTTCTAATAAAATTTGCCAGAACTGAAAGGAGCTTATAAAAATAATTAGAAGTGGTTTAATAGGCGCTGCCTTTCCCATCACAACGACCAAGTCAATGTACAGCAAGAATGAGCTTCAAGTGAGCTGCAGATGCATTTGGCAGTTGCAGATCCATTAGACAGACAAGCTGTGGCAGACACATAGATGCTAGGCAATCCAAGAACAAAGTATCTGTGAAATAATTACAGAGCAGCAAGTGACCTAGTCAGGGAAATAACCTATTATAGCTACTCAGGGACTACTAGATTTTACACATGTGAGCAATGCTTTGGCTTAACAAGAGCTATTAGGAAAAAAGTGGGGGAAGAAGGAAAGCCTGCAACAGCTACAGATAAAAGAGACACCCAACAACATCTGGGGCATTGTTACAGACCAACTGATCCCCCTTCCAGTCTCTGACTCAGTACCACTGATGTTGCTAAAAAAGTGCCTTAAAAGCTGAAAAGTGATTGAGGAAAGAAACAAAAAGACAGAACAACTTTTAAAAGACCACTGAAGAAAAAAAAAATAAAATTGTTTGCATCATTCAGAAAACTACACTGCTCATACCTAGAGAATGAGAGGCCAAAAGATAAATAACATCCTGACCTACACCAAAGCTAGCATGTGAAGGATAAAGGAAAGAGGTGACAAGGCAGAAATAGTCTAGAGTAGGTTATTTATTGGTATCCACTCTCCCCCTTAAAATAAATAACAATAAAAAAGGAATCTAAGAGGAAATGCAATGAGTCAATCTTTGTACTAGATAAATTCTATCCAAAAAAGGAAGATACTGTCCAAATCTGGTTGTGCAGGTCATGGTACCAGAAATACCTAAATCAAGAAATCTTCTCACAGCAGTTTCTATAGTCATGAAACATGTTTAACATCAGCTATATCTAGAGTTTTCTTTAGGGCCAGAAAGATCTAGCAATTCATAATAAAGATTTTTTTTTCCTTTTCTCTTTTCCTACAAGAATGTCTTCCAAGAAGACCTAGTATTGTCTCAGCAGTTATTTCCAAATGGGAACACACCCTGCTATGTGTTTCCCCTTTTACCAAGGGCCTTGACCTTTCAGGAAAAAGATTTTACAAAAACACAGAATTCCTGGAAAGAATTTGCTCTTTCTGATTAGCACAGTAATATCACAGAAACAGAAGCAAGAAGAACTTATCTTCAACAAATAAAACATGCTCATTAGTAAGTAACTGGGCAACAGACTAAGGATATATGTGAGAAAGCATGTACATCTTTCTAGTGGCATTTGTAGAAGAACTCTCAAATGTAATCACAGCTCTTGAAATACTTATAATGAGTTCATTGCAATGGACATTGAGGAAGTGATATTTTTATTGGGGAAATTATAAATTATGGACTTGTCAAAAATAGTTGCTCATGACGTGCCACTTCCCTCTCTTCCTTTTCAGGCTGAGGCTTCTCTCCCTGTGTCGTCTGAAAGTAAACACAATGCTGAAACTCTCAATGTGGTTTCAAATAATCAAAGGACAGTATGCTTTTACTTACTGGAACACTTTGCATTCAAACACTACACCCTCAAGAAAATTGCTCCACCTCATGTATGACTGCAAGGCATGCTCAAGTTAAGAAAAAACACCACAAACACAGGTACAAAACTGAACACAGAAACACATTAAAAATAAGAGCATTGACTATGAAATATTCTTATGTTCCAGAGTTAAGGGACATTTTTCACACGAGCAAGGAAGAGACAACTATATTCTCCTACACTGAGATGTTCAGTTCTGAAATATTTTTGTTGCCAGCAAGACCATCAAGAAGAGCTTGATAAACAAGACTAGTGATAGCAAATGATGTAACACAGAGATCAAAGACCTAAAATTACACAGTACCACTTGGAGCCTATTAAAGCCATTCATTTATGCTAACATAAGTAAATACATGGAAACTATTTAGAGAAACTGTGGTTACATAATCTTCACCAAACAAGGGACAGGAATATAGTTCCAACCCTTTCCTAAAATGTTATGAATTAATTAACTGGCAGTTGGGTCAGCTTGCTGTCTTTCCCAGAGGCATAAACCCAAGACAACATGTAGGGATGCCACTTTCCAAGCTCATGGGCAGAACGAATAGCATGGGAATTTCTGTTCTAGTGGAGGCACCAAACGAAGATGCACTCACTCCTATGTCTTTACTCCTCCTGAGCAGGGTTTTACAGCTAATTCTGCAAACCGGCACTGAAATAAGAGCCTCAGTAAAAAGCAAAGTCTTGCTCTTCATAATTCTGACTTCTCCCCTCAGCAGGGCCATGTTGAAGAATGACTGAGGGAGTGACATCTCTGAAAAAGTTAGCTGTGATTGTTAAGCTAAAAAATCCAACTTCCACTGGGGAATATATGTGGATGCTTCTGAGTGCTTCCACTCCTAATACTACATATGATTTCTTGTATATACTTAGATCTGAATTTATACAGGAGCACTGGCTTCCCATGAGGGTAGCTCTGTAGATGGCTTTAAAAGCTCTCCTTAGAAATGCACAAAGCATTATATTGTTTTCTTTAGAGAATGATAATACATTTAGAGATTAAATAGAAGATCAAGCCTGCAACTTCTACTATGGTATCTACAAATACGCTGGGAGAAAAATCCCTGGCTGTAACAGTATCAGTTATATACTTGGATTAACACAAATAACTTAGAAGGCCATAATTTCTCAAGGCTAAAACATGTAATTTTTATGTAAAGTTGCTTAATACTCAAAACTTTCTTCTCACACAAATCATTTTCACCTGCTCCTGCTGTTGCTACAGATTAACAGCCGGGGAGAGGACAGAAAGAACCAAACCAACACAGCACTGGGAATGAAGGAACACACTATATCAAAGGGGAAGCCTAGGGCTATGGGAAAGCCCTGGACTCCAGTTAGGCAAGGCAAAACAACATGCCTCCTAACAAAGACAATTTGAAACCAATTACAACCCAGAAGATTAATGTACTGACTCGGGCGTAGATGAGCCTGAGTTTTCCACCGCCTGTATTTCCCAAAAATCCTTGTCTAACTCGCAGAAGGAGGGGTAAAACTGGTTGTAAAAGAATTTCCAAAATGCAGTAAGGAGAAAATTTGAAAACAACTTGAGGAAACATGGATTCCTGCTGAGCACAGAGTTTTCAACAACAGCTAAGATTTATTATATTGAATTTTTTTCCAACATAGATACAACATGTGTTTCCTTTCCAATTCAGCCACAGCTGAACATTTTATTGAACCATTACAGTAAGAAAAGAAGCTTTCACAACAACTTTAAGAAGCTCTCTTCTTTTGGGATCAAACAGATACATTATTAAAGTAATGCCAGTAAGAGGAATCAATCATTGGACTAAGTGATGTCAAGGATCGCTGGACAATTAAATCCAATTACTAATTTTGATGTATTGATGAGAACTTCAGAACAGAGTACTGCGGAAAATAAATTGAAGACAAAAGCTCATGAAACTATTCTTTGAGTCTTTATTTTCCCTCTGCTCTGGATTTGGATATTAAGAAATGCAAACACCCTCTTCATCAATATTTATAAAAATTTTATGGTAATGCATACAGTACATTCAGTTTTTAATGATGATATTACTAGCACTTACTATACAATCAAAGTTTTCTTTTATTTGTTTGGGGTTTTTTCTATATAGAACTGGGGACAAAAAAAATGACACTTTTGGGAATTTCTGCTGTAGAAGATATGCTAGCAATAGTAACCAAACCCAGAAGTCTTAGATCTTCCCCCACCTTCACTAGTTTTATGGTATGACAATTTAACACCCATTTCAAAGAGGAATACATAACCAGTGTAATAACACAGCCATATAAATTATCTGGAAGCAGCTGACTGGTCAAACAGCACGGGGTAGCCCTGCACTAGTTGCACTGTGTGCTGCTCTTTGTTTCCATCAGGCAAAGGATGTTGAGGTAAAGTTGGTTCCTTGAAAGGAATATCATTAAGGGATAAAAATAAAAAATTCAAAGTATCAAGGTTTTATTATAGAACAACCTGTTTACTAACAACATCAGATGAACATTCCCTATTATTTCCTTACAGAAAGGAAAACTTTTTGTAGAATACTATGGTATTTACAATCAAATAATCTTTATTATTTACATAAGCCACTTTTAAAACCTCTCCTTGTAAATCACATCTAATTCTGGCATTTGGTTTTATTTTATCCCTTTTTCTTTTATTTTCTTTTTGTAAATTAAATTTTGCTCCAGAAACATCAGCAATTATGCTTGGTGGAATGGGATAAGAAGTTCACACAAAGGTCTCTCACTGCACAGGCAGTGATGACAGGTTCTGTTAAATATGCATTTTCTCACCTTAAAGATATTTCAGTGGAAGAGCCTGAGCAGCAGAAGAAAAAGTAATGGTCTCTTGGCAAGCACATAAAAGCTGCCATTATTGTGATGAAACATTAAACCACAAGCAGCTTCCACAGCCAGACCTGCTTATGTAAAGGAGCACATTTCTTCAAGTGTTTTAGCTGAAATAGATATTAAAGTACTTTTAAGAATTGCTTTTTAACTCAGCTTTCACCTCTTTTGTATGTACATTACAATACATGACTGTGTTTTTGGAGTAAGAGTTTGGTTGTTTATATTTTTTTTAAAATCTTTGAGGAAAGATTAAATTGAAAAGAAATTAGCTGCCTTCTGCTTCCTAGCAGCGAAGTAGTACAGACTTTTTAAAATCCTGGATCAAAACTACCTCATGCAATTTTGAATTTGCCAAGCCTAGTACCAATCCATCAAAGAAGGATTTCCTTCATTTAATTTTGGGCATTTACATAAGTACCTTAAGTTGGGTCACTGGAATTAGTCTCCCTCATTCCCTATGCCATCCCACTCTATTCAGTAGGCTCATCCTATAATCTAATTTTACAAAAGAAAACTGCACTTTCTCTCCCTGAGAAGCAGCAAATATACACACAGCTTGTTTTCATGGAGGCCTGATCTACAGGGAGTTAGTATTTTAGAATTCCTAGGTAAAATTTGCAATCACAGTAGGAAAAGCTAGAGAGACACTTAACCTCAGGAACTCCTCACATCTCTGTGACATTAGGACCCTCCAAATGCAAATTACTGCACAGGCAACATTTTTTCAAGTTTTTCCTGTGAGAAAATGGAGTGAAGGAAAAAGGTACAAGATGCCCTGGAAAAGTTACCTGTTAGAAAGAAAAGGGTTTTTACAAGCACATAGCTCTGTAGACCCACACAGCTTGGATTTCTAAGCAGAATTTCAAAATGTAATGAAAATTAGCCTTTTCAAGCTGTTTGGAGATCAGTTCAAGAGCCAGGCCATCAGACTCATTAACACTCAGATATGTAAATGATGAGACAATGAAACTGTGATTTTTCTCTTTACATATAAGAAATTACTAAATGTGCAGAAACATAACAAACTTTAGTAATGAAAAAAAACCTGTTTGCAAAATTAATTGCTTCTGCAAAATAGTTCCCTCTTCAGTTTTCTCTTCAGTTTGATCTTGCTGACTCAGAACATACAAAGATGATCATTCCATCAATACCCCTGGTTTGGAAAAACTGTGTTTGATTGTGGTGGTATTTTAGTTATCATGGACTTGTCCTCTTCAAAGTTATAAGCCAGAAAATACCATCAGATCACTTAAACAAATGTTTATGGAATGCTACTCAACAATATTCAGTAATAGTGGTCTGCAAAAAGGTTGTCCTGTTTGAAAATACCAGCATGTGAACCCACATCTCCCACTATTATGCTATTGCCCCATATTTTGATATAGTAATTTTGATCCATAAAGAGAATTGCAAACTAAACACAAACTTCGCTCTTCATTTGGATAATCTGGAGAAAAGTAATAATATACTATGAACAGCCAAGGAAAACACATTACAAACACAATTGAAATTTATCAGCCAAACTTACTTTCCGTATCATCCTATGTATTCAAAGAGCTTTACAGGCAAGATGCACACTGGGCAAGCATGCCCATGACAGCTTCTACTTTCAAAAGAAATTATAAATGAAAATAAGTAACCTACACATATCAAACACACATCAGACAAAGATTCTGTACTCACCGTACTGTGAGTCTAATAGTCCCAAGAATGTTACTATGAGTAATCCATGAGTATCCCAACCTCTTGCTCCATACACACACTTTATATACAGATACATGTCATACTTTGGTAATAGGCTCTGCCAGTCCTTTATAATGGACTACTTAGTCCAGTTATCAAAGAGGTAACTCTGACCCCAAAAATTTTCTCCTTTTTGTAATGAAAACTCTATTTAGTCAATAATTTTTCTCATGGCTCAAGAATAGCCACATTTGTGTCCAGTCAAATTATTCATAATCCAAAAGAATAAACAGTGACCAAGCTCAGAAACTGAGTTTTCCTAGTTTAACAAGGGACTTTTTGAGCATGAATAGAATTTTGAAAAACTTGGCCTTTCAACAACTCCTTAGTTTGTATGTTCAGAGAGAAGAACACAAAAATGAGATTGCAAAGCTTTTGCCCAGGGGTCCTATCTGGTGGAACAAACAGCTGGAGAGCTTATCAATACTTAGACGTATTGATACCCCAAAACAAGCTAAGTATTCACACTTTACCCATGGAGATGCAGAACTGAAAGTGAGCTGCAACACAGTTACTTATTCCTGGATGGAAAACTCGCTTCATTTTAAAAAGGGGAACTAAGAGAGTATAGCCACAGCTGAGGAAAATGCCACTTTCTCTTGGTATTCGCAAGATCCTATCATGTAACAGCTCTAAGTTAATGCAGGAGATATTTCTCTAGTTATATTGGGATATGAAGGTGTGTGTGGGTAGTTCTATATTTTTATTATCTTACTTTGATCTTATTTTGGATTTCAGTTTGCAGTTTGTTCTTAAGACCTCTTTTTGAGTATCCTGAACGTGTTTCAGATGTAGCAATTCATCCAACTAGAAGAAATTATGCTATTAATGATATAGAAAGAGCCTAGATAAGAAGTCAGCTTAATTCCTCTACAAGATAAGCTCCTTTTTCATAAACGATGAGAAGCTAAACCATGACATTTTCAACATGAGGAGGACTGTACTGCTTAAGAGCAGAGCAGGTAGGTAAATGTCTAATTAAAGAGTAAGTGACATTCTTCATTCAAGGTTCTCCATTTGGTTGCTTTTGTTTCAAAAAAGGAAAGAACTAATTATAGAAGTAGTACGTGTTTACGTAAATCAAAGACATTACCAATGTAGAGATCCAAATCAAATTAACATCTGCAGGCAATTTTACTTATAGTAATTATGCTTTATTTTCCAGTAAATTAAGGAATGGGAATTCAAATAATTTAGTTTCACTAGTGAGATCACCTAATTTTTTAAAATACTCACACTGATCTATCTGAACCCTGAATGGGGGTAGGGAGAGGAGTAGCCTTAATTCACTGTGAGGAGCACTCAGATAGTTTGGTGATCTGATCACACAAACCTCTATGGAATCAGATATTCCAAGAAACACTGCCAAGATCCTCAAGAGTTTACAATTCTTCAGATGCACCGAACTGCTTTACTAAACACTAACTGTACAAGAGGAACACATTTTTATGGGTATTTGTACAAAATAAGTAAGCCTTAGAGGTACCACAAGAACACTGAGAGTCTTGATTTCTTTCACTTTTAAGAGAAGTTATATTGTAGAGTTAAAAGCATGTCCAAGAGTTTGGTCAGACTAGACAGATTCACATTAAATACAAATATTTATGGGTTCCATTTTTGAGTAGCAATGACTAAGTGTTGGTGAAAGACTGGCATTCTATCAAGCTTTTGTATCTCCCACACTGGACAAGGAAAAGGAGTTAATTATACAAGTTTTCAATCCAGGAAAGAACTGGGTTTAATACTTAGAAGATGGCGGATCACATTTCAGGGAACGAGTTCGAGAAAAGTCTACATCCAGCAGGGAGTGCACATCAGCATGAACTGAAAACTGCAAGGCAGAAGCTATGAAATCACTACAAATTCCCTCACTGACCTTCTTTCAGCACAGGAGCTTTGCAAGCAGCAACAGACATCTGCTAAAATAAAACCTACTTCCCACCACCTCTTCCCTCACACAATACACATGATTAATATCCGTTTTCTGTGGAAGAGCATTCCTTGCTTCCTGTCTTTGCTGATGGGCTGTGCAGAGAAATTAGAGACAAGAGGACAACTGCCCATATGGAGAATAGACTGCAATGTCCATATGAATATATACCATTGCAAAATCCACATCACACTGGACAGGAAAAAGCTACCAACTTGTTCTTGGAAAAAAAAAAAAACAACAACTAAAAAAGCCCAAACTACGGACTTAAAAAGGAATAGAAAGGAAATGAGTCATGGGGAAAATTTCAGGGAAATTTCACATGAAAAGGAAACCCATAAGCAATTTCATAAAGTTTTCCGTGCTGTTGTCCTCCCCCTCTCCCCCCTGCCCTTTCTTTTTTCTTTCCCAGAAGCTTGATGGAAGAGGACAGGCCTCAAAATACTTTTTTTTATCCTGCTATTAAAGGGAGAACAAAACAGAGAATAGGCCACAGTGTGCTCTGACACTCTGAAGATTTGTCTGCTGCATCTTTTTATTCATGGAACAAAAAAATGTATTGCATCAAGAACTGGCAACTACAAGCATTCAAAAACTATGAATCAGATTGCCAAAACCCAAACACATTAAATAACCATTCCATCTCCAGTTTTCAGACATGCTGTCAGGAAATGAATGGTTTCTTTCTTCTCCTACGTCAAATGGGCAGGTGGAAAATTCCCAAGCACGTTCTTCTCATGGCTATGTTCTCAATCAGCTGGAAAGCAAATGTGTCAAAGTCCCAATAAGGTCATTTGGATTTATGTCTTAATTCCCTCCATGACACTCAGAGGCAGCCTTTTGTCTTTGCTCCTGCACCAGAGAAGCCAGAAACTTCGGATTGTTTGGATGTAGAAGGGGTAAAGATCCCAAGAGATAAAGATGGGTCCTCAACATCCCTGTTATCAACTGGCTTTACTTAAGCAAATTATTTTCTTTCCTCTGTAAATATCTTAAGTCATCACCTAATTAAAGAAAGAAAAGCAAGCTGCTTTGCTGTTCCAGGCCAATACACTTTATTTATGGAGAGCACAATAGCTTGGAGAGCAGACAGAAACACCTGCTGGAAGCTCTAAAGGACACTCATCTTCCCAGCTACTCAGAAGACTGAGGCACACTGCTCTGCTTGACACATTTACCTGCTCACATGCTTACAACCTTTGCAGCCTCTAAACATCACTCAGATTCAGTCTTGACTCTGAACACAACCCAAGAAAAGGCTTTCTCAAAAAAAAAGTTTACCACAAATACAGTCTGCAGGGTAATTTGTTTGAATTAATTCAGAACAAGAAAAATTGAGTCCTCATGCAAAACATTTGTTTCCAGGAGGCTCACAAAGGGATTCTGCTACTGAAATGACATCATGTTTGCCTTGAACAAGTGTGGTTTTCCAGGAGTCTTCCAATGAGACATTGCCTGGACTCAGTGAATAAAATTTTCTAGCTTTAGCACTTTCCAAAATAAATAAAAAAGAAACTGTATTAGCAATCAAAATAGAAGCAAAAGCACAAGAATTGAGAAGCTCTTTTCCTACACAGACACGTTCTTTCGATTCCAGACTATGTCGCAGTTTGGGTGGCTGTTCCCTTTCGTTTGGAATTCTAGTCTGACAGTCATTGACTGACCTGGAAATACTTTATAGATACTTAACCCTTGGTGAATGGCCACAATTAGGATCCTCAAAAAAAAAAACCCCAACGTTTTAGGGAGGTCATAAGCCCCACCATGACTCACACACATAGAAATGGTTTCAAGGAATCAATTATTAGCTCTTTGCATGTGTCAAGACACAGTTAATACACAGTCACTGCATTATTACAGATTGAGTGTGCAGATCTGACATATTAAAAGGCAGCAAACTCAAGAGTCTGGATGTATAACTTCAAACAGCAGAATTTCTTCTAACAAAGTCACTTATGACAAAATTGTTCTTTCCTATCACAGGTACGAACATATTTAAACTCAATGGCTTGTTGATAAAAAACACCTATAGGGGGAAATAAAAATCTCTTAAAACTCTCACAATAATGAAATCATTGTAACCACAAGAATTTCAACTTAAATAAGAACAATCTGTAGAAAAAGTAGTATATGAGACTCCAGACAAAAGCTGCAGCCAGCCACCAGCATAGCACGGGACAAAGAGCAGACCTTGTGAACTCCATCAATGGAGGCTGCCATACACTCCTGGTACAGAAGAAAGCCAAACAGGGTTTATTCTGTAGCTGCAGGTAACATCCTGATTATTGCTCTAAGTACATGCTTCCTGTCCCTCTTGCTGTCCTTTGGTCTTAGGTTCTGATCCAGCAGTGCTCTTTGCCCCCTCGGTTGTATTAACTCATTCTGCCAGCACAGCCTTGGTTTCTAATCCCTCCTCTGGTCTGCTTAACACTAATTCCTGTATCTCACTGCCTACCATGCTCCCTCGCCTTCCCTACTATTTCTAATTATTTCACTGACACCGGAGGAGGAACAAGCAAGCAGGAGAGAACCCCTAGCTTAGGATCACTCTCCAGAGCTTGTATCTCCTGGTTTTCCACTTCTCTGTAACAGTATTTCACTCCTGTCTGCCCTAAACTACAGAATCTACCCACTCATGCCCCACTTAGGATTCCTTGCTGTGAAGTAAAAGAAAAGCAACTGGCATCAATCAACCCAGCTGATACCCTAGAAACAAGAATAACACCTGAGCATCATCAACCTACTAGCTGTCCTATAGTTTCCTGCAACCTTAACTGCTGAGGAATAGAACAGTTAACAGATAAAACATATACCCTTTACAGTACTTGCTCTCTAGCATTTTCCTTATGGCACCTATTCTGAATTAGAGCAGAGGCTGAAAAAGTCTGGTTTATTTTGTGGATTCTTTGGGAAGTTTTGCTATTATGCTGGGATGGGGAAGAAGAGAAACATTTACAAAAAACTTGGCAAGAAGTGACAACGCCCACTTTTCCTTTGTTATTTTGGCCCCCATTGCTGATATTTTTGGATTTTCATTCTGGAAAAAGGAGAAAGATGAGGAATTGTCTGAAGGAGTGTTTGCTGAGCTGCTTGCCCTCAGAAAACTGGAAGATTGCCGGGGCTGAAGAATGAAAGTCTTCTATAAACTCAGATCTGACTTGCGTTGAAGAGAACAACACTTACGGAGAATTAATATTTCCAGTGTCTTGACCTAGGAAACTTTGTTATCTTGTACGATGTTGAAAGAAACCAGTGGAAAAAACATAGAAATTGCCAAACAATCAGCAGTAGTGCACCCAGTCATCCTGTCTGACAGTGTCTTTCAGACACCTCGGTAAGAAGGTGCAGGAAGAAAGCCTGCAAGAGACAGAGACGGTGAGTTTATTCTTAGTCTCTGTTAACATTTATCTTATGCCATAAAATACTCAGGCTTACATTCTTCTCAGTATTACTCATTCATTAGGAGACTGATCTTGTCTTCTATATAAAAAGACCTAATCCTTTTGTTCTGCAAGCAATCTTTAAGCCTTCTTCACTCTTGCTGAGTACCCA
Organism: Pardalotus punctatus; assembly: GCA_013400915.1. Classification (NCBI taxonomy): domain Eukaryota; kingdom Metazoa; phylum Chordata; class Aves; order Passeriformes; family Pardalotidae; genus Pardalotus; species Pardalotus punctatus. Next base: position 131,651 of record VZTX01006384.1, on the reverse strand, counting down.
AATTCATAAAGGAAAAGGACTGACAGCAGCCAGACAACTTGCCCATTCAAGCAACAAAGGTACAAATCACACCCTCGGGTTCACCTGCTACCAGCAGCAGGTAATCAGTCAGAAGCCCCATGCTTAAAGTCCTGGGACTTTAAAATAAAGTCTAAATGCTGTATCTTGTTCTAAGGAAAAGTTCCCATTTTACGGAATATCTTACCAGAAAGCACTGTTAGCTGTGAATGGTGGCTCACAGTGTGTAAAACAGCTTAAAGGCCTCAGGAGCACACTATCAAAGAGGAAAAAAGTAGAAAGGAGAAGATTTAATCTTCCATCTGGGATTTGTTCAGTTATTACAGAGCAAGGGATGCTCTTGAGAAGCTGTGTCTCCAAGCCAGGGAGGTCTGGCTGGGCTGGCCAGCTGTCCAAGGTGCCAACTACTAAGATTTAATCAGCCTTTAACTGTTGGAGGAAGTTCCCATTCTCCTGCAGCAACCCCAGGAGAGGAACGGGGGAAAGGAAGGACACAGCCATACTAAGAGGCACCCCTGGCACGCCCTTTAAAGAACAGCTGGGAGCCACCAGCTCAGACAGCAGAACCAGCACAAGCAGTCATGTAAAAAGACCCAGTCTGCAGTGACTCCTTGTAAAACAAGTATTTGTAATCTTATACAGCCTACGTGGCTAAAACCACAGGGGGTAAAGAGAAGGAAGGGTGCCAGCTGGAGAAGTCTAGTCTAAGAAAACAAAAATATGTATTCTTGTTGCCTGCCTTATTTAGAATATAATTTATTCATCACCACCCCAGACTGAAATGTCTGAGCAACTTCCAGAGCACTGAGAAGTTATTTTTGCCCTCCAAAATATGAGGAGTGTAAGAAACACAACCAACAATCACTGTTTAATACAATAATGCAATACTATGATTCACTTGCATTAAGTCTGACTAAATATGTCATTATCTTTAAATAGAAATGGCAACTAATAATTTTTAGTTTTAAAATAGAAAGATATGTGATGTGAATCCTATGTGATTTACTCCTAACATGAATATATTATGCTGTCTTTCAAATGTTTTCCTAGGTGCTTTCAGCTTTGGTAATTTTTTTCTTTTTTACTCAATTTTGCTTTATATTTCTTTTGCATACCAAGATAACATCAAGTCACAGAAATGCATTTCTAGAATTTTGTACAAAAAAAGGACTACATCACTCCGCTACTACAGAAACCACACTGATATGAAATGTAGATGCCATTGTAGCTAAAGAAAATCAAATAGCACAGAAGATGACAATGAACTATGTGGGAGCAAATACACAAATAAACCCTTTATAATGAAAGGAATACCAAAAGTCTTCTAAAAATGTCAGCTAGGGGAACTCAATAAAGGTCAAGACACTTTGAAAAGGAGAAGTTAATCAAAGACTTCCTGTATTTACAGTCTTTTGTTCCATAACTTAGTAAAATGTACTCTAGGTTACTTTAAAGCTCTGACCTTTCTTGCCAACATTCACTGTTCATTAACACAAAATTCCAAGTTTTGCTTGAAGAAGCCAAACCTGTTGATGTGTAAATTGTTAGTCTCCAAAACCACTACTTAGATGACAGAGCTTCACCAACATGATTACTTCTGACTGTTCTTGCATAAACCAAAATAAACAACAGGTGGGGAATGACCCCAGAACTCACTTCATATATTTTAAACAGCCTTTAACGTTACCATTCCCACCACTAGCAAATGAAAATAGGTGGGGCAAATATTTTTGTGCCAAAAAAAATCCTTCATTTAACAACAAAACGTGTTAAGAAGGCAAATTAAAATGTACAGGCACGTTTTGAAGTCACTGAATTTAGAGTTGTGAAAATAAACCAGCATTTCAAAATGGGAGCATTACAAAAATGGCAAGCAGATTTCCATCACCTTAAGGAAAGTTGCTTTCTATCATTTTCTTTAAACCATCACTACCAAAATGGAAACAAAAATCAAGAATGAGAGAGGTTGTGAATAGTAGCAAAACCACTCTTGAAACTTTTTTTTTGTGGCTTAACAACCACATCTTCCTGTGTTTTAAAGTGCTTATTTCCCTTCTTATGGGGCAAGACCATTACACAAGAGGAGAAACAGCCTATAGCAAAACAGACTACGCAGCAAGTGCTTCTGTCCTTCCCCCCTCAGGAAACAATATTATTTTCCTATGGTGGCTTAGTTACAATGCACATTTAAGTTGCTCTAACAGCAGCTAAAACTACAGCCTCCGTTTTCAATTCACCCAATTCCTAAGATGGACTTAAAAGCGGGAAGGAAACTTGTTTCCCAAATAACACCCCTTATTCTGCAGCTTACTTAAAGCTATGTAGTTATTTCCTCTAAGAGCTTTAAAGGAGTTAATAAGGCATCTTTTTATTTTAAAGAAAATCATCCATGAGTCATCTCAAACCAATACAGACACATCTCAAACCAATACAGACACAATACCATTACAGACAACAGATCCACCTAGAATGGCTGAGATTGGAAGGGATCTATGGAGGACATCTGGCCCCATCCTCCTGCTCAAGCACGACCACCGCAGCCAGTTCCAGGCTGTGTTTAGTAGGCTTAGGAATATTCCCGAGGGAGACTCCATAACCACCTCGGGCAACCTGTGCCAGTGTTCACTGAGCCTCCCAGTATAAAAAGGTGCTCTCTGCTGGGCTTCAGTTCACGTCCATTGCCTCTGGTCCTGTCACTGGGCACCACTGAGAAGAGCTTTGCTCCATCCCCTCTGCACCCTCCCTTCAGGTACTCGTACACAATGTCCCTCCCCAAACCTTTTCTCCTCCAGGCTGGGCAGTCCCAGCTCCCACCCTCTCCTCCCATGTCAGGTGCTCCAGCCACCTCACCATCTTTGTGGCCTTTCACTGAACTCTCTCCAGTACATCCAGTATGTGTTTGTGCAGGGTCTCAATCCTAAAAATGTCTGGAAGAATCTAGAGTATCCTGATTAGCTGGGAAGTTAAGTCTGAAGGGTTAAGAGTTTTGCTTAAGCTGCTGCACAAGGTTTTACAAGAAGGGAAAGAGAACTAACGGCCCTCCAAATTGACCATGAGGGGATCTCCTCTTTAGCCACTAGAATAATAGCTTTGCTCCTGGTCCTAACTCAGAGCAGAAAATTAAGGCCAACTTTTAGGAAACTGAATTATGTCCGAAACTACCTCCCTGCTAGCTGCAAAATTAAAGAGCCTATGAAGTCACTTAAAAATTCATCAGTCTTCAGCTCCATTTCAAACAGGTTAAGCTTTACAAAGTAAATAATAAAGCTGATAATGGGGCTATGAGGTAATGCAAGACAGAAAAAAACTAGCAGGTCTGTGGCACAGTATGACTTATTGATACAGTTCAAATTACTTTAGAAAACCGTAAATATTCTCCAAAACAAAAAAGTTCACTGATCTTCCAACTCTTCTCCATCCACATTTTGGCAAAAAAACCCAATACTAAATATCTAGGCAGACTAGAAGAAATGAGTAACAACTGAAAGTCCCTTCACACTTACTCATATGAAGCCATTATTCTTTCACAGTGCTTCCAGAGCAATTTACAGTAATCTGCAGTATGAAAAAGGGATATAATAGACAAACAGAATAAGAAGTTATGTGATTAGCATTTCTTAGGATGTCAGAATTTTTAATAACACTGAAGCAAAGAAGAAAGAGATTAATGGCAACAGAGCAAGCAATAAATGGGATTTTAGGTATATTATGGAAAATAAAAAATTGAAACTGATCTAAAAGCTCTAACAGCATATTTGTGAGCCTCTTTTACTGGTAACAGATTCCAAGCTTCAAATCAGGTTTGACTGCATTAGTCACTAAGGAAAAATGTAGTAATTTCCTGATACTTCACTGAAATTCTTAGACCAAACTACAACAAAAATAAATAATAATCCCTTTTAGAAGGAATATTAGAAAAGGATTCTCCTCCAGTTGTTCAGGAACGCTAGGGATTTAAAGTATTTCAAAATGTCTGGCTGCAGTTCAACACAAAATGGCTAATGGGACTCCCTATCAATTCTCCCATAACAGTTTATCTAGTCAAATAATTTCTCTTTATAACTTTCTGTCTCTAGCTTCTATACTGTCAGATGGAGATATCAAGCATATAGATGGGAAATTATATCATGAGATGTCATAACTGACTCTTTTAAGCTGAAAGTAGGTTTTTCTACATATTAAGAACCACCTCAAGTCAGCTGCAAGACACCCTATTAAATAACATCTACAACCTGCAATTTCTGTAAAGATGTTACAAATTTTGATAATATAATTTAGTCACTTGATTATGCAGACCAGAAAACAGAAATATACTTCGAAATGGTGACACTTTTTCCAACCAAAGTTCTTACTTTCAGAGTGCATAGAGGAATTCTGGTTTTTTTACTAGCGGGGAATTCAAGGCATTAATTGTAATTTGTCATCAGCTATATCCATAAAGATGATCACTGTGTCCTCAATCAAAAGCTGAAAAAGATTTAACTGATCATCAAATGAGGTAAACTACGATAAATCTAAAACTCCAAGCTTCACATCTCATTTAAAATGCATCTCTCCAAGTTATCAACTGCAAAGATGTCTGCCACTTCATCAAATCAGCTTTGTCTTATTCTAAGTATCACAAAAGACTAAGATACATTTAGATCAAGAAACTTCAAGTACATTTTTAGGAGGCTGAAATTCACTGTGAAAGCCAACGAAGATTAGGTAAAGCCATCTATCACCAATTAGACAGTAAAAGTCAAAGCACAGAGGTTCAGTATTAATTCCTTGGGAAAAAGGCATCCCAATCAACATTCTTCATCTTGACTGCAGTGGTATCAGCCTGAAATTGCAAGAAGTGGTCCTAGGTGGCTAATACAATTTTCACAAGTTGCTATGAAGAAAATTTCAGAATATGAGTTGAGAAATAGAACAGGCTATTTTCCTCTTACTTCTTGGAACATTAACCATATGCTCAATCGTGCATATGTAAATAGACAAGGAATTGTTTTACTCTGGATCAAAGCAAGATTTCAGTGAGAGGCATAAAGCAGAATTCAGTCAAACTGCAGAATCATTTGCAATTGTAAATGGCTTTGTAGAAATAACTTGGAATACTGACAGATTTCTTTTTGATGCTCTTGATCCTATATTCAGGAATTCAATCCAGTGACTCCTCAGCATTGATCTTGGATATCTATCATTTGCCTACAATAAAACAGACTGCCAGGAAATCAGTCTCAGACTATAGATGAAGTGACTCTGTGGAAGTCTAACACACAATGATTAGTTTTAGCCTGAAAAGTGTTTTGGTCACATCTAACACCTTAGGAATTTACAGGAGGGAGAACATAACCTTTAGCAAGGGGTCATCCTCAGCATATGTACAATTTGCTACATTCACAGCAGAGATCAGGGGATTCAGCACCACTCACAAAAACATTTGGGATACTGAAGCAGCACAGTGAAACAAAGAGAAATTATAAACCACAGATTTAAGGCTGTTGCTTCCTGGCTGGTTTGTTTTTTCACACAGGAACCCCACCTCATCCAACACACAGGCCTTGACAGCAGAGTGAACAGGGAGAAATTGCTTTGTATTTCTTTTTCCCCTTCTCATAGTAGAGTGCTCAGATATTAAAATTCTAGGACAAAAACCTCTTTTTTCCCCTTTTTTCCTCCATCTTATGTTTATTATACTGCTATCTCAAAGTGTTATATTTCAGTAATTTATTTTCACAAAAGATCCTATTTATATTTTTATAACTCAAGGCCTACAGCACCCAGCATATGAATTGTGTCTGCTTAATCTGGAATGTTTCCAGACTAATATTTCTTCAGAATATTTGTTACTGTGCACTACATCACAAGCACAATTCACAGTTGTTATCAGCTTCAGCTGCAGCTGTGAAAGCTTTGCATTCTTTATTTTATAGATGTCCAATTTGGAACCTTACTATCCAAATACAAGGATCACAAGTAGTTATTATTAATAATGTTATATATTTTGCTTTTTAAGTAAAAAGTAAAATCCAGTTCTTCAGTGGCATTAAACTACAAAAACCTTCAGATGATCATCTTCAATCCTTTATTCAGTTCAGGATACATCATCAAGCACATGCAACAAGTAAAACAGGTTCTACAGACCACATTCTTTAAATCTTTAAGGCACTCCCAAGATACAAGCCGTGGTAAACAGCAAGTTTTCTAAGGGGGAAAAAAAGAACAGAATGTGTTAATGGAAATACATCCTGTCAATTCAAATATGGAGATGTGGGTGAGATTAAAAAACTTAGCCTATATATCATTTGTCACTTATGCTTCTGTTGGTATTTTAATACAGTCTAAGATCATGAGCCTACTGTGGTGAGAATTTGGGAGAATAACAGCTGCTCATCTCTAATAGCAATCATGTAGCTTAAGAAATGTCATTTTAATATTTTCAAGGAACAAAGGAAAGGAAAACACACAAATGATAAGGTAGGATACCTTAAACAGAGGAAGACCCAACATTCCTATGTACAGTATGCATGCTTTCTTAAAAATCAAAAACTCAGCATTTAAGTTCACCAAAAACCTTGAAGTATTCCCTTCAAATTCTTTAGCAAAACTAAAAAAAAAAAAAAAAAAAAAAAAAAAAATCAACTAAACAACTGGAACATTATCTAGAAAGATATCAGACATAACTGTTTCTGTATTTGCTACATTTCAGGGTAGGTCTGATAGCAGCAACAGGTTAATGGGTGAAAGAGCAAAGTGCTAATTAAAGCAAAAGCTTGTATTTCAAGCCATTAGAGTAAATCTGAATGGTCAGTGTACAATTCCTTGAACCAGCAGGCTAGACTGGGTTAAAGAAAGAGCAAATCCTATCATATTTAATGTTTCTCATGCCTGATCTAGGTACCTTTTTATGAGTACTTCACTATTTTCCTCTACAGAAACAAATTATGTTATCAAATATTCATAAAAGGACCAATTTTCAAATAAAAACATTAATATTAAAACCCTAAAATGTAACCTATTTTCCTTTTGAAATTCTGTCCATCAAGAAGAATGAATGAAAGCAGGCTTATAGAATTTGAAGGTAATAAAGTAATGATTCCAAGTTGTTTTTTTTTCCTCTTAGTTACATTGTAGTTAGAAAATTTCTTTACATTAAGGAACAACTTATCCAAGTTAACTTCCTTCTGAAGAAAATAACTGAGCTTTTATTATGATTGCATTTAGAATGCTTACATAGAAATTTCCTAAGCTTTTTCCAGAGCAAAAACAGTTAAAATGTTTTAATTAAACCATTTTTGTTGAGAAATATTTCCTTTACAATGTTTTTAATATAACTCAACATTGGCTGCATCTTTTTTGACAGATGGTATTTCCTTAACAGAGAATGTCTCAAATGGTTTATGTATAACATTCTTTCTAAAATTCATTTCCTTTCTGTGTAAGAAGTTAATACACCAAGAAAAAAAACAAAACCAGGAATGTTTCATGCCATGTGGGATATAACAGTTCTAGAGTTTTGCTTTAAATTAGCCGAGTAATGTTTTTGTAGAAATATTATTAACGTGGTTGAAACTTAACATTTGGAAAACGGAAAAATACTTGCCCACAACTCTGCTTCTCTCCAGATCCCACTCCAACATTAACTTCTCTTTTATGTTCTACTCCTCAGTACCATGTCTGGTGGAAAACTGACAGACCTTAGTACGGTTCAGCTTAGGAGAGAGATGTTAACTGGGTGATTGTTTCCTTCTTAAGAACAAGAGTCTGGTAGTTCTACAACAAATAGCTCCCAAACCAGAAAGGAAAGTTCTTATAACTTCACTCCAAAATCACTCAAGACACTGAAATCAGGAGAAAAGCACGCCATAATCTTTCTCAAAAGGACAGACACTGAGGTCTCACAGAAGTAGATGCAGCTCCTGGGCTGGGCCACTGCTCCATATTAACACCAAAACACAAGTTCTTAAGAGGGAGGCTTATACCAGCTGAATGCAGAAGAACTAAGGTTCCACATGCAAAAATCCCAGGGCAATGGAATCTTTACAGGATATTGAGGCCAAAGGCATTGGGTCTGTAACATACACTCCCTTGTTGTAAACCCTTGGCTAAACAGCTGGAGAGCTGCAGCAGTTCTTAAGTGATAAAGAAATACCTCTTGGTAATTGCTTTTTCCTCTTGTTATGCTATAAGCATTCATTAAAATATTACTTTTCTAACGGATCAGATAATTTTCAGTACTGCTGAGAATTTTTATTCTAAAATACTCCGCAGCCTGTGGAACTATATGTACAACAATATTTTGCAATTACGGTTTTCAAGTTTTTGGGCACCCCCTAGCCAATGTATCATTTTGTGCTACTTCTAGTAAACATTATCGTCTGCATTAATACTGTGTACATAGAGAATATCTTGCACTGAAATCCAAAGCTACCAGAAAATTTCCCTAAATTTTAAGGTTTGCCTATTTCATATTTATGAAAAAATTACATATTTCTAAACTTCAACAAAAACTTGTCATAAATACACATTTTCCAGCTACTTTTGTATTTCAAGACACAGTGAGAGATCATGAAGATTGGAAAGATAATCTTTCTTTCTAATATGCAAACTCATTTTAGCTTTCTGCTCACAGCAATGCTACCTTTAGTTCTGAAGGCAAGCTGAATGCCTGGAGTTCATGATAACAAAGCTATGGACAATATGTACAGTGCCAATTTGCCTAAAATATTTTTATGGATGCCTTACATAAAGTTGAAAAAGAAAAAACAGCTGTATCTAGCATCCCTATTTGCCACTGACTACATATAAATGAACAAGGATCTGGATGAACTCAGGGTCACATATAACATGGGAATAACCTAAAGCTTTCGCTAAAAAAGGGGAATTGAGTATTTCCTATAGCCACTTCGGGGGCATGGTGCTGTTGCAGGAGGGTGATGTTCTGCCAAGCTGCAAAGGCACAGAGAGAAGGCAGACCATCAGAAAACCTTGCTAACATGTGACTGAAAAAACCAAACTTTACTAAATCCTCTAAACTTTCATAAGGTTCTTTCTTCAATTAAAAGTAATTGCTATTAGTATGTTTTCAAAGGCAACTACTGCACAGGGGTGCTGTGTAACACATCATATTTCCTCTCCAGTGAACCAGCCTACTACAATTACTTTAACAAAACACACAAAATTTCAGCTATTTTTCCCTTTAGACAGAAGATAATATGTATTCCTGCACTATCAACAACCATTTTAGCAATATCTCTGTTGTGACCACTAAAGCCACATTTGCTTCTGCCTGAACTTCATTTCCAAACTTCCATAAATGCAGAGCCATTGTCTCAATTTTGCAGATCAGTCATCTCTCAAGGTCCTTTGATGGCCTGCTGTAATTAGAACACACACAAAAAAATAGCTGCTTGACCTTTGACAACTTTGCAGGCATTTGTCTTTCAAAAACTATTAAGGCAGCAGACAAGATAAACATGCAGCTTTTTTACTCACTGTCATAATCTAAATGAGATGTGCTGTTCAGTTCAAGCATTGTCTTGCAGTGCGGGGTTTTTTCTGCTCAGTAGAGTTGACATTGTTCAACATCTAACCCTGTACGCAGCAGAGGTGAAAAACTAAATGCTTCTCAATATTTACCAAAAAGACCATGATTCCTTCTTCAGAGTAGGACTGAGGCACAATCCATACAATGCCTATCTTTATTACAACACAAATAAAAATATTCTGTAAGATCCATTTTTATAGAAGTTATTATTCTAAGTAAATTTTGGAAATTGACATCTCACAATAGAATAATTTATTACAAAATAATGAAGTATTCATTTTGTAATGAATAGTAGACCCATGCACACTAGAAATAGTGGATAACTGTAAGGATTTCATTTAAAACTTGGTATTCAAGGGAAAATTGAAACCTGATGTTCTTAATAAAAGAACACACTTCTCTGAGCAAAGCCATAATTTTGGGAGGGACACACCCTTTGTCACTTCCAATGGTTAGAAATAGATGAGTCTGCAAAACATTTATTGTACATCAGATTGACACAGAAGCATTTTTCTATGGAAACTGGTGCAAAATCCATCCTTCTCATGGAGGCAACACAAAAATGCAGCTAGACCAAACCTTTTCTAAAACAGTCTATCACTAAAGACAAATATATAAAAATTTAAACAAATATTTAAATAAATAAATAAAATTTAAAGATAAATAAAGATCTTTCTAAAGAAAGATCAAACATAACCAGAACACTACATTCCATCTTCCTAGACAGTCTGTAATTATTTAGGAGAGATTTGAATAAACCAAACACCCCCTTTCCAAATGTGAAATGCGTGCCAATTCCCCGGACACTAACTCGGAATTCCACTATCTGATGATGAATTACACATAAACAGCTTACTGGCAGCCCAGCTTTTTACTTGTCCCAAGGACAAATCTACTGACCTGGGCAAGAAACCTCAAAAGAAATTGCTAAAACTGTTTTCTTTTTAAAGGAATTCACTAGTTAAGTTGATAGATTTAGTGGTGTTTTCACACTGAAGAGGGGACTCTACAGGTTGTCTCAATAACCTTGGTATGAGTGTATTACCTCACACTTTCTAAAACATTGTATTCAAGAAAAGAGGTTTTCCATGAGAGAAGAGTTTAAAAAAAAAAAATGGACTGGTTCCCAACAGAGACTTAACAGGTAAGTATTTCTTTTACTTGTTTTGCTCTTTGAGAAATTTTTTGCCGTTTTCCTCGGCTTTCTTAAAGAACCAAGCAATGACTTCCCTGGAACACATGGCTCCAAACTCCAGCTGATACACAATCTCAAAAATTTACCCAGCAGAACCGGAAACAAGCTCCAAGTTCTGACCCATAGGTTGAAAGCCCATTTGCAGCTTGGCTCACTTAGAAAAGTTTTATCTTCCATGGATCAGCATGTGGTCACCACTGTCTCCTGGCTTATCATAACAGAAGAATTAAAAGCTGTTTTTCAATGAGGATAAAACATGTAACTGCTATTCAGTGAACAGAATGCTTAAGAAATTCCCACTGTACCACAAGAATTCTGGGGAAGAGTTAGTCCTGTTTATGAGAAAAAAATCTAGTTAAATTAAAAGTGTTGCACCATGTAAATTTCTCAAAAGTAATAGCATAAGCTGCAGCAATTAGAAGAAAAAAGGAAAGCTTTACCAGGCATTAATAAATTTATTATTGTTTATTCTTGCTAAAGTACTATTAGCTTTTTCAAAACCAATGCTCTTTACACTCTAGCAGATCTCAAACATGATCTTGATAGCAAATGGAATTGATCAGCTGAACACATGCATGATTACTGCAGGTATTAAAAACCAGAAGGATCTAGTCCTTCTGACATCTGGGCAATAAAATAAAGTATCTAAAAAACTAAGTGAGCTTTCTCACAATTCCATGTCCAAACTAGGACAATTTTTTTGATATTATTTTCAATAGAGAAACAGCTTATCAAAGCTAACTAGCACATCTCATATAAAAACACATAATGGAAATCCAGAGAACTCATCATTCTCTTACATTTGTCCTCACATTTAGGGAAAGGAATTCACTCTACCTGTGATCAGAAGAAATGGTCTGTCTGAAGAGAAGTCTGCTGACAGATTGACTCCCTTGATCTCTGAACACTGTCAACTGGAAAACACTCTCAGTACAGCCAAGACCCTTTTTTCTGCACTGGGGTAAAAAACAGTGATACAAGACTGGTAACAGTTCTGGGGGTCATTTTACTTGAGGCTTTAACACTTTTCTAGACACTGGAACTAGTAAATGCTTAGGGGTAACTCGGCGTTGTAACAGCCACCTGATAGATGCAATTCAGACTCCTTCTCACTTCTATATGGGAATATATTCAATGTTGAATGTCCTCTACGCAGAGCTTTACACTTGCCATACATCTGCTTACAAATTTAACTCACCAACTGAAAATGGGTAACTATACCCTGCCCAAAGACATACAAGACAACCAATGAAAACTTCAGTAATCTCCAAAACTTCAAACAATGCTTGCAGAGAAGTCTGGAAAAACAGAGGCATTTTCCTTTGTTTTGATGTTGTAATTCAGCTGCTTGATGAGTGGAATTTACAGATTCTTTCTGAACAGCTACCTTTCAAATTTCAGAAACACAGCGTGAAGTGCTTTCAGTGGTATTTATTACAAAGAGACCACCAGTATCATATTTGAGTCTGTCTACAAACATTTTTTGCAAACAAACTGGAAAAACACTTCAAAAGCATTAACCAGCTTAAAAACATTAATTTCTGCATACATTTTTCTACATAACTTAAATCACATTAGGAGAACATACTTTTTAAAATATGGCTTGAGCTAATTTTAAAGATGGTTGGAAAAGTTTGGCCTACACTGATTAAAATCTATACTTAAATGAAAGGAAAATTTAACCACAAAAACTGTGCTCATTTTAGAAAAACAAGCATATCACTGCCAAAGCGCTGTCCTAAGTTTAGATTGCTGTCTGACTAAAACATTATAATTACGAGAAACTGAAATGGATTTCTAAACGTTTCAAGATGAAACAGCCATTGGGTAATTTGCAAAATACACAATTATCTTCTGAATTCAAACACATAATGCTAATACTTGATCTGAACAAATGCAGGCCATTTGTGCGAAGACTGAGGAGATCAATGTTAAATGTCAATACTAACACTAGATAAGAGTAACCATAATGAAATCTAAGAGCAGAATTACCAAGTGATGTGGAATTAATTACTTCAAGAATTTTCTTCAAGAGAAAAAAAGGCTTGGAATTTTTACTGTTGCTTCTGTCTCTCCAAGAGCTAATCAAGCTGAAAAGAGGATCCTCAGCACTTTTATCCCTGTTAAAACTGCATCAGTGGTCATAGGAGGCATTTCAGCCAAGCTCTAACATGTGGCAGGACAGCAACACCTTTATGTTCAAACACCAGAGAGTTTTCAAACAGATTTGCAGAGTCATATATGTTCTGTTACTTCACAAGTAACATTCATATTTTGGTGGAATCATTATCATACTGACCATGTAAAAGTTAAAAGGAAGCAAAAATTAAACATAATCACACGCTAACCCCAGATCTGTTTGTCCATTTCATGTATAACCATTGTAAATTCCAGTTACTTTGAATGGTAAGTTAAATCTTGATCTGCAACAGTCATTAATAGCTTGATGCAATTAGCAGGATTTCAGGAAATCAAAATAACTCCATTCCTGTTTCAAAACCATGACTGCATGTACTTGTCAGTACATACACTACCTTTTATTGTTTGTCTTTGACTTAGCAAGAAGAATTAATGACTTGGTTGTGTTTTATTTCTTGGTGTCTTTTAAAAGCCTGAGTGTTCTGTTATCTTTTGACTCTTCTGACTACAACCCAGTCTGTTATTTCATTGATCTGGTGAAAGGAGTACAAAACAATCTGTCGTTTATATATGAAAGCACTCAGGAACTGTGAGCATGTCTGGGGACACAACAGTTTACAGGAACACCATAATTCAAACAGTAATTTTATAACAGACCGGAGAAATTTTTCAGGAAAAATTAATTCTCTTTCCACAAGCAATGTGTGGTGAGCCACATAACTGTTTCATACAGACTCATGAGGCAGTCTTCATTTAGCCTTCATGGCACCTCTGAAGCTGCCATCAAAAGAGAAGAGCAAATAGAGATAAATTTCTCTGAAATGTAAGAGATGCTGGATGCCTTAAAAATAACAAAACACTCGTAAGCTCAATGAAAAAGCGCCTGAGATTAAACAATACCTTTCAGAAACACTGGAATGAAAGTAATACCTGCTCCCTTGATACCTAAAATAACATCAATAGCAGGTTTTAAACAAAAGGATGCTCGATACATGCTCCTCAGGAATCAGGGGAGTTTTAGTATCACACATGCAAAATCTTGGAAAAGCAATGCTGAAAAGCAGCAAGGTGAAAAAAAGTATTTTTGTTCTCAAGGGGAAATCACCTATTGCCAGATTAAAGGTAAATTAATTTTCTCAAACTCATGAAAGGACAGTGTGAACCTAGTGAAGCTACTAATTTTACACTACAAGTAAAAACTCTCCCTGTTTTTAACCCCTAAGCACATAAGAAACTCTAATACAAACAAACCTAATTAAGTAAATTAAATTTATTGTATCAAAACAAGTCCAAGTTTTTGAGTAAACTAGCTCAGCTAAGAGAAAAAAACTAGGATTTGAAGAGACATTTTGTCTATGTTTGAAGAATTCTGCTAACATAACTCTATCATTTCTCACTGAGCGCCGCTACAGCAAAAAATTGGACAATTCACAATGCAGAATTGTCTTTCAGGAGCAATTTACTTTTCAAGCCAAGGCAACAAATAGTAAAATCAAACTGTGAGCCTTTGCCCACACTCAACAGGGACCTATTGCAAAAATTCAACTTTCCAAAGGTTCCATCTTCCCCTCTCTTAGCCCTAAGTGATGACCAAGTGCCCACACACACAACACAAACAAGCCAGCTCTCCTCAGGCCAGTGCTAATAAAACATTTAACCAGACTACGGAGCTCAATGCCTCATGTCTGTGTTTTCCCAGCACCATGACCTGAAGCAACAAGGGAACAAGGAAGGGACAACCTTGAACAAGACTGTAAGTGGAGAACAGGAGAATGAAATAAGGAAAGAAGGACAGTGGAAAAGACACAGGAAAATACTGATGAGGTAGAAAGAACGCATAAATTGAGACAAAGATGCTGCGCATCCCAAAAAGCTGGAAGAAGCAGGCAACAAAAGTAAAAAAATACTTCGGCAAAGCAGAGTTGGGAGGAGTAAGGGGTAGCAGCACACTTAAGGATGGGACAAGTAACAGGAAAAGAAAAGACATACATGTGACTGTCTAAACAAAAATTAAGAGAACTTAATGGGGAAAAGTCTTGGGACAGAATCAGATAAAAAGCCAGCAGAAGGACAAGAGGATTTGCACCTGAAGCAGTTCAGATGATTAAGAATCTAAGAATTAAGAATATGGCTTTACTAAAAATAGCTGCTGAAAGAGCAGAGACTCTGCAGGAACAGATGAAACACGTGACAGCCTCCCACCTTAACAACTGCAGAAAGGGTTACTTGATCCAACATATCCTAATACCGCTAAAACCCCAGGTGGGTGTGAGGATGACACCTCATTACACTTCCAATCTTCTTTCCAGATTGCTTTTGTGGGGAGGGCAGGCAACTTCATGAAAGCAAAACTCATCAGGACTGAAGAGCTGGACCATACAGAATCAAGGTTTCCCTGCACAACCCCGGTGTGGCTTTCATAGTAGGGTACAATATTATCTTTCCTTCAGCATTCTGCCTCCCTGAGTACACACAGCGGACCAGCCCCCAGGGTCTAAGTAAGTGTTTGTGACTTCCCTCTTTTAGCACAGAAACACTCTGGCAAGCAGTGAATGGATTAAAAACTCTGGAAAGATGGGAAAGTTCCTTCACAGGCTTATACTTTCTTCACTCTTACCACATATCCCCTATACATGTGGCTGACTATTCTTTCTTGAAATCAAAACTTTTCAGAAGTTTGAGGCATAGCCTGATTTTCTGAATGACCAGTTTGAGATTTGGTTTCTTGAGGTACAGTTTCACATTATGGTTGACCCACAGCTGGTTTACATTAGTGCAGAAGGAGAAACAGCTTTCATTTATATCTGAGCAAGCACTGGAATAATTTCCATCTGACAGAAAGCCTTCCCCATAAAACTGTTAGATCAACTGTCCCTGAAATCATCCAACCACGAAATCCACTACAAAGAGAGTAACAACAACCCATGCCCAGTGCTGGAAAGGAGTGAGACCACGCTTTTCAGCTGCAGCTCACACACTGACCAAACTATGTATTCACACTGTTAAAGGGTATCTCGATTTGCTGAGGTAAAGCTGCCACTGCAGCTCTGCATTCAGGCTATTAGATAATACTACAAAACATGATTATAAAGTCAACCAACCCATTTTAGAATTCTGTGTTCAATTCATGACATATTTTGACCGCTTGTTTTAATCCTAGTTTCCCCATTTGTTAAGTAAGAAGCAGGATGGAGAGGGACCCATATGTTAATCTCTCTGTTTTATTGTGGAATAAGCGTATGCTTGAGAAACATTAAAACATTACCGTGCTATGTACAACTGAAAAGTCCAAGGGTCCAAAATCAGAGGCTGGGTGGTGTCTTGAACAGAACACACAGCTGCTATGAAAGAAGTGATACGGTGACGCTTTCAATCACTAAGCAAAATACACTACCCATTAGTGTAGTCCACTCCATGCACTAAAAAAAGTGGAGATTAAAGAAGTCCAGTGACCAAGAACTGTATTGCAATGAATACACTTAAGCACCAGTGTGAAGCTGCATGCCCAGTTTAACTCCAATATTTATTCTCAGTGTGCAGCTTCTTGCAGCCACAGCCATGTGCCGAACAGCCCGGTTGTGCAAAGCTACGAGCCTTGTTCCAGCACTCACCCAGCGCTTACTACACAAGAGACCATTCAGGTCAAAGTTTAGCTTTGCCAGAGGGCACATCCAGCCTAGACAGCAGCACACATGCCAATACTAACGGGAAAAGTGACAACAGACACAATAATCAGGGAGAACCACCCAGCTACAGCTGGAAAAAAAACTGACTGACTTCTGTGTATGTGCAAGTCAAAACAAGAGACTATTTTTTTCCAGAAAGAAAGATGCTAAGGATGAGATTATAGCAACAGGCCTCCGGTTATTTATTCCTCCAGGTGCAACAAAAACAGCAGCACTGAAACCGGTTTCGGGTACCGTACACGTCTCACACACACGGAACGCCTCCGCAGACAGGCTCAAGCGCTCTCCTCCATCGCCGCGGCTCCCGGCCCTCCTACAGCGCGGCGACCATGCCTGGGGAGAAACGGGAGGCAGCTGAGAGCCCGGCGGGAGAGAACGAACCGGCGAGACCACGGCAGCAGCGGAGCCCCGGCACCGCTGCCACCGCCAGCACCGCGGCCCGGCCCCACCTCCGTCCCTCCTTCCCCCTCACCTGGGACGGGGCAGCGCCGCGGCGGGAAGAGCTCAAGGAGCCGCCGCGCCGCCGCCATCGCCCATGGCCGCCAGGGCCGCCGCCATGTTCCCGCGGCCTCTGACCCCGCGCACTTCCGGTCACGGCGGTCACGCCGTTGCCATGGCAGCGCTCCTGGACCGCCCCCCCTTAAAGGGACCGCCGGGGAAAGGGGCTCGGAGCGGCCGTGGGGGGACACGGAGCCCCCGCGCCGCTCCCGGGGACAGCGGGACAGGGGCTGCGGCAGCTGGCAGGGCAAAGCACGCGGCTTAATTCGGTGATTGGCCGAAAAGGGACCGTGATTCATCAGCCCCACAGCGCTGCACGAAGGGGAAAACCGTACTGCTGTTTAGCTGTGGAATTTGTCATAAAACAGCCCGTCGGGTGGGAGAGTAGTGGAAAACGACCGTGGCATGATTTCCACTGCTGTGAGGAGACGGTTTCGCTTCACTTTCCCTGAAACGGGCTGTATTTTCAGTTTTTATTGCATCGCCTTTGCTGCTGCTCGCTGTTGGTGGAGCGAACCTCTTTGTACTCTTTCCACATGTGTATGTTTTTGTAAGGTAAACCGGGTGAAACCCCCAGTCCAAGAAGGGGAACGCCAGGAGGTTTTAAGTAAAGTTTCATGTTGGTGTGAAACCAAAGTGAGTCCATGCCTGGCTGACAAGAGCTGCTGGATTAGGACCAAAGCAACCTGGGCTCTCTTTCTGATCCCACATCAATTCCATGTGCATAGACGAACATGTCCCTCTGCAAAACTCCCGCAAAGTACAAATGCCAGGGCACAACCTGATCCCATACCCACTTAGGGATATATTGCCCCACAGCCACTCCCCCTCTGAGATCCTTCTTTCCCATTGCAGCTAGTTTTGAGGACAACATTGTCTCTTCTGATGTGCCTACAATGATCCAGTGAGAATTTATTGCCTTAGCAAGTACCTTTGCAGACCCGAGAATCAGTCATCAATTCGGTCAACACCTGAAATAAAATTTAAAAAAAAAAAAAAAATAGGGAATGAGCCTGTGGGGAATTTCATCCTAAGTGTGATAAAAATGTTGCAAACTCCACAGTCAGCACTTTTTGAGGGATCATCCAGCCTGGAGAAGCAGGGGCTAAGGGGGGACTTTAGCTGTTGTGTACAGCTGGTGGAAGGTAATTGAGAAAGTGGAGCCAGACTCTTCTCCGAGGTGCACAGCCAACAAATGAGAGGCATTGGTCCCACGTTGCAGCAAGAGAAATCCCAATTAGTTAATAGGAAGGAATTCTTCAAAATTAGAGCAGTCAAGCGCTGGAACAGGCTTCCCAAAGACCTTGTGCAATCTCAAACACAGCCTGGACCAGGTCTTATGTAAAAGTACCAACAGTATCATCCCGAATCTTTCAAAATGTCTTGGCTGAAGAGGTAAAGACAATTCTGTGTTAGAGTGCTCTGCCTCCTGTGTCAGGAGGCTGTTGGTTGTGTGATTCACCTCAGTTGACTTGTGCTAACCAGGAAACAGGCATTTAGTCAGATTTAGTCACCAAGATTCCCTCCTCTAGGCAAGTCCAAAAAGTGACCCATTCCATCCCAAATTGGATGTCTAAAACAACTCAGCACATGGGGAGCTGAAGGCTCATCTTGAGATCACTCTGGCTGATGACATAGTTAAAGCCAGGTAAAATGAATCCTCGCTGGTGCCACCTGAAAATAAGGACAAGATCAAGTCAAACAGCTGAATTTTAAGTAGCAATAACTTAGCATGAAAGACATAACATCAGCAGAATGTCTCCAAGGGTAATGTGCTAAGGGCTGTCAGCCATAGACTTGTGGCCAGGCTCCTGGGCAGCCTCAACAATTTGAATAGAAACAGGGCAGTGATGGTATCTGCAATGTCTGCAAATTTCCTGGTGCAACCCCATAATGCTAAATGGAAAATTGTCCCCAAATTATTATACTGCTGCTGTCTAGGAAGGCGAGAGGGGTGAAACTGCAGACATGTCTACATGTGGATTTTGGTATCTGTAGTGTAGGGCAGTAATGGCTCTTTCATCAGTCTGATAAACTGGGAAAAAATACATATGGCTGATTGTCTCTTGGGTTGAAGTTCTCTGCATGGAAGAAATACATGCTAAAATGGGTTAATAAAATACTGAAAAAGATTTTGTGAGTAAGTAGCTAAGTAAGGAGCTTTGGCATTCTGTGCACCAAAATGTAGGCCAGAATCTTACTGCAGCCCACTCTCTGCCACTTCCAGGGCGACCCTGGATAAATCACCTCACTTTCCTATCAGCATAGTAGGAATAATGACATTTTCTTTGTGCTGAGAGTGCTGTCAGGAGATGGTAATCAAAGTTGGTAATTTGATTAGAAAATGTGAAACATTATACAGCACTCCTTACAATGCCAACACCTCGCTAAATATACTTTCAGTTAAGATACTTTACTTAAAACTGTGGAGAAAACAAATTGGTAAGACAAACAATAATGAGTAATCATGTTCCTGTTTTCCTTAAGAACCCCAGAGCAATTTTGCACTGTTTGGAGATAAATCTCTTTGTCTATCACATTGCCATTCAGGCAGCTGAAGAACATGACATCTTTTCAAGCATTCACCATAGCACTCTAGTAGAAAATGCAAAGGCAAATTTAATTTTCAGTTGCAACTACACAGGCAAAGTAGATAAGCACCTTGTGCTTTACATTCATACACTGAAAGCTGAACTTGCATGAGGTGAGTTAGTGTAGGCATTTTGTTAGAAAGCAAAGAGTCTGCTCAAGAAAAATACAGGGATTCATAATGCCCCTACAGTTTTTGTGAAAGTGGAAAGTACAATTTCTACAGCCAAAGACAACAGTGAGGGGAAGAAAAGAATGTTCAGTATTCAGCAAAAAGGAAGAATCCGGCTGACTGGAAATGTATGTGCATTTCAGAAGGCTTTGTTAAAATAATATTAAGGTACTGGCTTTACATCCACAAAAATAATGCCATTTGATGCCGAAGTCAAGCTTTCCACGTGTTTGAAATAAAACAATATAGATTTAATTTAGCCACAAAACAATTCCTGTGGGGAGAGCTGGAAGCAGCAAGGCCTGATTCCCAACAGACTTGCTCCCTGTGCCCCTCAGCCCATCTCCATCCCCACTGCATTAATTTTGTCTCCTTCCCACTCCATGGACAACATCCCTGCAAAGCAAGAAGCAGTAGGTGTGGGTGGGCCAGCGAGGACCAGCTGCCAAGAGAAACAATAATGTTTGCTCAGTCAGGGCATGAATTTAGTTCTCACTCCTCTATCATACTGTCTGTATTAACAGATCTTGTAGGAGCATGATTGTTTCTGAGAATTCTGCCTTTCTGCCCTTCCATCAAATTTGAGCAAAATTCATCAAGAAGCTTCAAAAGCTCTTGGAGAGGGACTTGCGGCCAGACTGAAAAGCAGCATGGCCACATAAGCAAAGTTCATGTGAAAAAACAGACTGAAAAACTAAAAAGTTGCCCACAGTGGGGGGAAAAATACCTCACAACAATTAAAATCTTTTTGCAAGAGGGTGAAATTTAAAATGATTGATTCTTTCAAGTTGTGCTAGCACCTGAGAAATAGAAAGTGAAAACAGAAAATTATACAAGCTACTGTCTGTCCACTGACAGGACTTGGAAATATATGGCATGAAGAATTTAAGATCTTTGTAGGAACATTAGGAAATTTTATTATAGCTGGGGTTAGCTTTACAAAACATTTTTTGGTGATGTGGTTTGTAGTGGGACCCCTCCATTCATCTCGTGTTGGCATAACTCAGCTGGATGACAAGTGGCATCATGGAGCTCATAACAAGTCTCCAAGAGGGGAGACAGAGAGAAGGGAAATCATTTGAAACCGGTGTTACTAACAACAGCAGTATGCCTAAAGTATTTTGGGTTTTAATCACTATTGCTTAGCTCTGTGTTTTATTTGTAGACTAAGTCCCCTTGGGGCCTATATCTGAGCTGAGGAAATGATAGACCATGTGGCACTCAAAGGAAAGAAAAGATAAACAGTACGGAAAATATCATTAGGCAGCCAGTCACGCCTCTCTATAACTGCCAAAGAACAGCAGAAAGATAACTCATGTTCTCCTGTTCCTTGGAAAAGCCTCAGTCACTTGAATAAAGAGACTTTCTAGGAGCTCTTGTCGAGAAATGGCCTGGGCTGTGCTTGCATCAAATAGTTTTCAAACTGAGACTCACAAGCTGCTTATGGATCTGCTGTTTACATGGCTATTTCCACCTCCTAAGTCTCATCAGAATGTGTTAAATGCTTTCCTAATGGTCCTAAACCGTGTAAACAATTGCAAAATTAGCCCCAGAGATGTTATTAAATGGTAAATTCAAGGAGTGGAAGAAGAGGAAAGGATTACATGACAGAAAGGAAAAGATGAGAAGGGGTCATAAATGCCAGAGGTGGGAAGTCATGAGATGCATTCCCCAAAACCCTCTGCTCCAGAGAGCAGTGCAGATGTGATCCTCAGGGCCCCTACCACCTCCACTCCATGAGCACTTTGGGATGGCTCTGCCCTCACGCCTTTGCTCTCCCCCCTCATATAACTGAAACTGCCGTACTCCACATCCACCTGGGTTTTTCCTCTCTCCTGGCTTTTCTAAGCAAGTTTTGCTGCCTGTGAGAAGAGCTAAGTTACTTGATGTCTGGATCATTTACCTTCTCACCTCCATTTGCCTACTTTTCTGGAGGGTTTGAGATTAGTATATGACAAGCCTGAATAAGGATTTTCACCTCTCCATCTGCTTGCAAAGAAAATGAGATATCTGAGCCCACATACCCTCTTAGGTGTGGAAATTTGCTAACTGTTCATAACATGCCTAAGCTGCACTTGTTAATTTTTCTTCCAGAAACAGCAGTAGTAGAGAAGGGGCCTTGACTCGAAGGGTATCAGCACAGCAGTGAATAGAGATTACCGTCACCAAATCAAAACAGGGGAGGCAGTGACAGCATGGAAAGCTTGCACTGATTTAAGCTGGTATAATATTTCTGGTGCCTACAGGGTAGGTGTATATCTCTGGAGACAGACTAAGCTCGTTCTTATGCACAGCCCCTTGAACAGCAAACAATAAAGGCCACTGTTTACTGCCCTACAAATATAGTAACTGACACAGGTGATCTAATGGATTTAGCTGATTTGGGAAACATTATGAGTTTAAATGTTTTTACTATCAAATTCAAAAGACATCTGCAGGTACAACCGTAAAAAGTGATTCAATAAATTACTGGGTTTCTTAAACTCTCCAAAGCTGAAGAGAAGATGGAGTTAATTCAGAAATGTTTATTTGATTTAGTTGCTGTTTGGTTCACAGGAGACTCCCCACAAGGGCAATAAAAACCAAGGCTGCCTCTTTTATAGTGCAAAGATTTTACACTGCAGTCCTCTCCACTCTGTTTAAACATGCTCCTCTCTTGCTTCAAATACTAAGAAATTCCATTCATCACAACTCAGAAATTTCAGGGATGGAAATTATCTATTAAGCCCTATGATCCATCTCCTGAAAAATGCAGAATTTCTCCCTATAGTGCATTTGTATCTAATGTCTTGTCCATCAAGTTTATAAGGTCACATTAGTGAAGTGTACATTTCATCACATTTCATGTGTATGTCAACAAATAATATATCGTTGCTTAATTTCAGTGTAATTGGTCGTACGGATGTACCAGGGAAAGGAAGCAAGCAGTAGCCAGCATAAATGGCAGATGCCAGAATCAGGAGGGGTTGTTTTGTTGCTAAATGTGATCAGTGCTGTGCACAGTGGGCTTTCAACTATTCCTCTTTGGAGAATGGTCATTCTAATGTTAGTCATTAGCAATTTGCTGCTGGTCACTTGGGAACAGCATGTTTCCTACAAATTGCTTCTATTAGTCACCAGTTCTTGTCCAAAT
Organism: Pardalotus punctatus; assembly: GCA_013400915.1. Lineage (NCBI taxonomy): Eukaryota > Metazoa > Chordata > Aves > Passeriformes > Pardalotidae > Pardalotus > Pardalotus punctatus. The sequence goes on along the minus strand of VZTX01006384.1, from coordinate 108,689 downwards.
AATTGACTATGAGAGAGAGACAGCCTGCATGAGATGGGTGTTAGCAGGGTGGCAGAGTGTATGGACACACTGTTACAGGACACACACTTTACATTTTTTGAATGCCAAAAATTAGTGGGATGGGCTCAGATCTCTTTTACGCTGGGGTCAGGCTGGAGCTGCACCACCAAAGTCCAGTGGAGCCCTTTGAAAAGCCAAGGCTAATGCACATGAGGTCAGTATCTGGCAGTAATACAGCAGCACATTTGCTTGTCTCTGAAATGCAGTCACCTCTGGCATGAAACCTGGCACCTGTTTCACATAAAATGGTCCGGATGTGGACCAATATCCTTCAGGAAAGGAGAAAGAGAAAGAGGAATAGCATGGAGGAGTCTCAGTAGTTTGCGCCCTTCATATTCCTGTCCTCTGTCCCTTAAGTGAAAGCTCTTCTACAGTGTTGTTAGTTCAAGTACCTGCTCTTTCGACAGCCTTTTATCTCACTGAAAATAGGTGTTTTGGCATGGCAGAAAATATGAGGAACAAAAAAAAAATAACTTACCTACTAAGAAGAAAAATGCTGGGGAAAAAAAACCAGGTCACAGTAGTACATCAGGAGTCAGCTATGTCATTCTCATCAGGAGCTCCAGTCCTCTCACCATTCCATCTGAATACATTCTGCTTTAGGTTACTGCTGCACTGCTCCTCTGGTCCTGCTATACTTGGATCATGAAGGCTGAACCTGAAAAAGTATGGGGCTGAGAGGTTACAAATGTCCTCCCAGTAAAACTAATTTCATTGTTATAAGAATGTTTCAAAGATTGTTGTTGATGGCGTACTTTCAGGATGCCAGAAAAAGGGGCTTTCAGTTCATACAAGTAATTTTGGAGCCTCTGAAAATATATATTTTGACCCTACCGCAGGCAACCGAGGTGTGGAGAGAGAAGCAGCAGAACCTTTGCATCCAAAGCTGCCAATCTCTGGACTGATGTAGAGGGGACTGGATGGTTACTCCCCACAGTCTGGGTGGGAACCCAGGGGGGTACTGGGAAACCAGAGCTGAATTATTGCTGTCATGGGAGTCCAGCAGCAGCAGCAGCAGCAGGACAATAGATGGGGGTCAGAGAAGGGATAGAGGAGCCAGCCTTATGTAAGCCATTTCTCAAAGTTACACAACGGAGTAAAGTAATAACACTAATGCACTTTTATAATGCATTCCTACAGAGATTTAAAATGCTTTGAAAAGATAAGTAAATATTATATCATAAGGTGGCAGATGGAGAAACCAGAGCAATGAGGAAATTAGTGGCTTCCTTATAACTGGAGGGAGAGTCAGAATTGTGGTGGGGAGAAAAAGAAAGGTCTCTGAGCACTCGGTCACAACTTCTCAAATGCCCAGGTGTGCTGGACAGGAGGAAAACTGGCAGGTTAGGAAGAATTTTTCCTTAAGTCAGGAAACAAATCAGAAACAAGAAATGCATTTTTCAAGATCGGAAAAGATGTTTGGTGAAAACAACAGAGAAACATTTTTGGTTCCCAGGATTTTATTACCTTTTCTAGTGTGAGCCAAAGGATTCTATCCAAGTTTCCAGAGATAATTCCTCACAGGAAAAGCAAAGCTGTAATAAAGGATATAGCAATGGCACAGTAAAAACAACAACAATAATGAAAAGATGTCTTTTGTTTAATCACCTGGACAGATCCAGCATGATGCAAATAAAATGTGGAATAACAAGCTCCAAGAGGCAGGTCACATCTACAGGGGCTTGTCAGGCCAAAGCAGCAGAGTGAGACAGAGTGAGGTGCGGGTGGGGGTGAGGAAGGGCAGCATTCCCAGGAACACAGATCTGCCTGTGGTCTTTGTGGGAAAGCTGCTCTTTGTCATCAGTGCCAGTGACCCTTAGGAGTTGTCTGCTCTCCCAAAAACTGTTCAAACCACTTGTTGATTTCCAACTGACAACAGACTCTCCACCTCTCCTCACTACCTCCCTGGGCTCACTAACTCCCTTTGGGGTTACCATGGGGGCGGGGTGACAACCTTGGGAACAATCACTGGATGCAGAGACACTTCCATGCTGCAGCATGTCTGGCCCATGCAATCAGGAGTGCTGCCATCACCCTGCTCATCCCAAGCCATTAATTGCTGTGTGCTGAGGACATCCCCTGACTGCTGCTTTGCTGGTCTTACAGCTCTTGGTCTGGTCCTGCTGCTCTGCCTCCACTCGTGGGTGCAGCTGCACCCTTTCTCCCAGGATAGGCACCTCCTGTGCCGTGTGTCCTCTTTCCTCTCTGTGGTACTGCTGAGGGCAGGATAGATCTTACAGGAGACATTTTAGCAGGGCAGGTCAGATTATGTGGCTCAGGACTTTTCCTGCAAGACAGAAATTGAGCCTTCAGCAAACACTCAGCTCTCACCCCTCCTGGGCTGAGAGGAGGGCTCAGCCGTGCAGCCAGAGGGAATGCTGTACAGATCTGTAGGACCAGCCCTGTGTTTTCTGTGTTGGTTCAGCTTCCAGGGCCTTGCAGAGAAATATATGTCCTGTCATATGAAATGCAGTAACTAATAAATAATGATCTGCATTTCTGCAACATTTAGCAACTGCTCATGACTGCAGTATTGCAACAGGTCAGTGAGAGGCCAGGTGTTGTCCCCATTTCTGGCTGGGGAGATCTAGAGCACAGGACCACAGCTGAAGATTGCTTCCTTTTCCAGAAGGGGTGGTGCATGGCCTTCTTCCCTGTTATACTCTCTCCATGGGCAATACTGCTGCCAGGAAGAGCTGTAATCTCCCCTGAGTGGGGAAAATGGCACAACATGCACAGCTCCAGGTCACACTCGCTGGCTCACTCATTCAACAGGTTTGTCTGTGGGGGTTCAGAGGGGAGCAAGGTAGTGCCACCATCTCTGCTGGGAAGTCTGTATATATGGCTGCCAGGAAGATTTTGGCCATGGTTACATGAAATCCACTGCTGTTTGGTCAGTCTGAAGCTGACACTCTGCTCTGCTCTGGCTCATCTGGAAAGGATCTGGCATTCTGGGCAAAAGCAAATGCAGCAGCTGAGGCTGGCACAGAGGGGACTGAGCCGCCTTCAGAAAAAGCGTGTGGCTTTCCAAACATCTTGCAGTCCAAAGCAAAACCAGCAGTTCTGACATGCTGTGAGCAATAAACAATGAGCTTTGTCAGCATGTCTAGAGGAAATGATAATTCCTGGAGTGTGAATGATGAAATGTTAACCAAGATGGAGGCTTTGGATAGCATTGTAGTTAGGAAAGCATGTGTGCATCAGTGTGGAGGAGCTGACACTAACGCAGAGCCCTAACTAACACATAAAGATCTTCCAGGTCTCTCAACTTACTCCCCAGTGGTATTTTCTCCTGTTCCCTGCACAAAGCGTGAAGCACTGCTTGTGCTTGCAAGGGAGATTTGCAGCGCTGTAACCAGCACCTGAATCTGCCCCTCCGGCTGCACAGCCCTGGCTCTTCATCACCCATGGCTCAGCGCTGCCATCAGCCCTCTGAGACACACAGGGCTTGGTGCAGGGTAATTTACTGTTGTACCCTCATTACGAGATTGGCTGTCCCTCTGTTCTCTTCTTTAAATTAAGAGGCAGCTCCGGTCACTTCAGTGTAATCGAAAACCTAATGAAATCAGGGGGAGTGTTTTTAAGGTTACAGTGACCTTGACAGAGACCTGGTAGGCCTGTGCTTAAGTATTTTGCAAATCAGTTGCAGAGTTTTGAGGCCAAAAAGAGTCAAAGTGTATTTTTCCCCTTTGCTTGGAAAATGTTAAAACTGTTCTCTGCAAACCATGTGAAATGTTTCCAGTCACTCCAGCGATGAACAGCATTGACATGCATGTATTAGCAGAAAACAAGAATAACTAGTCAGAGAAAATTATGCAATTATTCATAGTAATAATATTAATTTCACAATGTCATCACTTTAGGGGCCTGTTGCAATAAATAACCTTGAGAGTTATCTTAGTGTGTGTGACAGAGGACGTATGTGCAGTTAAGATCAGATTGCACAATAACTTTTTCCTGATGTGCCCTGTGAAACATGGAACCTTGATCTCACTCACCAGTCACCCATGCTGGGGTTGTTTTCAGAAAAATGACATTCAGTACCATTATTCAATGCTGGAGAAAAAAAAAAAAGACTCAGCATTCTGCTATGGCTAGTGTTACCCTCAGGCATTTCTGGCATGTTTCCGTTGTAAATTCATTTTATATGTGGCCAGGAAGTACAACATCTTGTTGCATCTTGAAAAAAAACCTACCATATTTCTTCCCCGTTGCTCATTTCCAATCTACAGAAGCATCTGGTGGGAGCATGTCAGAAGATCTGTCATTAAATGTAAGAAGTTCAGCCCACAGTGCACTTTAATGCCTGAGTCTCATCTTGAAAGAACAAGGTCAAATCATATTTTACTCTTTTCTCTTTTTTTTTTTTTTTTTTGTGCTTCTCTCTTTTGAGTAGGACAATGTTTTTTTACTAAATACTGTTTTCATCACTCTCACTTCTGAGCAATTTGTTTTTGGATGGAGATAAAAATTAGCACTACTGCTTTCCAGGAAAATCCTAGCACCATAAGTTTCCACCATAGCCTGGCCCACATATCCAAGTTTTATCCTTTTCAAAAATACTACACAGGGAAGGAAAAGTGATAAAAGGCCGAACACTCCGGTTTGCATGGGTGGTACTGCAGGGCTTGAGATGGTGGCTGGCCATGCTGTGGCATTTTCTAGAGGGGCCCAGATTTGTTGGAGAGTATGAAGGCTCACCTTGAGTGTCATAAACATGGCCTCTCTCCCACCCCTCATTCCTTTCTATTCCTCCCTCTCTAGACCAAGCCAACATCTGCATCACCATTCCACCATTCTCACAATGGCAACCCCAAAACATGTCTGTTGATTGTTAGGAGGAAGGTAAAGAGCCATTTACACAGCATAAAAGTTACTTTCATTCATACGATAGCCTTGTGCGCTTTCTACTGCCACAGTGCCTGTCTGCTCCCTGCCCATCCCTACTGACCTGGAGCTCTGCGGTGCTAGAATTGGATCATTTCTTCCATGCTCTTCTCCCATGACCTGCCTGTTTCTGTCTCCATACTTTGCCTCCTGTGAGGGTCACTCTGCCTCCTGGTTAATCTGGGAACTGAGATGTGAATACGACAGGTTGCATTTCCCAGAGGTCAGGCTGGTTCCCCTGTCATAAGCCTCACGCTTATAATAGAAGCAGGAAAATTTGAGAAAACACATCTGATGTAATTAGTGTAACCTTTCTGCCAGGTGGTTAACAGCAGAGAAAAATGTTTGGATTTAATATACCCATGGCCCCTCTTGATAAAGGACTAAATTCCAATCTCCACTTAGAAACCTGAGAAAACTAAACATACCCTCCCTGGGAGCTCTTAAAGAGATGGATTTCCACCACTCACTCGCATTCCCAGATCTTTATTAGGCAAGAGGGAGCACAGTCATAAAGCCAGGCAAAGCCAGCAATGGCAATATATATCCAGATAATGAGCAAAAGAACCCACTTTTTCAAATCTGTTGGCAGATGTCCACCTCCCTTCCCCCTGTCTAGTGAAAAGGTGCCCCAAAGAGAGCCCCATGGCTCCAGCACCTCAGCCAGGGTCAAGATCAGGGAGCAGTCCTACCCAAGGAGCAATGGAGACCCCCAGCTGCCAGTGCTGTGGATAGAAGAGCTCTCAGGTGCCTGCACAACCACCCAAAGACCTGGTGATAACACACACTGATACAGCTCGGGGTGAGTCAGGCCACAGAGAGGCACAGAGCTGCAAGGCGGGAGTTTAGGCAGCAAAGTGCCATCAACTCACATCCTACAGTCATCAACAAACTGGTGATGGAGTGTGGGGTACCCACACTTTTACCTCCTTGTGGAGCCTACAGGCAGTGGTGGAGGAAGAAACACTATTCCAGCCCTCTTTACAGCTTGTCATGAAAGCAATCCAGGTATGCAAAGGACAGATCACTTTCCCATGCAACTGTGATGCTGCTTCCTCCAAGGCACTATCGTAAAAGTCACGTTTTCATTTCAGTGTGTCCTGAGCACAAGGGGCCTCAGCTGGCTGGAAAGGAATCACTGTGGTCTCCAGGACTGTTTTATCTCCTCAGCAGTGCTTTTACTGGGAGGTTGCATCATGCCAGTTTGGAGGTGGGAACCTCACCTCTCTGGTTTGCCGGGTTGTGTAAGCTGTCCTGCCCAGTATTATAATTTCAAACTGTTTGGAGGCTGCTGTTTCATGCTAACTGTGTTGTACCCAGGGCAGTATTTACCCTGAGAGGGATTTTTACATAGCTGCCATCATTGCAACTGCTTATGAATGATTTGGGGCTGAAGTTGTAAATGCTGATCTTCAGTCTGAAAGTCCTAGAGGAATTAACGTGTTTAGTCTATGTTTAGGAGACTGACAGCTTTTTAATTACAGAATCTATTACTCTCCCCTTCCATTCTGTTTTACTGGGTCTATTTGGAGTTTACTGAAATACCCATGGGCTGGCTACCAATTGAGTGAGCTCTAGGATGGTTTCTTCACCACATTTAACTAAAGCTAAGTTCAAAACTAGGCAGTACTCTCAGAGCTGAAGCTGTGGAGTTAGAAATTATTGGGAAAGTGTATGTGGAAAGTGCTAACTGTGAGGGATTTGGACGTTTTCCAGGCTTTGCCTATTTCAACCTTTTGTCTGACTAACTTATACATTATACCCATCCTAAACCTAGAAACATAATCAGAAGACCTAAAATAAACCCTCTGAGACTCTTTAAACCTGCCTTCCCTGGAAGAAAAGGAAATTGCTTTCTCCTTTCATGAAATCCCCCATTGAAACAATACATAGCTTTGAATGCAGAGCCAGAAACAGGGGTCAGGAGTAAAGGAGGGCACTTACATGGAAAAGATAGAGAGAGCAGAAGCAGAGAGCAAAGAGGCAAAGTGAATTGTCCTTGGGCATTTATCCAGGAAGATTCGCTCATCTCTGCGTCCATCACATGCAGATGGTGCCCAGGGGAAGCCGTGTCGACTGGTCAGTGTCCCAATGGAGCAGTGCAGGGCATTATTTGGTGTTTGGATAACATATCCAGCTGTTCTCTTGGCTAGCCAAACACATCGTGTGACATGGACACAGGTAAGAGAATCAGCCTGGACAGCTTCAGCGAGGAACAGAACTCATCTTTCCCAGCCATATTCACACATTTCATTTTAGTACTCTTCTTTTCTCTCATCTTTTTTCCCTTCCCTCCCCTCCCCTCATTTTCTTTATTTTTTTTGTTCCACAAGGCACCCATCCAAATGGCCCCACGAGCTGCGTGTGTTGTAGAGCTGTTTTCCTGTGGAGCAGCCATCAGCTGGCAACAGCTGCTGGGGGAGCTTGGCAGCGGGAGCTGTGGTGACCTGTCTGCTCTGGGGTTTGCACAATGCCATGGGAACTCCTGGAACGGATGGGAATGATGTACACAAGAGATATTCCTGGGGCCATTACACAATGCTGGAAGAGGCTGGCTTGCAGCGGTCCTATTAATTTCTTTCATTCATCTCCAGTGAAGTCAACAGTTGAAAGCAATTTTAAGCACTTGGATCATACAGAATATATAAATACCTGTATTCTGTCTAGCTGTAACAATTCAATGATAAGTATGACTCCCTGGTGAACGAACAGGATATCACAGGCTTATTTTGTCTTCCAAATAGGTCAGAGTTGAATCTTTTACTGGATTTCCACATCCATTTTCTCCTGACAGGTTGGGTTTTCACTTGAAGAAGGCCTTGTTATAGTTCTCAGACTCATGATCGCAACCAAAACACCTCCAGATCTTCTGAAGATATTTAAAACAAATTTGTTATAACCTGCAATTTGTTTCTACTTTTTCATGAACACCTTCATTTTTATGTATTGATATAGTTCAGGTTTATATATTCCACATATATAAATCCAGTAACCTTGAATCAATATGTATCTCTTCATGACCACTTTAAGAGGTATGAAATTCATTAACCTTTATAGGCAATAATGATCTTTCCTGTGATATCCTTGTTTTGCACCATTATCTGAAAAAATGATGTCACACCCATTGCTTCAGATACATGATTTTCAAAAAGAATGTCAACTTGTTAGAGATGATAAAAAACGTTTCTAATATCTTAAAAGAAGAGCCATTTAGCATTTCTTTAAAATGCTGCAGTTAGAGCATTTCTAAACATTTCAACAGCAATTTACAATTGCTGAAAGTTTCACCTGACAGCTGGTTGAAAATTGTGGAAAATACCGAAGCGAGCTCAAGAGTCAGATTCTTTTGGCTAGTGTGGGTATTTCTCTAGGCTTTAAAAATAAGGCAGTGGGATAAAACAAATTCTGATTCTAGAATTATACTTTCAGGCAGACTGTAATATGCATGTTGTGTTTTCCAGTGTGTTTTGGCGCTTGTACTCCATATGCAATGTATATATCTATAGGTACACACGCACTGTCCAGTTTTCTTCCCTTGTATGTTCAGCTGAGCATGTTTGGCTCAACTTCAAAGGACATGCATGCAAATACACATTCATGAGACAATCCAGCTCTGAACATGCACATGCGATAAATGCGTAATTTTTGCTTGTATTGCACCTGCTGCCTTGCAATCAAAGATCTCAAAGTATTTTGAAGTCGTTTAAGAACCAAATATCCTATGGGTGTAGTCATGAGTTGCTGGCATACCTTGTTCCCTCTATAGATATTTCACTAGTGGTGTGCTCAGTTTGACGCTTCTCTCTGTCCACACCACCTAGGTAAAGTTAAGCCTCTCGTCACTGTTGCGAAGTGGATATATTTATAAGTTTCCTGGTGAAGTGAGCTGATTCCCCAAGGTCCTTGCAGGTTAGCAGTGCTAGGAGCAACACCCACGTTATCACCCTAAACCATGTACTCATCATCAGAGCTGGTGATCTCTCTGATATCTTTTTTTCACCAAACACTGCTCTTTTTTCATATCCTGCTCATCATCCTGAAACAGAAGGAGAGACATCTGAAGCATTCTCAGTTCCTGAAAACAGTTTGTTATGAATCTCCCAGGATTTAGCCTTATTTTGTCAGAGGGAACACAAGCGTGGTAATTGTCAGCTGTGTGAATCCCAAAGGAGGACCACAAGATTCCTGTTAGACACTTGATAAGCCAGGCACAAAGCTATCAGCATCCCAGGTCTGCTCTGAACATCACAGAAAGATGAATAAAGTTTTAAATTTAAAAAAGAAATTCCATCAAGGGTAATCTTTCAAAAGCCACAGTCCATCTGGGTGCCTTCTTCCTTGGTATTAATTATGAAGACTGTAATCCATAAGCAAAATATGAATGAGATGTAAGCTCACTGCCATTGTCTTTAATATTTTGCTTGCTAACAGGGCATCTAATCCACCATGAGCAGGAATTCATCAAGCCACAGGGGCTACTTAAAGCACACAATCCCTCTAAATGTGCAGTAATCTCCTCCATGGAATCTTCAATCTCATGAACTAATAAGTGATGCTAAAAGGCTCATTTGCTCTGGGATCTCTCAGTGGTGGAGGGGATGACACCAGACCCAGCTCCAGGCACCGCAGAGACCGGAGCCCTGGGATGAGTGCAGGCAGTGAGGCAGATTCCTGGCACTTTTACTTTTGTGGTAAAGAGCCCTTCTCCCTTGGCACACAAGTGCTCTGCCAAAATCTGTGAGCATGGACACTGGACTGAAAAGGTCCCACTAACAGTCTCAGGCAGTGAGATCAATAATAATTTCCACACTCTACTCTTTTACATAACGCTTCCCTCCCTGCTCCCCATGGGATAAACAGTGGGACTCAAGGCTGACATTTTGCAGATGCTGGGAGCGCGGGCAGTTCCAGCAGTGGCGGCAGGAGAAGGAGGCAGCAAGGGGGAGAGGCACAGGCAACCGAAATTCATTACTTGGAGAGGTCGCGAGGGTCAGTGACAGTGGCGCTGAATGGATTTTTCCAGCCGTTTTGAGATGAGATTTGCACTCTGTAATCTGAATGCTTTTATCTATTTCTGAAAATAGACTGGAATTTTTTCCACAGGCTGCTCCAATCTGGCCATGGAGATGCAGGGAAGGATTACAGGGATAAATTCAGGTTTTGTTAAGCAAGCATAGCTTTTCCAAACCAAACATAGACAGCATTCTCGCAGCACAAACATGTGTACAAGAGCTCTCTTGTCAGAAGGACACGTCCCCTTGTGCAAGAGATGAAAGTGCAAGGTGCTGTGCTCAGCCCTGGAGCCCTTAACTCCTGTTTTGTATTCTGTTTGCCTCTCCAAGCCAGCTGTGCAAGAGCCAGCGAGGTCTCTCCAAAGCTGCAGAGAATGATCTAGATTTGTTTCCCCTGCTGAACCAACAAGTACTAGTTTACTCAGAGATTATTTTCTGTTTCACTCACATTTTGCTACAGTTGAGTTTCCTCTCTTGCTTAGTCATGTCCTCTTCTGGCAGTGGTTTCTCTGAAAAGAGAGCTGATTCTAGAAATTAGCTAGGACAGAAACTGTCGAGTGGCATATTACAGCACTTTCAGGGATGAGGAATTGATAAGAAGACAGCTTTGTTTACTAAGTTTTTTCTATTCAGAATAGAAAATATGATTCTAGGGCTTGGCCTTAGTGTTACTACAGTGTTTTCAGCTAGAATCTAAAGGATGTGCTTAGGTGTGGATATACTGTTGTCTTAGGGCAAAATAGTGTGGGATAGCAGGACCTGCAGTTGCACAGCACCCACTACATTCACAAGGTTTTATCACTTTCCTGGTATCCCTCGGTGCCCCAGCCCTGTCTCCAAGCAGCTCAGCTGCCCAGCCTTGAGTCATACAGTCACTTTCCTGCCCAACTCCTTCCAAGTGCCAGCAATTTTCTCTTACCTGCATTTTAGCACCCCCACTTTAAATACAAAACAGCTGCTATGAAGCACAGATATACCCTTTATGGGTGGGAAAAGCTGGGTACTGAGCTGTAACCCTGCTCTTTCAGGCTGCAGGCTGGGGATATGGCACTGGTAATGGCCAAATATTTGTGCAGTGGCAAGTGCTGGGCCAGCACATCACGAGCTCTCCTTACTGTCCAGCCAGGAGGTGGCTCTGCCTAGCCATGCCCAGGTGGCCCATAGAGCTGCAAAGTAAACACTCAGGAGCAATAACTCTAGGGAAAAGAGAAGGAAAGGAAAAGGTAATGCTATTAGGCACTGCAGGCACTGATGGCAGTAAAGCCTTGGAGGTGGGGAGGTATGGATCTGCATGGAAAACAGTACACATGGCCTGGGCCACAGCAGAGCATGCAAGGGCCGGCAAACCATGCCAAGGGCTGAGCTGCTGAAGCATCTTGACAGCTCTGAAAGATGATGGTGGTGAGTGACCGTTCCTTGGAAGCCTCCTGGAGATTCAGAGCAGGGGAAAGGTCTCTTAGGAGGCAGCCAGATCCACTGAGCTTCAGCTGTTTGACAGAGGTTTAGATCAGCCCTTCTCAATGCAATGCGGCACGTCCATCAAAACAAAAAACAAACAAGTTAGCAAGTGCAAAAACCCATTGGCATTCACCCATGCCCTTAACATTTACCAGCAGCCTCTCAGCACCCTCCTGTCTGTGCATCCATTTGCCTGAGCTCAGAGCACAGTTTTATTTCAAGCCAACAGCAAGCACTGCCTGGGGGGGGCAGACACCTTCAGATGCAGCCGTTCAGCGCCACAGAAGATGAGACATCAACCATTTCCCCTTGGCGAGCTGACACTGACAGCAAAATTAGTTGAATCTGTAATTTGGAAATTAAGTTTCTATGATTTACCAAGCCAGTCAGACTACAGCTCTAAACATCACCTTCTGGACAAATGAGGATACTAAAAACATACCCTAAGGAAGTGTTCTGAAGAATTTTCTTGTGGGGCAGGATGTTTGTGCAGATGGCAACCTAATTCCGAGGATTTAAGATGGTGCTTGGGCTCAGCAGATTCTCCACACTTGCTCCTAATGGTCCCACCAGGTGCAGTTCCCCACATACCAGCCTTCCCACGCCGGTGCTAGATGGGCTCTGGGCTGTCAGACCTTCAGCTGGCTCTTCTGCCTCTCTCCCTGCCTCTCCCAGTAAACAAATAATGGCAGACTCCTGTTCAGCCTTGTCTATTTTGGGATCTCTAGCAGTCCTACTGATAATCACTGTTATAAATGTTTACACTGATAGGAGACTGGCCCATATTGTACAGAGATAATAACAGCACAACTTGATATTCATGAGGTGGTGATGATCTCTAAATATAGAAACAGAGTAATTATTGCTGGCATTACAGGCTGGATTTCAAAAAGCAGATAAATGGAGAAATGGATATGCTATTTATTGCAGCTTCAACAGTAACAACAGGAAAGCTGTCTCCCTTGATTAGGCAAGGACCAGACTGCAGAAGGCAGAGCTCATGGCAGAGGGTGAAGGGATATGATAGCTACCAATGGAAGGGAAAAGCACAGCTATGGAAAAGAAATCTGAAATGCACCTAAGGCCAAGCTCAAACCAATGCATGTGACTATGCAAGACGGCAGAGGAACAGGTTGAGTGTACCAGGAAAACCCATTGTGACTGGAAAAAATCATCACAGACTTTTCTACCAAAACCCCTTAAGGAAAGGCGAAGCCTTTGGCCACCTCTATCAATACCTGTCTGCAGCTGGAGCCAGCTGCCAGGGTGCAGTGAGAGCGTGCTGGACCAAGATCCCAACCATTTGCATCCAAAGGTGGTGAGCTTTGGCCTCACTCCAACAGCACAAGCTGCAGGGGCACTGGAGGCTTGCACACAAGACTGAGCAGGGGGAATGGCATCCCTGCATGCTGGCCACTGGAGCAAGTGCAAGGTCCTGCACCTGGGCCAGGGCAATGTCCGCTATCAATACACGCTGGAGGATGAAGGGATTGAAGGCAGTCCTGTCAAGAAGGACTGTGGGTTCTGATGGATGAAAAATTTGACTTCAACCAGCAATGTTCATTCCCAGCACTGAAAACCAACTGCATCCTGGGGGTGCATCAAAAGCAGTGTAGCCAGCAGGTCAAGGGGGATGATTCTCCCTCTCTTTTCCACTCTGGTGAAACCCACCTGGTGTGCTGCATCCAGCTTTGGGGCCCCAGCATAACAAGGACATGGACATGCTGGAGTCAGTCCAGAGGAGGCCATGAAGATGCTCAGAGGGTTGGAGCACCTCTGCTATGAAGACAGGCTGAGAGAGCTGGGGCTGTTCAGCCTGGAGAAAAGAAGGCTCCATGGAGACCTTACAGCAACTCCCAGTACCTAAAGAGGGCTTACAAGAAAGATGGGGACAGGCTTTATAGCAGGGCCTGTTTCAACAGAATTCAGTGTAATGGTTTTAAACTAAAAGAGGGTCAATTCAGTTTAGATATAAAGAAGAAGAATTTTACAATGAGAGTGGGGAACCAGAGTAACAGGTTGTCCAGAGGGGTAGTAGAGGCCCCATCCCTGAGAACATTCAAGCACAGGTTGGATGGAGCTCTGAGGAACCTGGTCCAGTTGAAGATGTTCCTGCTCATTGCAGGTGGCTTGGAATTGACCTTTAACGATCTCTTCCAACCCCAAATCTTCCATGATTCTATGGATGTGTGCATTATATCATTCTCCTTTCCTGACTTCCTTTGCTTCATTTTAGGAAAATTTAGATCTTACAGAAGACAATAAAAATAATGGGCACTCAGTGTTTCTGGTGATCAGGCTGCTGGTTGACTACAGAGTCCTCCAATACCGGTGCAGGCACTTAGCTTCCTGCATGCAACTTGGTATTGCTGAGGAATTTCCTGGCAGCATCTCTGCTCCGTCAAAGCTGTGTATGTTGCGGTACATTTCTGAGGCTGTGTCCTTCTCCCAGTCTCTAAAGGAAGCCAGCAAGGTTAGTTACCTAATGACTGGGAAGATCCCCATCTGCCTGGAAGTGTGGCCTTTGCAGTTTCCACAGCAGTGGTACCCACAGAGCTGGTCACTGCACTGGCTGAACTGCCAGAGTCATCCAGGATCTGACAGTTTTGTGCAGCCCTTCCCACCCAAGCTTGTGAGGAGCCTCACCCCTGGCTGGTGTTTCCACAACAGACAAAGCCAGATTTTCTTCAACTTTGCCCTTCGCCATCACTGTGCTGAACAAAGTGCTCACCAGTTTCTGTTGCTGTAGAGAAAAACACATGGACTGTAGCCAGGCTGCTTCCCCAGAGAGATCAAAAGAAGTGAAACCTCCAAACAGAACAGGGCAGGAGCTGTAGGTTCACTGGGGTTTGGCTGTTGGTATGACTCTCGACAACAATTTACTGAAGTGAGATGAGGAAGGGATAAAAGTTACCCACCAGTAGCAGAATTTGGTCTGAAAGTTAACTGCAAAGAGGATGTTTCTAAGACCAGTAATCCCTGAACCAGTCTCCTTATTAGGTGATTCTGCACTCTCAATTTTTCCAAGGTTTAGGGAGCTCATACTTGCATGTGAATTTCACACGGATCACTCCAGTAGATGAAGAGATAAAATTATTCACAGGGTCTGCTGCTACTCTTCTGCCCTTCCTACACCTCTACGCTTACTACTGTGCAAAAGGGCAGAGGAGAAAAGAGACAAGAAGGAGAAAAAAAAAATCTAAATAATCAAAACTAAGAAAAAAATGGAGGTAAAACTTTATAGCATGTACACAGTGTTTAATATGTTCCTGTAGGTATACTAATATTGACTAAACCTTAACATGTAGTATAGTTAACTGAAGTGGGTTATTGTGTGCTGGAGCAGAGGGAGTCAAAGTTCCCTAGACTTTTACAGTTCTTTGTCAGACAACACCTCAGAGTTTTTATTTAAATTTTACAGTTGGGGAAACCAAATTGCTGAGAAGTTACATCACTCAGCCAAGAACTGCAGCAGGTCACTGGCTTTATTTCCATGGGAGCTCAGCCTAGTTCTCGGTCACCAGCACTCTCAGACAAGAAGGGTCTTGGTTAAACTGGATGTGCATGGGGTTTCAAACTGGGTTTGTTCCCAGCAGCAAGAGCTACCTGGCTTTGGGGAAACTCTCCTGTGCTGTGCTTGGCTCTGTGTCAGGATGGTGCAGGGAGATGAGTGGCTGTGACCATGCCGGTGTCACTGCCTGGAGGTCGCAATGACTCTGCAAACGGACCCTGAGCTCTCAGATGAGCTCCAGGCTTGTCTGCACCAAGTCAGCTCCCACACAGACAGATTCACCAGGCATTTTGTTTAAATAAGTGGCAGGGGATGTTCCTGTTGTTGAACATGTGTTTCAGTTGGGCAGAATCTGCTTGCCTGTGGGGAATCTGTGCTGTGGCAAAGGCAGATCAGAACAGTATTTTTAAAATAATAATAATAATAATAATAATAATAATAATAATAATAAAAAGACATTTCAAGCATAGTTTGTACTCTGCTTGGGGAGGAGCTCTCTGTCCCTGGGGAGTTTTCAGGATGCTGAGCCATGACAGCAGCTGTTGCTTCCCTACCTGCTGCTCTTAAGCAATATATTGCTCTTCTAGGCAGGTGATGATGGAGGCAGAGCACCACCTTCTCCAATATAATCCAAAGTTCCATGCAGTCTGTGCAGGTTACAAAAGAACCCTCAAACTGGGATGCTGCTTCAGAGCTGGAGGACAGAGCCATTCACCCTGTCATTTGCAGGTCCCCAAGGGTCTTGCAGGAGCTCCAGGGGCCCAGCACAAGACACAGAGAACTGGGTGTGCTGGCAGGAGGACTGGATTAACTGTGAGAGCAGTGCTGCTGGGAAATCTGTAGGCCCCACAAATCAAAATGTTCAAGTATGCAGCGCTGAGGTCTGCTGCTGTAAGCTTTGTGAAGTAAAGACAAATCACCAGTCTCTAGGGACAACACTAAATTTTATATAAGGGAAAAATGTGACATTCATTTGTAACTTCCATGTTTTTCCAATTCCCACTTGGTCACAGTTCAAGGTTGTGCTTTCTGATTGCAGCTCTTTACTGTTGGGCTTTTTTTTCCCCCCACAAAATATGAATTTTGTACTGATGAGGTCAATGATTGGAATTTTCTATTCAAGAAGCTTTTCTTCTCAGTCTCAGGCTGGGCATCTATGCATGTCTGAAGGTCACCAGCATCCTGTGGCGACACTCAGGGTTTCTCACCAAAATCATTTCTCTGTGCCTGAGACCTGGTCCAGAGACCTGCATTAGTCTGTTCGTGTGAAACCAAGAGGTAAAATGGAAATGAAATAGGAATGACACTATTATAACAGGTTCCAGGACCTACTCTGGCAGCACTTTATTGAGTGCATGTTCTCTGTGCTAGTTGGTCTCTCTTTCATAGTTGTGGCTAAGAGGTGGTACTGTCAGGGGCTTGGAATAACACCATTTTTTAAACAGCTCCTTTGAAGCACAGAGCAGAGGAGAAGAGAGCTAAGAGAAGAGGATTGAAGAGGAGAAAAGGTGGGAACCCCAAATCTTTCCTTCCCGCATGACTTGTCTTATGTGCAAAACAGAGAAGTATGTCAGAAGTGTCTTCACAGGCAGCCACAGGTCAGTCTGCTGAGGGTGGGAAAAATGAGAGTGGGACAGGGAGGGCGGGAAGTGGAAACAAGCGTTGTTTTTAGCTCAGATCAACATGTCCAAATCAAACCTTCACAGCTATCTTTCCTCATAACTTTTTCCACTTCCACTACCTGCAACTCTCCCTTTGGAATGAGCGGTGGAAACAGTCCTTGTGGGTCGTGAGAAAGGATCAGACCTCTAAACATGTTGTTATTCCTGTTTTCCAGCTCTTGGCACTCACAAAAACAGATGATTAAATAGAGCAGGTAGCAGTCAACTGATCCAGCCATCCCAGCAGGTACAGGGAGTTTTCTCTGTGAGGAACAAAACTGCTGGAATAGACATTGCATAGTCACTTGTTATGCTTTATAACCAAAGCAATGCAGATGCTGCAAAGAGACATCACCTTACTAGAACACCCTTCCCTGCATTTTCAGACTTATTGCTTGATACCTTGTCTGCATTGCCCTGTAACAAACAAACTGAGAAGCAAATCAACATCTCTCATACTGTAACAAGACAGTTTGGGGTTTGTTTTACCGGTGTAATTATACAGGAGATAAGAGAATGGGCTTTGACTCTGATCCAGGTTGCTTGTCATGAATAACAAAAAATAAACATAAATAAACACATAACACACATACACTGCTCACCTAGTACGGAAAATTTTGAATTTATGATAGCCTTATCCCTTAAAGGAAAAAAAAAATGTTCCTCTCTTTCTGCGGAGATATGGGGTCTATTAGACACAGACACCAAATTTCATTTGCTGCTTATGCACCATCACCCCTCTCAGTGAGCTGACTGGAATTTACTTCTCCTCAAGCATTTAAAGCCATCATGGCAGAATTAGTTTCAAAGCACAAAGAGGTATTTTTTTGGAAAAGCATATGGAACAGGACACACTCACTGAAAGCCATAAGAAGTTTAACTTGATGCAACGTTGCCGTTCCCTGTGAGTGCTCCAGGAAGAGCTCTGTGCACGCGCCTGGTCAGAATGGGGGAATAGGAGAAGGTGAATGGCAGAAAGGAGCCCACATGGCCTGCCCTGGGGGTCTCTCAGGTGGTTCCAGGAGCCAGGACATGGGAGGAAATTAGGTGAGAAGGGGAAATACAGCAAGGAATTATTACAGAAGGGGCTTTTTGCTGTCCCTGAATGGACAGGGCTTTTGGTTTGTGGGAGGAATGGGGCCCCTTCATTAGCTTTCCCCACTGCTCCTCATGACTTCATCAGTTGAGCAAGCTACTGGATTTCTGCTGGGAGAAGAGCTGCAGGAACTTAGGAGGCCAGGCTGGGAAGAGGACTCATAGGTCTTTCTTGGAGGAGCATCTCTATGAGCATTTCTCATAGAGATGAGAAAGTTTCAAAGCAAATCAATATGCAACACACTAAGTGCAGAAGATCCCAAAAGTTACACTCCATGACAACCTTGGTCAGTGAGTCTGGAGCAGAACAGGGGCCAGCAGAGGCTACACTGCTGCCAGACAGGAGCAGATATCCAGGCCAAGCACACAGAACACCAGTCTCACACTCTGGCAACAGCCCCCAGCCGACAATGGCACAGGAAACAAGTTACACCAGCCCCCAAGAGGCAGAGCCTGAAGGAAGGATTACAGGCTCCCAAGCAGAAGTAGTACAATCTATCATGTCTTCAATCCCACATCACTGTGGGAACACTCTGTGCCCCAACTCTGCTACCCACTAAGACACAAAACACCTCCTGGCCTGGCAGCTTTTGCTGTTGTCCAGCAGGATTGACGGTCACTGTTTTGCACTGCCTGAGCAGAAATTCAAGGTCCTCCAACACAGTGTCACTCAGTAGTCCTCAGGCAATACTACACATGCAACATCTGGGTTAGGCACCTCTGGCAGCCCTGGGGACAGCAAAGGGAACATAAAGCTGCCTGCAAAACCAGCAGCGGTGCTGCTCGCGTGAGCGTGCAATGGGGAACGGTCGTGCTACAAAGGGAGGGTTTAAAAACAGCCAGGCATTTTTCCTTTGTTCTTTATTTGTTTCTGCCATGACACGAGGCAAAGAGCAATGTTATACAGATGGTCAACAATGAAGTTTTGTAACAAAAGAGAAAAGCGGTTGTCCTAAAACATCTGACTGGGATCCCTCACGATTCATCAAGGGCCAGAAATAAAAGTGACCCCCACAGCACTGGTAGGGGGAGCTGGGAGCCGATTCCTGAGCATGTCTAATATACCATATCAGAAGGCTACCTGAAAATCCCTCACTGGAGTCAGCTGAATTATTCAGGAACCTCAGCCAACTCAAGTGTCTTCTGCTTTATGAGCCTTGAGGACCCTAAGGCATGTGCACTGTTGCTATTCACCGCAGTGGATTCAGACTGGCTCTCTGCTATCTATATTTATCACGATCCCCTCAGGAAGTGTTTTGGCAGGATTTTGTAATGAAAACCCTGCCCAGAGCACTCTTTGGCATGCAGCGAGCAGCCTTAAAATAGTGCAGTGACATACTGCAATAATTACTCATATTAACACTGTTCTTTGTGCTGTGTGACGCTTTGTCCCTGTCGCCTGGCTCATCCCACCACTTGGCACGTGGTGGGACGGCAGGAAGGAGCTGACTTTTCCTAAAAGGCAAAGTTCAGCGCCAGACCCCGCCCCGAGCCCCTGAAAACCCAGCAGCCACGGCTGCGGTTTCATCCATCACGCCAGCAGAGAGCTGGCACCAACCCCCCTGCCTGCTTCCAGATCCAAAGTTTGCAGGTGTTCAGGCAGGATATTTTGGCTCCTCTCTAGCCCGTCGGTGTTGTTTGAGGAGAACGTTAAAAAAAAAACAAAAACATAAAAGTCCAACCACACAGAAAAGCTTTGAGCCCACACTTATAGGAGCAGGCTGTTTGCTTGCCAGTTACCTGCTGGCTTCCAGTCTAACCCGTGCGTTCAGGTTTTTATCCCCTTTGGAGCAAGTCTTCATGAACTGTGCTAACAGTGTATCTTGTTTTTCCTTAAATAGTAATTAAAAAGTACTTTTCAGTCAGAAGAGAGATGGGGAAGTGGGGACAGCTTTGTTTGGGGTTGATAGAACCCTCAAAGTTTCAGTACTCTTGAGAAAAATGTTACTCTGTTTAAAAGGAAAAAACCCAACAACTACTTTAATTGCTTGAACTGTGCATCTTGAGCAAGTGCAGTGTGTTTTTTCTGACAAAATGAGCTTTTGAGAAACATTTTGTTACTCACACCTATTTACCTAAATTTCCTGGATTTCAAGAGCTCAATCTAAAACCCTTCCAAGTCAGTATAAAGAATCCCAAATACTTCAGTGGTCTTTGATTAAAACTTCATGTCCTCTAGGACCGCTCAGTGTTCCCCACAGTCATGGTCCACATGTTGTGAGATCACCCAGTCCTGTAATTGCAGAGGCCATGATCTCAGAACAAATATTGATGTAACTGCTTAATTATGGCTTCACAAGGAGAGAGAATAGTGCAGTCCTTTCAATATGCTCTGAATCAGAGAAGGTTGTGGCACAAAGCCTCCCTTCCATCTATATTTTCAGTGAGTGCACTGTCACTTTGGGGGAAATTAGCAGCTGGTAACACACATCCCTTCATTTGCTGGACATGAAGCCATTGCTGCATAAAGACACCCCAACTACCCCTTTGGTGTGTGCCAGCCCTTCGTACTTCCATGGTGTTATCTCAGAATATCCAAGCCCCTCCTGAAGTTTAGCCACACCTGATTAAGAAGTTACATCCATGCTGATATTTGCCCCCTCGTAGTTTTGATGAATTCAAAGACATAGAGAGTTTCAGAGCGTTCACAAACAACAAACTGTGACTGACGGAACAACAGCAACTGGAATCAACACATAAGGCTATTTTTTTCATTAAGAAAACTCACTTAGGCCACGTGAGCTAGTGAATGTGTTCACAGCCACTGCTGTAACTATGATGCCATGGAAAAATGCTATTCCAAGAAAGCATCTGGCTAAATACAACAGACTCCCATTAAGTGATCCTACACTTCTGTCAAAGCGCAAGACATCTTTCAGGATATAACAAAGAACATTTTTAAAAGCTGCCTTTCTCTAGCTTGTCATCAAATCTACCCTGAAAGCACAGTGAGGCAATGAAGTCAGTATCTGACTTTGTAACGGGATAGGTATCTGCCAAACGTATCGTCACCAGCCAACAATGCACTAGTCATATAATTTTTTTTTCCATGCACCAGCCTTTATTAAAACTTTCTCAATTAATTCTGTGGTCTCCAGGACCTTCTGCCAAGGTCGCCATTCATGGCTGAAAGGACTGCTTACTGAGTAATGAACAGTAACTTCTCTGGAGACTTTCTTGTAAGCCATAGTCAAACACAATCTTCTGTTAATTGGCTACACATATTTGGTGCACTAACAAGAGGAGCTTTAAAAACATATATATATATATATTTCTATATAACCAAACACAACTGCAGAAGGAAAAGCTAAGATATTAGCACCATATGAGGATCCTGTTGATGGCTTTTCTGTCAAAGCCAGATCTGATTACTGACATGGGGGAAATGTTTTATTTGGAATAAAACCTTTGTTTCAGAAGACCATCCAGCATTTGTTTCAAATGTAGTGCTGGATGGCTACTCCTGTTCTTGCATAAATTCTTGCCTGTGAGAAGAGGTCAATAATAGGCTCTTGACCTAATTACTGCTCTAGATCTAGCTGTCTGCTAAAAATTCATTCCTAGACATCTGATTGTGAACCAGACTGGGTTGGTTAGTCACAAAGGCTTCTCCTTTGATGTGTAACTCTCTAGGGCACAGCCTGTCTCACCACACTCAAAAGACTAAGAGGTCTAAGGAAGCACTGTCAGGAGCAAGCAAGACCTCACCAAATCAAAGCAACCCACTCACATAACATCCCACTCACCCATAACATTGGGTTATTTGAACTTGTGGAAATGCTGATATTTAAAATTGATCAACTGGCTTGGCAGTTATCAGGATGGGTCTCAGCCCTGTCTCACCACGGCTGAACAGAAGTTGATCGGTACTGCTGACCAGTCTGTCACTACGCTAAGCCATCAGTGGCCTCCCTCCCCCCCAGACTTCCTCAGTTTGCCTTTCAATCCTGGGGAACTGATACCCTCTGCTGAAACGCAGCACAGAGGAGGAGATACCACCAAGAGCTCCAGGTATTAGCAGAGCTGAGCAGGAAACCAGGAGGTGTAAGGGGAACATTTGTTCTGGCCACTTAAATGTGAAAATCTGCACAGCTCTGAGCCTTCTGCTGCTGCTGTCAGTCCTCTGCTCTCAAGGCTACTCATAAAAGAAGAGCATCGGTAGACAGCATATTTTGGTTTTCAGGTGCCTCAGGTAAGGCTACAGGCCACGCTTCTTACTCCAAGCAGAGAAGACCAGGCATCTTTGCATGTCTTAGAACATTGCTTCTTTAAAAGTGTGCAGCAGGGCAACCTCTAGTCCCCAGGAGGAAAACCAGAGGGTGCAGTGATAGACAACTAACAGAACCTACCAAAGACTTGCACATTTCCTTCCTCTGCACTTTTTCCCCTTGAGACTTTTTCCCTGGGAATTCTTTAAACTCCTGGACTGCCCAGAGAGCAATTTCAATGGATACTGCAGTTTTGAAAGAAGGTTGCATCAAGGTCCTGGAGAAGAATAAAAGAGATCCCTAGATCTCTTCTCCTTGTTTAGGTGTTATAGTCCTTCTGTAGGGTAAGTTAACAGGTTTTTCTAGGTATGCCACAATCCATATTACATTATTTTTCCATTGCTAGTTTCAAATTATACTGCTTCTCCCTCTAAGCTCATAAAGTTCTTTTTAAAAGCTCATAAAATTTCACCTGTGTACATTTATGTCTCTCAGGATATGAACTAAACTCAATTGAATTAGCTATATTTACCACTGCTGAACTTCACACTGTATTTTACCACACTACCTTTTCAGGAGGAGTAAGTCACTTCCTCCTTCTTTCCTCTTGCTGAATTCTTCTAGTGCAACCACTGAATCCAGAAGACTAATCAAATTTTTTGCCCCTTTTGTTTGTAAACCACCAATACAATTCAGGGTTAAAATGTAAATAAGTGTGTCTCCACTGGCAGATTTAGCTCCGTGCCTCTTTGCAAGGCCCTAAGTCTGGGCTCATCCATACCACATATCCATAGAATAGTGTGGGTTGGAAGAGACCTTTTAGAGATCATCTACTCCAACCCTCCTGCAATCAGCATCAATGAACTTCTTCAACTAGATCTGGTTGCTCAGAACCTTGTCCAACCTGGCCTTGAATGTTTTCAGGGATGTGGCATCAACCACCTCTCCATGCAGACTCTTCCTCGTTTGCTCAAAGTACTTCCTTCCAGAAGGAAAACCAAGCACAGCTGATGGGACTGTTTCCCTACATTTCCCATGAGGCAGGCAATGCAGGTGTGGAAGGCCCCGGTTTTGGTACCTCCTCCAGGACCTTCCACACTAACTTCTTCTGAGTATTCCCCCATGAAAACCCAGAGCATGCAACACATACCATCAGCACCATGAAATGAAAGCACCAGCCTGCCTGGCTACAACACCCCCACAGACATTTTTTCAAGCTGCTTTAGGGAAAAGAAAAAAAGAAAAAAGAAAAAAAGAAAAAGAAAAAGAAAAAGAAAAAGAAAAAGAAAAAGAAAAAGAAAAAGAAAAAGAAAAAGAAAAAGAAAAAGAAAAAGAAAAAGAGGAAAAGGAAAAATTAAACCCACAGAAGATTAATAATGATCTGTCAAGGTCATAGCTTGTGGCCCAGGAGAGACCTAAGCCAAGAGCTCTGCTGTGTGGGTGCAGCTGAGCTGCTCCAGAAGGATTCAGCCTCCAGCAGCACGGACACCAGCCACTGCATACCTGTGTGGTCTGGGGACATCCTGTGGGGTAGCTGCCTCCAAGGACAGGACACCCAGTGAGAGAGTTCAAATCTCAAACCCTGCTCCAACAAGCACTCAAATCCATGAGAACACCTTGCAGACCTCTGGTCTGAATCACAGAATCACAAAATATGCTGAGTTGGAAGGGGCACACAAGGATCATCAAGACCAACTCCCAGCCCTGCACAGCAGCATCCTCAAGAGTCACACCACATTCCTGACAATGTTGTCCAAACACTTCTTGAACTCTGCCAGGCTTGGTGCTGTGGCCACTGCCCTGGGGAGCCTGCTCCAGTGCCCAACCATCCTCTGGGTGAAAAACCTTTTCCTGATATCCAGCCTAAACCTCCCCTGACACAACTTCAGGCCATTCCCTCAGGTCCTGTCACTGGTCACCACAGAGAAGAGATCAGCACCTGCCCCTCTGCTTCCCCCCACAAGGAAGCTGTAACTGCAGTGGGGTCTCCCCTCAGTCTCTTCCAGGCTCAACAGACCAAGTGACCTCAGCTGCTCCTCACATGGCTTCCCCTCCAGGCCCTTCACCATCTTACTTTCCCTCCTCTGGACATTCTCAAACAGTTCAATATCTTTCTATTGTGGCACCCAAAGCTGCCCCCAGCACGGAGGTGAGGCCGCCCCAGGTCAGAGCAGAGCAGGACAATCCCCTCCCTTGTCCGACTGGCGATGTTGTGCCTGATGCCCCCTGGGACAGGGTTGGTCCTCCTGGCTGCCAGGGCACTGCTGACCCATATCCAACTTGCTGTCAACCAGGACCCCCTGGTCCCTTTCCACAGCACTGCTTTCCAGCATCTCATTCCCCAGTCTGTTCCTACATCCACTAATGACAGGTTGCCAGTCTGATGTCCCTCTGTTCACTGAGAGAGAGGCTTGAGTGGTCCAGCAAACTTAGGGCAGGTCTCTCAAGGCTGGACAAAGAGACCAGCAGAGCACCAACAGTAACCATGCATCTAATACTGACAGAAATTAACACCTGTAAAATAACGTGGTAGCTAGGCATAAACTCACAAACAGAGGCAAAGTTTATCTAAAAACATTTGGGTTGCCATGATTCCTTTTCCCATTTTACACAAGACTGAAAACAGTTTTGATCTCCAGCCCTTTATTTCCTTTATAGCCGGAACATGAAGTGAATCAACATTTCAGACCCTCCAAAATATTTTTATTTGCTCTCCGTATTTGCTTATAAAAATGACTGGAGTTTGTCAGAGGGAGCGTTATTTTTTGCTGCTTGGGGAAGGAATGAATTTGCAAGGGGTACAACAGGAATGGGCTCCAGCCCTTGCACCTTTGTGGTTCATTCTCTTTCTTGGTTTCATAGTAAATTGTTGCACTGGACTGGAAGGGTGCTTAATTTCTCACAGATGTGTGATTCTGAAGCAAGTGTTCAGCCCTGGAAGCCTTGTGCCTTGGCAGTGGTCACCTCTGCACAGTCCTGACCTCCACAGAAGAAACATGACCACTCTCCCACATCCACCTGGCAGGGTGTACAGCTGCCACAGGAGGAAGGGCAGTAGCCATGCAGGAGCACCTTACATGTAGGACAGGGACCACCAGGCACCTGCATCCAAGAGGGAAGAAGCAGGTCCTGGTTACCCCTGAAAGCAGAAACCTGATTTATTTCATTTAAGTGTCTTGTATAGAATGAAGTCTTATGGAGGGGAAGAAAAAATCATGCCAACGTGGAACTTCTGTTTTTTGTTCTCCCAAGAGACAAAACATCACACACTTGTCCTGTCCAGAGAGATCTAAAACAAGGACTGGGCTGAAATCAAGACTCCAGGAATGACTGGGATCCCAAGAAGAAATGAATTTAAGAACATTACATCCAGATGCAAATTTTAATTTGGCAGGTTTTGGCTGTAGGAAAGTACTGACGTGACACACCATACCTCAAAACTCACTGCTTTTCTTCAGCATCACCTGCCCCAAGACACCTTGGTACAGCGACTCCTACCCAGGAGTGACTTCCAGAGCTGGGTGAGTTTCCCTAGAAGAACCCTAGGCCCCATATCCCCTCTGTTTGCCACCAAAAGGCAACAAGGTTTGATGTGCAGTCCTCACTGACAGGCACATGTGCTCTCTCGGCACACCAGGCCAGCTGGAGGGGAACCAAGCTAACTGTGGCTAAGTGGCTTTCTGCCTGTGCTGGCTCGTGTTCTCCCAGTTCAGGGCACAGACAGTGCAAAGGGAGCTGCCTGCAAGAGACTGTGCAGGCAGAGAAGGCAAGAGGCAGACACAGAGTGCTGCAGCAGTGTTAGTCTGGTAAAAACCACCCAATGATCCCTGGAAAGAGAGTTTCTCTGGAAAGTTAGATTCTTCACCCTGTTCTACTTGTGATCCCAATCTGTCCTTCTATATTGCTAGTTGTTTTCAGGCTGGAGACAGGTGAACAAATAAGCATGCGCTCTCTGAAGCTTTGATAAGTAATGTTGCTTGCACTAAAAAAGAAAAAATTACAAATTTGCCTCTTTCTCCATTTTTAAAACAGACCAAATGAAAAATAAATAAATTTTCTCCTCTCAGTGGAAACTTACTTGACACATTTAGGTTAATAAGTCCAATTGATAGATGACTTTTCACTCATGCGCCCATTTCCTAATCACATCCTTGTCTCACATCCACCCTGACTGAAGACTGATGAGAGCCTCTAATAGCCACCACAGCCGCCTTGCCCACACCGGGCACAGCACTGGGGGCTGCAGTCACTGCAGAGGGGGCTCTGTGTGCCCCCTCTGCAGGGCAGCCCCAGCTCAAAACCCACCTGAAAGCAGCACCCGCTGGACATTTCCCCCCTAGCAATAGCCTCGTGTTCTCAGAGCGGTGGAGGAAAGTCTACAGTGATGCTCTGCTAAGAATGGTGGCTTTAGAGCAGCACCTCCTGTGGAGCGTGGTCCCCATGGGATGGGTGAAGAGCACTCCAGACCCACTGCTGGCCTTGGAGCTGGAAACCAGCCCCAAGGCTGTCTGACTGTGGAGGGTCAGGGACAACTGGGGGGAGGAGGAAAAGGTGCAGGTTGTCCTCGGTTGCTCTGCCTCGGTGAAGGAGCACCCGTGGGTGGTCACAGAGCCTTTGTGGCGGGAGTGCCAGAAAGCCACGACCCAACTTGCAGCCACTGCTTCGACGAGCAGCTCAAAGAGCAGCCAAATCTGTGTCTGGTAAATACCCTCCCATCGTGGCTGCTGTGATGGATGATCCCTGTGAAGGCAGGGTGGGCTCTTGGTGCCTGGAAACTTCTGCAGGTGCTCTGCTTGCTCCATCACCCTTCCTGTGGATTAGGGCAACACAGCTCCTTGCCTGCCCTGCCCGGTGCCCTGGGCACAATTTCACACATGGTTCCCACCTCATCAGGCCCCTGTTATCCAAGGGAAGAAGCTGGTATCACTGGGAAAAATCTGAGTTTTGTGGGAACAAGGCTCTGCTCTGTTAGAGGCCATCCAGCAGCGCAAAACATGAGTGAGAAAATGCAGGGAGGTGCCACTGTTCCAGAGCAATGCCAGCTCTGAGCCATGACTTGGTCACTGAAAGATGCCAAGCTGGACCAAGCTGCTGGCTCTGGTCACAGGCTGAGAGACACCAGCATTTCCCGGGACAGGACAAGTGTGATCTCCTCTAGCCAAGGGGAACTGCAGCTCCATTAGCTTTTTTCTCAAGGTCTGTATGCAGGAACACTCTCACACAGCAGCTTAAGAGGCAGAACTGCTGGAGACCCATCTGAATCCTGCAGGTGCCTGATTCTTGCAGAACTTTTTCTCTTGCAGTGCTCTTTGCATCAGAGGCAGAGGCTTTTCATTTCAAGCGACTCATTATTTAACCCACCTTGTTAAACCTGCTCTAGCATCAGAAGGGGAGTTAGGGGCTGCCCGCTCCCAGAAGCAGTGCTGGTGACTCTACTTCCCAACTGTATTTGATTTGATTGCTTTTATTTCACTTCCCCTTCCATGCTTCCTGCTCAGTCCCAAACAGGGAATTGGGACACCTGCCCAAGAGCATGCTCTGAGAAAGGGGAGGTCCCTTTCTCAGAGGCAGGGCTATCCTTCTGCAGACATTTGATAAGCAATGCTGTCAAAGGTAATCATTTGTTTACCTTTCCCATGAAAGAGCTTGACAGAATAAAAGCAGGGACTTTTCTTCAGCCTTACTGACAAAGAGGCCTACCTAGAAGAAAATTCACTGTACCCAAACTCAAATATGCGCATAAAATTTAAATCCAAATCTGGATTATATTTTTTCTGAATGGTTTGTGTCTTTTCACTCAGCCAAACCAAGCTCACCAGCCACAAAACTCAGTTTCCAACCAAAGCTTTGAACCTCCACTAGGAGAGCAGCTCTCTGTGCGGGAGGACACACAGTCCTGGGCACAAGCATGGGTGGAGACAGAGAATTCTGAAATAGGGCTATGCTTCAGTTCCTCTCCTGTACCAAAACATTTGGGCCTCTACCCCTTTCCATTTCAATTTTCCTACACCACTTCCCTTTCTCAAATGAGGACGTCAAATACTCATGGGAGTCTCATTAAAAGCCTGATGCTTTGGGTTGTCTTGTTTTGGGTGGCCACAGGGAGATTTCAAAGGAGCCTGAGTTGTCCTAATTCTGGACCCAATACAAACTGGGCCATCTAATGTATTTGGGGCTGAGATTATGAAAAACATTAAGCTCCTAAAAAAAAATTAATCATAAGCACCCCCTGAAAACTGAGACAGGTTATGTCACACATGAAAATAAGATCCAGAATATTCAGTCTGTTTCCTCATGTGAAAAGAGAGTAGAAAACAAAGATGCACCCAACAACTTTCTGCAAACAAATGCTGATTTTTTTTTAAGGCCATTTGGAGTGAAGAACAGTATTAAACTCTTATGCCTCAGCCCTTTGCAGAAAAAATATTTTCAGAAGTACCTGAATTGTTTATCTCAGTTCAGTTCCCATCTCCTTTTCCCTCACAGTGAAAAATCAAGTTTTACCCGACAGACTGCAGAGACCGTGTGACAACATGACAAACAGCAGAGCTGCAATGTGCTAAGACAGCTTTTGCTGAGGAGCTGCAGATGGACCTTTGCCTTCTTTGGTTTGGACAGCATTTACAACACTTCCAGTCCCATCTCCTAGTGAAACCAGGCTACTTAAATTGTCCTCCAGCAAGAATGCAGAGCACCATGGCTAACAGGCAGCACAGTGCTAAGCTAAAACCAAGCAGAACAGGAAAAGCTCACAAAAAAAGTACAGGCACTTTCAGTGATATAACTACAAATCTCTCTACTGCATTTTCCCATATCACCTTTACTGGTAATTCCTAGTTATCTTTGCCATCTTAACGCAAATGAGGCTAGGCACATTTTCCTTATTTTAGTCCATCCTTTACAAGTCTCTTCTGCCAGCCAGGAGCTGATGGCTGCAGGCTGGGGAAAGGGGCTGTGGGGAGGGACTCCTGCAAACAGCCAGAGGGAACAATGGCCCACCTTGCTGCTGCTGCTACCCACTTCTCCAAGGTCATCCTGCGCACCACTGGAGCAGCACCATGCTGCTGCTGTCCTGCTGCTCACATTTTGAGAGCTGTTGCCATGGCACCAGGGGACAAATCACTTCTTGACTGCCCTGCAAATCTCTCCCAGCAGAGCTAGGGCCTGGACCTGCAACCTTGGCTATTTTTAGCCACGTGCTGTATAATGCAGAAGTAGATGACCATCTGCACATCTCCATTAGTCAGCTCTTTCCAGGTGCTCGGTGAAAGGAACGGATAGCCAGGGACAGGAGGGAGGCTGGGATCAAACGCTGAGCAAGGGCAGCTGCTTACCGTGCCTTTTGGTGGAGAACTCTGTCTCGGCTTCACCTGAAATCCATCATTATGGAGCTTGATGGGAAGGGACCTTTATTCCTGGCAAGCTGGAGGGACACAGACCATCACCCTCCTTCCCTGAGACACCCAGGCACCATGTCGGGGTGATGGCTGCTCCCCTACTTCTCCCATCCCATGACCTGCTCCCCAGGCCCTCTTTGTGCTTGCAGCCCTGGCAGGGGTGGGGCAGGGCAGAAGGTCCTGAAGGCTGATTGAGGTCCTCAGACAGGGACCATGAGGGATGTTCCCAGCCTCCCCAGTTTTCCCTCCCTATGCTAGCCTCAAGCTAGCAGCACACCTGGGGCAATTCCTGTTGATCCAGCCTGTGATCTGGTGATAACATGAACCCCTGCAGGTGTCCAAAGCTGCAGGGAAGGTAACAGTCCAGTGGCATTCCAGATGCCATTAGAATGGTGTCACATGTAGGTTTTTAGGAAGAATCCAAATGCTCTGGAGATTCCTGGGTGAGGAGTGCTGTGTGATGAAGGCCAGGCTGCACTGGAGGGGTCAGACAACTCCTGCCCAGCAGCCCAGCCCCACCTGACATGTAGACTGCCAGCCTATTGAAGCTTATTAAAAGTATTTCAGAATAACAGGCTCTTTTTTTTAAATAACAGAATTAAACCAATGTTACAGACTCACAACTGTGCAAGGATAGACTTGGGTTTTCTTTAGGCCTATTGAGAGCTAAGGGCAAATCGCCGAAATCCTGAATGCTCCTGTCCAAACACAATGGGATATGTCAGCAGCCCACCAGACAACCTGCATCCTAAATTCACTGCTTAAGCTAAGCTCAAGAACAGACTCTTCAGGAATCACTGCATCAGGAAACCCCTGACCAAACTCCATCTCCAGGCTCAGATGTGCCCAGAAGATCTGAGGTCTCAGGTTATTGCACAGATTTTTTTCTGCATCACCCTGAAAAAGCAATCACACTGACTTTAAACCCCCATCTGGCAAGAAACTTTCAGAGAGAAAAAACTGAGACTGGAGCTGCTGAGGCAGCCTAATTCCTTCCAGTGCCTCCCAGCCATTGCCCAGCCGAAATACAGCAAATCAGCACTCGGGCAGCCCAGAGACAGATGTGCTGTTCCTGCTCATCCTGGTCCTGCCCTGCTGAGGATGGCCAGCTTGCACAAAAAGCAAAGCAGCAGCTGGGCACAGTGCTTGCAAAATTCAGTATTGCCGCCCAGGTCCTTGGGCAGGGTCTGACAGGAGCCCTCACGTGTGAGGAGTTGCGCCATCCCTGGTGTGTAGGGGCGTAATTCCACAGAAACCCAAGGAGCTGGGTTGATTCACACCAGCTGCAGAGCTGATGACGGAGAAGCAGTGCTGCCTCACTCCACATTTTCCTTATTTTGTGTGTCAGGGGGCAAATCGAGGCCATGTGAGGCTCTGCACTAAATCACTCGCTGTGATTTAGGAAATGTGTACAAACACAGACATGTGCAACCACATGAGGGACCAGCACCCCCTCTGAATGGCACTGAAAAAACCCACACCACCAAAGCTAAAATGAGCTGTTACAGACCAACCTGCTGCTAAAAGTCCTGGTACCCAGACATTCATTCCACCTGCAATATGATTTGGTTTGGGTTGTGTTTTTTCCAGCCTAAGGAGTGCTGTGCTTCCTCCCTGTGCTCTGACCAAGTTAGAGGAGACAGGGTTAAACTGCTGAGCAGTGACAGCCATGCTGGGAGGTGGGAAGAAAGGAGTGGGTCCATTTGAGCCAGGCAGGAATATCCCAGCTTGACATTCAACAAGAACATCCTCAGCTATCTTTCCTGTTCTTCCTGCTCAGAAAGGGAGCTGGAGAGGGGAAGCCTGATAGCAAAGAAAGATCTAGGAGTCAGATTCAGGAAGCTGAAAAAAATTGGACAACAGCCGTCACCCTCACATGCTGGAATTGTTTGTTTATCTTCTCTAGCTTCCTCTATAAAACAACTCATCCCAGCTGGGTCATAAGGAAAGGAACAATAGCCATATATTTTTAGGACCTATCTGTGAATAACTGATGACCAGTTTTTCCATTTTGTCACCCAGATGATTTTGTTTCAGTGAAAGACCCTGCAAACCAGTGCAAACCAAGAGTGTGCAGGGACAGGGAAGACCTGGCAGCCTGGGATTCCCCCTGGCCCCAGCATCTGACAGCCCCAGCCCTGCCTGGTGGCACCACACTCGTGCCACCTCCAAAAAGTGAGGCACCACAGGGACCTCCAAGTGAGCTATAGCCACACATTACCCATAACCTGCCAAAGGCTTTGGACATTGGGGTGCCTGAGACCTGCCTGTGACAAAAAAAGGGTGGATTTTTTCATTTTCTCTCCCTTACTGCAGTATCCCTGACCACACAACAGAGATGCTCCCATGTGAGAGTGCCACGGCTGACAGGCAAGTGCTTGGTGCCACAAGGCAAGTGCCTGCTCATTAAGACACACAAGTTAACAATGCAAATCCCCAGCCTAAATTTAGAGTGTGACAGAAAGTCCCAGTCCAAATTCAGCAACGTGGTACCTCGGGGGACTGTCAGAGGCAGGAGCACCCAGCCACAAAGGTATGGGAGAGGAAACATAGCAGCTTTTGGCCCCGTGGGTCCGCTGGGGCCCAGGGCTTACATGCACCACCAGGGAACCTCAGCGCTACCACGAAGTCTCTGCCAAGGCATGAAGAAAGCAAAGATGTCACAAAAGCCAAACCTCCTGTTTTTCCTCCATCACCTCAACCAGGGGCAACATCAGGGAAGAAATTAGGGGTGGGTTTCAAAAGCCCTTGGTGAGTCAGGAGCACAAGTTCTGCTGCCTGGGAAACATTAAATAGTGTGGGACTAATTTCTCCTTAGGAAAGATAGGAAAAAGGTTGCTAGGTCACAGATCCTTCTCTATGTAATCTGTTCCACTAAGCCTCCTCTGGAGCAGTATCTCCCAGTAAAGTGCAGAGATAGCCCACAAAGCTCCTTTTTGGCAGCAGTTTCTTTTCCCATGTTCCTGGATGAGGTAGCGTAGGTGCAGAGGGGTGAAGAGATTTGTTTTTACTTGCGTGGAATATCACAGGAAATTCTGCCTGCTGGTCCTTAATCACAACTCTATCAGCAATCGTGCAGGCTCCTCATACAACTTTTGCCTTAGCTCTAGGAACTCTCCATCCTGTGGTTTTCCCAAGTCTGTCTCACACTCCCTGCTACTTCCTGACGAGGTCTTTAATAAAGCTGTTTTATCTTTTGCATGCTTTGGGGCAGGTCTTGGGTGTTCATCTTGCCCCAGCCCTCTCCCACTTTTCATAGCACTGATTCATAGGAAACTCTGCACATCCTGGATTTCTCATGAATCATTCCCTTTTCAGCTCATGTTCCCAACGATAATATTTTTGTGGAGTAGTTTTGTTCTGTTAGCTCACAAAAAGCTCCATTACTCAAGCCTTTCCCAGATTATCCAGCGGGTTTCTCTGAGGAAGCTTTTTCCACAGCGCTGCCTTATAATAAATCCCTTTCCTCTCTAAAATGCAGGGGTGGAAGGATGCAGAGGAAATGAGTCTACCAGCAAATGGATGGACTTGTGCAGCTGTTTCCCAACAATTTACACTCTGTAATTAGTGTTTCTGAGGATGTGCATGGATAAGAGAGAAAAGAAAGCCTATAAAAATGTGTTTCTTTCTGCCTATACATATATGGGTGTGGTGTAGGGAAGAGCACTCACCTTCATGGTCCTATCTACATCTATATGTATAGATGATATCTGCCACAGCCCTGCCCAGCCTCCCTGCTGCTCCAGTGTGTGCACAGCCTGAATTACACAGGTTATCATCCCCCACAGGTTTCTCTCATGGCCCTCAAGTCAGGCATGGGGGCAACAAGGGAGAGTCCCATCAGCTTCTACCTCCCAAGGTAGGGGCATCCCATTGCAGCTGTGCAAGGAGCCACCAGAAAGAAAGGGCAGTCACTCTCCACAACTTAAAAACAAACCCAAAACCCCGCACAAACAAATTAAAAAATACAAAAAAATCAAACTTAACACCCCTCCCCCCCACACATGCTCAGAAATATTTACTACTCTTAAATTTTCCATTCGGGACCTTGGCCAGGAAGTAAATTTCGTGTTTTGGAAAAACTGAACGTATTTCTGCAAGTGTAGGGGAAGTATTACACTTTCCCCATTTCCAAAGCACAAATTGTGAAAGAGCCACTCTTACACATCTTTAAATTGTGAGTTTAAAAGAAAATAAAGAAAGAAACAGCAAAAGCAAGACATACTGTTATGTGTACACTTCATTGCTCGATAAAGTTATGGAGAAGATTATTCTGGGAGGTATTGACAAACACCTGAAGTCATTGATCACAGCCCCGGCAGCCAGGAGGACCAGCCCTGTCCCAGGGGGCATCAGGCACAGCATCGCCAGTCGGACAAGAGAGTGGATTGTCCTGCTCTGCTCTGACCTGGGGCAGCCTCACCTCCGTGCTGGGGGCAGCTTTGGGTGCCACAATAGAAAGATATTGAACTGTTTGAGAATGTCCAGAGGAGGGAAAGTAAGATGGTGAAGGGCCTGGAGGGGAAGCCATGTGAGGAGCAGCTGAGGTCACTTGGTCTGTTGAGCCTGGAAGAGACTGAGGGGAGACCCCACTGCAGTTACAGCTTCCTTGTGAGGGGAAGCAGAGGGGCAGGTGCTGATCTCTTCTCTGTGGTGACCAGTGACAGGACCTGAGGGAATGGCCTGAAGCTGAGTCAGAGGAGGTTTAGGCTGGGTATCAGGAAAACATTTTTCACCCAGAGGGTGGTTGGGCACTGGAACAGGCTCCCCAGGGCAGTGGCCACAGCACCAAGCCTGACAGAGCTCAAGAAGCATTTGGACAATGCTCTTGGGCCCGTGATGTGACTCTCGGGGTGTTCTGGGCAAGGCCAGGAGCTGGACTCAATGATCCTTGTGTGCCCCTTCCAACTCAGCACATTCTGTGATTCTGTGATGCCAGGGGCGAGTCCTTAATACTTGCTTAGGTACAACATCTTTTTATGGCCTTTAAAGAGCAGCTCTGGAGAACAGCAGGTGCTGCTGCCATGGCTTGCAGGCCACCTCTCCCTGCTGCTGGCTCCAGGGGACAGTTGCCTGGACACCCAGAATGTCCCAAACACACATTAGACCTACCCTTAGCTCATAAGAGCAGAGAAGCAAATCCAATCTCCCAGTACAGCCTTATAGCAAAAGGGGTAAATGAGCTTCTAACGTGTTGGTGATGGGGGTGTGGAGGGGAATCAGGGCTTGGTTTTACCCAGCCCATACTGATTGTGCTGGGTGTTGGGGTCTGGGATTTGAAAAGGGCCCTGAAATGGTGGGAATAGCCCAAGGAAAGGAAGGAAGAACCCTGAAATACACGGGTGATCCTGGGAGGTAATTTGATTACAGCTTATCTGCTTTCATGGAGACACCAACAGGACTCTAATCCAGCACAGAAATGTGGTAGACTAAACATGAAAACCAGTCCCTCTAGGCTAAAGGGCAGAGGATGGGACTGATGTTCGTCACTGCCTTTAACGTGTCTGGAAGGGGCACTGAATTTGCCTAAACATTAGAAACCCACAGCTTTGGTGTTCAAGTTCCCTGGATCACTGGCAGCCCAGCTGTGTGGCCAGGCAAGGGATCTTTTGCAGAGCCAGGTCTGCTCCTCTCCGGCAGCACTGAAGGGGAAGGTGCTCAGAGGCTGCTGAACCAGAACATGTAAAATACAGCAGAGTCTTTGGGGAGCATGAAGGGCAAAAGGAACAAGAAAGAGAGAAACCAACTAACCCTGAAAAATAACTTCCCACCCTCACACAGAAATTGAGACTGCTGATTTTCAGCATTTCTGTGTTTTTTGCCATGAACTGCCTTGCCGTTTGTAGCAGTCAATGTTTCTAAGGAGAGACATCTCTGCCATGTGCAGGTAGCAGGGAACCTGTGCCCACCTGCCAGAGGGCCTTCTGCTGGGCACCACTTTCCAGCTCCAGGTCAAACTAAGCACATCTCCTGAATCCCTGCAGAAATGAGGAGCTCTGATGCATCCTCCAGACCCACGCCTCCTCCAGTCGAGTCACTCCCTCTCCTAGCCAGGCAACCCCCTTGCAGGTCCCTGGGATGAGTGAGGATTTTGCCAGATGCTGAAGCAAAGCCCACTGTGTCCTCCCTGCTTCCCCTTTGCAGGATGTCCCTGTGCTGAGAGCACCTCACCACTGCTGCCAAGCCTTGTGATGCACCGGCACTGAGGAGAGCCTGAGTAAAAGGTATCCCATAAAACATCCTCTCCTGCTGAGCTAGCCCAGCTCCTTCTATGGGAACTCTTGCCTTAGGAAACCTCCCTCCACGTTTTCAGTTGAGACTTGCTGGTGCCTCTTTTATACCTTTTTTTTTTTTTTTCCTTTTCCTCCTCCTTTCCAAATATTTGTTTTTATGAGCTTCTAGTTGAGATCATAAAATATGGGGTTGGAGGACTATAAATTCACAAGGGGGTATTCTTTGAAGGGAACTTTTTTTCATTACAATTAAAATGATAATAATAATAATTTTTTTATTTTTTTTAATCTCCATCCCTCCCTCTCTTGCAAACACCCTCCTGTTTTGCAGCACAGCGTCTAAGTAAGGATCTGGGCCCTTACATACCATTTTGTCTCTTAGATTTAACTAGAACAGGGTTTTGCACCTGGGAACCACATATAGAGGTGAGCTGCAGCCAGCTCTGATGTCAGAATCTCAGGCCCAAGGAAAACAATTTCTTTTGGAGTTCTGCAGAGATTATAGTTACCTGTTTATGCTGGGTCCAACTTCTTCCACAGTCATGGTAAGAAGCACAGGACAGCCAGCCAGAGCTGAGGGTGCCTTCCTTCACCTTTTCATCAAGAAGCTTAAAACACTTCATGGAGAGATCACCACCAGGCTGTGTGAGGATGCTGAAAAGCCCAGCTCTTTCCCCCACCACACACACATAGTGATAAAATCATGTGTCCCCCTCAGTGACACACCTGGGATCTACCCAGTGCTACAACTACCCCACATCCACTGCAGGACACCCTTTCAGGAGCATCACTGGTTTTGCAGGTGGGGAAACTGAGGCTGGGGGACATGTTCCGCTCCCCCCACTGCCCTGCTCCAGGCTCAGTCTGCCACTCAACCCCTGCTGGGGCTGTGCCAACTGAATCACGTCCTGCCTGTGCCAAAGGAAGAGCTGAGGGGCACAACTGACTCGGTAAGTAAGGAATGCTCTGCTGGGATTTGGGCCACTATTAGCTAAATCTTGCAGCCTTTATTCAATCAAGCCTTCAGCTGAGAGGCATTCCCATCGTGCAGCCTTAACTGGCTTATTTAAGATCAGCTAGGCTAGCTGCCTGGGCCAGCTGAGTCAGTGAGGGAGCATGGGGGGCTTTCCCCCATCTCTGTTAAGGAAGTGAGTCCCATCTGCTCCTGGGGCTCCGCAAACCTTGGCTTGGCTCCAAATTAACCTCAAACTTCGCTGATGGCATGGGAACTGTGGCTGCTTCCATAAGATGCCTGGTGGCTGCTGTAGGCTTTGGTTCACGCAGCAGTGCCGGACTGCCAGTGCCCTCCCCTTGGATATCTCCCCTGGCTTCTCCCTGTCCACAGGTTAAAGAAGGGAGTTATGAGCAGCAGGACTGAGGGCAAGATTCCTGCAAGGCAGATCCCCTGGTCCCCCATTATCCCTGCTTCTTTTAAAAGCAACAATTGTGCACAGGGAGGAGGAGGTCACATGAAGGATGCCTGAAATTCTTTCCAAACCACAGCCATTTCTGACCCATCAGAAATTTCCCCACTTACTCTGGCCTGTGAACTCTGGAAAATGCAATTAAAAGAGAAAAAGCAGAGGCCTGAAACCTCTGATTCAGGCGGGCTCTCTGACATTCATTAATGAGGCCAGCCTTACAAGATGCTGATTCAATAGGAGCAACTGTCTGCTTCCAGCCCCGGTTCATCAAAAGTTCATTACTTCTCCCCTCCGACAGAAACCCGCCTGAAATTTGTCCTGCCTTCACAGAAGTTAAGGGAGCATCTCTTTTAATGGTTTAAAGTGACTGAAGTTGCCATTTGCTGGAGTGACAATGGAGATGAGCAGCCCTTTATATAGATGTACTTCTATATATCCACTATAACTTCCCCCTTTCAGCATCCTCTTTCTATATCTGGATGCACCACCCAAAGCCTGGTGAGGTGACAGCAGGCAACTGTGGCTCCCACCCCAGCAGGAGCCAGCTTTTTGGGGAGGGCACAGGACAAGCTGCCAGCGTCACCAGAGCCGGGTCAGCAACTTCTGGGCACGTTGTCCATCTGCCGTCCACCCACG
Source organism: Pardalotus punctatus (assembly GCA_013400915.1). Classification (NCBI taxonomy): domain Eukaryota; kingdom Metazoa; phylum Chordata; class Aves; order Passeriformes; family Pardalotidae; genus Pardalotus; species Pardalotus punctatus. Next base: position 71,107 of record VZTX01006384.1, on the reverse strand, counting down.
TGCCAGCAAGCAGATCCTGACACCACCTCACTGATTTGTTATTTGATATTTGGTTCCTACCCTGCACTCACACAGCTGCAGCCACATGGCCACCTCTGAAATGGTTGGTTTAAACTGTGGAGCTCATTTCCAGCAGTAGCAGTCGTGGAAAGCAGTGGCAAAAGGAGATGGAGAAGGAGGAATGGCTAGAGCATGTTCAGAGGTAGCCCTGAGCTGATGATAGGTCTGGGCAAGAAGAGGTAGAGGAGGATAAATGGCTTTGGTGTGTTTGGAGGTAATTCCAAAATAATAGTTAAAATATTATAAAATTAAATTAAGTCCTTGGGCTCAGAGGGGCTACACACTTGGGGATAGGTGGGTTTTATTGAGAGTAGCCCACCCATTCCAGGAGGACCTAACCAGGTTCTTTCCCCAGTAAATCTGCCCACTATCTGCTGGCTCCCTGTGGCATCCCAGGCCTGTCCGTGGCAGGAGAGGCTCCCACTGCTGCTGCAGGTCACACTGTTCAAAGCTCACCACTTGATCTCCAAGGTAACATTATCCCCCTCTGTTTAATACCATTAAGCAAAACTACCTGCGCGGGGCCACCTGCGGAACCTGAGAACTTCCCATGGCCACACACCAGGGTGTCTCCTTCCAGCCTGGACCCACCTTCAGGGCGGGAGGGGGGACAGGCTCTGGAATGATCTGGGGCTGGGGTTTGCTCCAGTTGCCAGCAGAGTGAGAGGAGTCCCACCTGCTCGGGGTCTGCAAAGGGCATCGATGATGCAGGGGGTTCTGCACCCTTCCCTGAATCCATGGAACGACCCCCTGGCCTGCCCAGCACCGTGAGGATGGGCGGGATGACTTTCCCAGAGCAGTCAGTCTGATTTGATTTTTGCGGGCAGAGTCCACCTGGAAGAGCCAGGTGATTCCTCCCCACGTGTCAGCGCTCGGGATCGTGCCCGGCTGGCTGTGCCAGGGCGCTCCTGTGCAGAGGGAGCTGCCTCTCACCACGGGCTTGGCAGCTCCTCCCTGAGCAGCCTGAAATGGATCCCTTCAGATCAGAGGCATTTTATTGCTTTCAGCTGGGAATAATAGAGATGAGAAAGCAGAGTGTGGCTGGGATGAGGCCCCATGCCCGAGCCCTGGCACTCGGTTTCCACAACACAGAAATGCCGAAACCTGACAATTATAATCAACGGCAAAGTTGCTTTCTTAAAGATTTGGCCCAGTGCAAGGCTAAAATCTTGGGGTAAGAATTTATTTTTAACTCTCCCACCATACCAAAATTATAGAGCTTTTAAAAACCAACCCCCCCCACCCCCCCAAGAAAAGGAGTTGAATATTTCTGTACTTCTCTATATTTCAAAGCACAGAATTAAAACTATTATGGATTTGAAAAATGGAAACTCACTCAACTTGGAGCCCACTGCCTGGTTGCTACCCCAAGTTCTCAGAGCAGTTTTTAAAGGGGATTGAGCAACAACCTCTGTTTTGCAGATGGGGAAACAAATAATATTTTGGATAAGCACCTCAAAGCGAGTAAAGCAAAGTCAATAACAACACTGGAAAAGCCATCCATGTCTCCTGACTTCTCCACAGGTTTGCCACCCAGGGACTAAACAAGCAAAGCAGATCTCAAACCAGTCATGAGATTTCATGACAGAATGCAGAAAACCCAGGTGAGATGCCAATTAAAAAGATACTGAATTGTACCGACCACAATGTGCAGTTAAAGCAATTCATCCCTTCCAAAGAGAGAAAAAAATGGTTTTGAAGTCTGCAGCTTTGCAGGCAGATTCCTCCCCATGAGCAAAGGTGGGATGAAGGGGTTTTGTTCTGCCTGGTAGGATGGTCTGGGGAGCAGGAGATGCCAACAGAGTTGCATGGAAGAGGCTGAGTGGGCTAAAACACTATGTCAAGGGTAGGGCTGAAGCTAGGGGAGTTGTGTTCTTAATTTGCTTGGGTTTTTGTGGAAAAGTGTTGTGTTCAGATTCCAATTGCAGCATTTTAGCTGCAAGAAATTATTTTGACTCCCAGCCAAACAGAGAGCACATCACCTGTGGGGATGGGGAATTATAAAAACACAGGGGGAAAGCTCATAGTGGCTATTTGGGACAGACAACCATCTGTAAGCAGGGCTTTCAAACTCAGCTTGTGTCTTCCTCACCTCACAGCATTTCTCTACATAGCTCAGGAGTCTTTCAAAAGGGTCTCCAGAATTGCAAGGAACACTAATGTGTATTTAAAAGTGATTTCTCACGAGCCAGTGAGGCAGGACTGGCCAGAAGGCAGGCTGAAAGCTCATGGCTGTCATCTCCAGGAGCTCAGGTTTTGGTTATTCAGGTCCCTTACATGAAAAGTGACTTTCTAAAAGTATTTCACTCTTTAAAGTTTGGCATTGGCTGACTGTCCTGTCCCATAATTCAGGACAGGGGTAGTGTACCATGGCTTCAAAGGAAACGTCACTCAACACACACATCCCACAAGTTTGTAGTTGGTAAATGGCTGGGACTGTAAAAAACAAGGACCGAGCTCAAACAATTCTACAGCACACAGCTATATTTTCATTTCCACCAGCTTGGCTATTTTTCTTTAAACACATTTCTGTCTACAGTCATAATTGGATTTACCGGGCCTAGCAGCTCAGTGCCAATCATGTTTCCATGGAGAAAACAGTAGGTCCAGCTCATTCTCCCGTGTACTCCTATCTCCAGCTCCCTTGGAGGCACTGCCTTTGTCACTGCTCAAGAAGCACCCTTGCACCAAGGACAGGAGTCCCAGGGAAATAATGATGAACACATAGAAATAATCAGGAACACAGAGACACAGTGTGCTCACAGCATCCCAACAGCCTTGGATGTGGGTTTGAGGTGTCTCCTTTGCCTGCCCTGTCAGAAGCAGACAGTGCAGAGCTCCGGGAAGCAAAGCATCCTACAGAGCCCAAGCCTCCAGAGCTCCACTTGAACCCCTCTGCAGCACCAGGAGGTCTCTGTGCCATAGAACATGCAGCCAGGAGTTCAAGGGCTCACAGGAGCTGATATCAAGGACTTTACACTCCTTTCTCCTTGGTCTGGGCACTCTGCCTCTCCCTGCTGTAAGAACCGGTGGGAAATGCTCGCTGCAACCTCCACGCAAGTAACACATCACTTTGGGCCCCTCTTGGTGTTCCCTTTCATGTGCAGCATCACACGAGTGAAGCTGCCCTTCTTCTTGGAGGTGGAGCTGCCAGAAAGTCATGGCCAGGCCCACTCCCATCTCTCACACCTCACTGCTGATGAAAGTGGGCTTTGGGAATCCCGAAGGGACCAGCTGGCATCCTCAGCCTGCTCGGCTCTACACTGCCTCAGGAAGCTGCCCTTCTCTGATCTGTGCCACCCCATGCTCCTGAGCGGTACCCACAGATGGAGTGGGGCTGGCAAAAGCAAGACAGCCTGCTTAGGGCTGAGGGTGGCTCCCAGCCGTGCAGTGGCTGCTGCCCCTGGCCTCCCTCCTCCCTCACCTCCCAGCTTCCTCAGGTTACCCTGGCAAAATTTCTTCAGGTGCACTGATCTATAATCCATGGCCAGCTTAGGTTTCTATTGAGAGCTGCTTATAACCTTGCCATGTTTGACAGACCCCAAAAGGCTCTTATAAGGACTCTTTAGGGACTGTGGCGTGGTGGGAGGAAAAGGCACGCTCCTGCCCGTGAGACAGGGAGAGGACATAATCTGCTGGGAGATTTGTCCAAAGCCAAAACCACAGCCACAGCAGTGGCCCCACAGTTTTGGGCATCCTGCACCACCCCACAGCCTCTCCTTTCTCCGGTAGTCACTGCTTCCCAAGCCACCTCTTCTGCCTGGCTGTGCAGCCGCTGCTACCAGTGCCAGGCAAAGGGTGTAATCAACGGTAAGCAGGCTGCATTTTAATTACCCTTTATATAATGCAAACGTGACTGCATTAATAATCCTTGCAAGCCATGCGGCCGTCTTACACAACCTTTAATTACTCAGAGAGCTCAGCATTTTCCATTGTTGTACAATTTGCTTTATCTTCTATTATCTCACCGGGCTGCCAGGCCCTGCAGTACAAAGAGAAATACTTTCTGCAACTCCATCCGAGCCAGGCATCTCAAAGCTTTGTACCTGCTCCAAGACAATCATGTTTCCTCCCCTTTATTTCCTCAGAGCAGAAAGCCAGGACATCACCCAAACACATGTCGTTATTAGTAAGTGCATATGCCCAGGGTGGCCTCCCCTCCAAAAAATCCCTACCTTTGTGGTGAGAGGGTTATTCCCACACAACTATTTGTATTAAAACAATAAAAGATAAGACTAATGAGTGCTTGACACATTGCATGGGGCCAGACCCAGCAGAGTGCTTAAGAAAGCGAATAAAGCTCTTAAGCACATTTTCCCATTGACTGGAGCTTACCTTTTATTAAGCACTGAACACGAGCGTATGGGTGTTCGCAGAAACGGGAATTAGGTTCTGACGTGACATCCTGGATCAACCAGATTTTTCCAGTGGCTTCAGCAGCAGTAGGAAAAATATTACTCATCAGCCTGTAGCAGAAGTTGTCCTCATTCATGGAAATTGGTGCAGTGAAAAGCCTCTGGGGGACAAGAGCCAGAGTTCTTATGTCCTCTTGCACTTCATACCATCAGTAGCACTCAGGTGCCTCTCAAGATTCTTTGTTTTCCAGGCCCTTGGGGGAAAGACTTGTTCCATTTCATTCTCCTGTCCCCAGTGCAAACTCATGATGGGCGGCTTTGTGTGATCCTTTGCAAGTTGTGTCAACACACCAGAGTTCCTTGGAGTCTGCTGCAAGCTGACAGGTTTGCTGAGATACTGGATATAATAAAACAATAAAGAATATCAAAAATAATATAATAATAAAATAAGGCAGCACATTTTTGCAAAGTATTCGAGTGGTCATCAAAACCCAGTGGATCATATCTATTGTGCAAATTCTGTGTTGAGAAAAAGAAACAGGAAAAAATGATAAAGAGATGTTCCTTTCTCACAAAGGGGCTCCCCTCGATGCTGCCCAACCCATTGTTCAGCCTCCTGTTGCTCTGGATATGGACTGAGACCCATAAGGAGAGCTCAAGCAGAACAGCCTGGAAGAGTATCCAAATTCTTGGATGCATGGAGAAAGGGACTGCCTTGAATTTCTTCCCTTAGAAATCTCCTGCAACTGCTTTTTCACACATCTACCAGTGCTATTAATAAAAGGTCCCAGCTGGCAAAATGGTTATAGAACAATTAAAATACTACTTCTCTGGGCCCGAGTCTGATACTGGTTTGCAGTGGCATCAGATTTAATCAACATCATGCTGAATTGTATCTGCAGAATTGCAACCAGAATAGAATAGAGGCTATAAATAAATAAATAAATATTAGGAGAAGCAAAATTCATTATTTAAAGCATTTGTGGATGTTTCCCACCACCCCACCCCTGACACTGTTCTGTACAATTAGTTCTCCTAAGATCCCTGCTGGGGATCATTTCATTAAATAATAGCTCAATGCCGAGTTTCAGAGTGGAGTCTATAAAATATTATAAGGCATGTTAAATTATGCATGAAGCTGAACTAGGTTGGTTGGAGAATAGGGATTTCTATTGTCCGGAAGGTCACACATCTCTCTCCCAGGGACATGAAAACAAGCACGGATACACAGGAATTACCCCACTGGCTCAGGCTATCGGTCATTTTCCTGCTCTACCTTGGCCTTCCTGGCAATTGGACAACTCCTCCTGAACAACCTTCCCAAGGCAGAACTTTTCCAAAGCCCCCACGAGTTAAGACTGCCAGAGGGTTTAAGGAGTTACAACTCTCTGAAAGGTCTTTTAAAAAAATTGAAATATGCCGATTCCTACAGTTGTCTTTTGTTATTTGTGGACATTTCTCCTTGCTTGGCCTCACTTTTGTTTTATGGCAGTGACTTCCTCATAGATTGGGTAGAAAAAAACCAAATTTTCCTTAAATGAGTTTTGAAATTATGCCTTTTCTGCTCCTTTTAGTGTTTGAGAGTTCAGTGCACTAAAGGAAGGAGAGGAAAGCAGGGAAAGAGATACAGGGAAATTGTAGATGAACAGCAAGTGATGTTCTAGCACAAAATATTAACCAGGTCCTTAAATATACATTCAGAATTTTTAATTTGGAGCTAAAGACAGCATTTGTGGCCTGGTGTCCATGGCTGCAAAAAGAGCTGGAGAAGGTGGCGATAGGAAGGTACCTGGAGAGCCATCCACTTACACAGTGGATTCAATTAAAGTGCACGAGCACATAACTCCAGGCAGTAAAAGGCTCTGCCAGAAAAAGGGAGAACCAAAAGTAAAAGCTGTAGACCAAAACTGGACAAGTCAAGTACGAAAAGCATCAACAACACAAGCTTGAGATTTGGAAACAAGTGCCAAAGGAAACAGCCAGAGTCTCCCTCTTTTGAGATGGTAAAGCTAGCTTGGATAACTCCATGGAAGAGATGTTTTAGCCAAAAACCAAGCTCACAGGCTCAGAGCATGAGGGATGAGGTATGGTTGGATGGCCTGAAACACAGGGAAGGTGAGACTGACTGTGTCCTCTCACCTTGTGCTCTGTGACACTGTGTGGCGGGCTGCAAGGAGTTCGCTCAGTACAAATCACTCCCCAAAAATCCTTCTTTTCCTGAAGACTGCAGTGCTGTAGAAGCCACCAAACTGCGCCTATCAACAGAGGACTGATTTCATGGATAACTAAGTCGAAAGGATACAAAAGCACCTCAAGAAATGTGTCAGATAAGTTCATCCCCACCACTCACAAGGAGACAGGGGCTGGGGACAGCCAAGCTGAGGGCTGTGCTTTGTCCCTTTGTGCAGGAGAGGAAAGCAGGTCTTTAAAAGGGTTTTCTTTGCTATAAAGTTTCAGCAGAGCTGGTGGTTAGTAGCAGGGATGCAGGGCTGGACTGGGAGCCGTGCCCTGGCCTGTCACACCCTTCTTTGTCCTTGGCACACTCACATGCAGCTGCTCCCAGGGAGACTTCATCAGCTTCATCACAATCCCCTGGTTTTAGGAGAGGGTTGGCTAGACTGATGCTCCACAAACATCAATTAACAGCAGCATCAATTAACACCATTAATCCCAAGATGTAGTTAATACCTATCTGTGGTCAGAGCCTTGTTCATGGTTACACTTGATGAAAAAACACAGGGAGCCTTGTCCACCCCCCTGGCACAGGCTCACTCCAACACGGATGCCACAGAGGTTCCTACTGGTCCCAAGCCACCACAGTGGTCAGGCCTAGCTCTGACCACTGCTGGGGTGGCACAAGCACTGCCCTGAGCTGCTGGGCTCAAACTCTGGGAGAGCAGCACCACACAGTCCTCAGAAATCGTACAGATGCAAAATATAATTTTCATTCAAGGATGAAGAGAAAGAAACTCACTGCACAGCCCTCACCCCTGGCATGAGCAAGGAAATCCAGATCTAGTGAGCTCTGCCTTCTCCTTGAATTAGCTTTAGGCATGGAACATGGAACTGGTTTCCTGCTACCATTAACTTTTCCTGATACAGTAATTAATGTGCCTTCCTGCAGAAGAATACCAATTGAGAGGTAAAGCCACTGCCTGGAGAGAGCTGGGCTTCCAAGGATGTACTAATTAGTCCTTATTTTGAGAAACCTGGTTAAAGCAAGTGAGCAGGTGTTGCTAGAAATTGGAAATAATCTGTACAAACATGTCCTCTCCTATGTGACAGCAGAGCTAATTACACCTCCTTGGGTCACCGCTCCATTTTACCTAATATCTCCTTGTCAAAAGTGCATTACTGCTGCCTGGAACTGGCTGCCACAACAAACACTTTAGCACTTGGTGTCAGGGGTGAATTAACTCCTTCTCCCATCACCGCTTGAGAGGAAGGACGTTGCTACCAGCCCACTTACTCCAAAGACAGGGAAAACCTCTCCCATCTCCTTTCAGGCATGCAAGGCACCCTGAAGGGCACCCTGAAGTGCACCCTGCCCTGTGCCTCGCTGTCCCATTGCCAGCCAGTTCCAGGGTCATCTTGCTTGGTGTCAGCGTGGGAAGGGTTTAGGGATGGTTATATGCTACATCCCACTGCCATGGCGTGCGATCAAAGCTTTACAACCTCCTGGGAAACCGGAATGTTCCCTGGGGGAAGGTGGTGATTGACATGCCGAGAAGGGATGATGCCGTGGCAGCAACAGAAGTAATCACGAAGCCCATTATTGTTTATGTAAGATGTTATGTGTGCAGGCTGTCCCAGACACAATGGTCTCATTGCATCCCTTAGGCTGGGGGGAGGTGTCCCTGCACATCTGCAAAGCTGGAGCTGAGGAGAATGGGAAGTGATCCCTTGGCACAAGCCAGCACAGGAGGAAAGCAGCCAGCTACGGGTTGATTTCAACAAGAAAAACTTCCAAAGCACCCTCCCAAAGCAGAGGTGTCTCTGCCTTGTTTAGCAAGCATCACACAATCTTAACTTCTTGTTTGCACCATGTCCGTAGGAAGAGGCAGACCAAACACAGTCTGCATGGACACGGACACTTCTGCCTAATCTGAGAGAACCTCATGGTCTTGCTTTGCTTGGATGCATGGATGTGTTGGTAATGCCTGGGAAGTGTGAACTGTTGGAGGGAGGGAACCCAAACACCATGGCTATGTGTGGGAGCAAAAGCCTGTTTGTAGGGTGCTTGCTGAGGCAGGGAGGTGTGTGCTCTTCCTGCAGCCAGAGGATGCTGGTACCCCCAGCAGAGGCTCTGCCACAGCCACAGGCCTCCAGCCTTTTGTACCAGGATGAAGATGCACCTGCAGCCCAGGATTCCCTCCTGCCATGAGACACCCTGCCCATTCCACCTGGTATATACAGGATAATCAATGAGGATGGATGCAATACTGAGGTTGTGATAAATGAGCTGAGTGCAGACGGAATATGCTCCTAACAGCCGGCCGTGGGATGTTTCAGCCCAAAGGTGACACACAAGCCCAGGTAGCCCTGGTACCCAACAGGTCCAAGGAATGGGGGCAAATTCTCAATATTTTGCAGGATAATGTGAGTTTTGCCTCTGTTGCAGCTGCAGTGCAGGCTGAGCAGGGCAGAGCCCTCACACACCAGCCAGTTTTCACAGAAACTCCTTTCTCTACAGGCAGAACCTGTTCAGCACCCACTGCTGAGCCACCTTTCCAGCAGCAGCAGCACCACTTTCCCCAGCCCTGGGCACTTCCAGCCAGGTCTGCAGCTGGTCTGAATGAACGGGAGCTGAGCCCCGGGGGCCGGGGGATGGCGGCACGGCTGTGGTGGGACCAGCAGTGGGATAGCCCCTCTCCAATGGCAGCAGAAGGGGTGTGAGGGGTGTGCTCTCGGCAGTGCAGCTGCCCCTGCAGTTGCTCCCAGCACTCCTTGTCCCGGCAGCTGAGCAGGGCTGGGCTGGATTTGGGGGAGAAGGAAGGGACAGGCCCCCTTTGTAAAGCTGATTCCAGACATACTGCCCGACACGTGCACCCTGAAAAGAGGACTTGTTAGGGCTCAACTCATCAGAGCTGGGATCACACTGGGGATGAAGTGGGAAAATCATGGTGGGAGCTAGTATGTAAGACTCAGGAGTGAATTATATTCCTATGGAAATGCTTGTTTGGGTCCTGTTTTCCTCTCCTGCCCACCATTAACTGCTTCAGAGGTCCAGGAGGAATGTGCATTATTGCTTGCAGAAGAAAACAGCCACAACTGATCAGGGTGGTGTCCTTCTCCACCCACAGGAGAACCCACATCCATGCTCAATTTTTCCTAAAGCCACTGTGCTGACTCTTGACTCTGCACCCACTCAGAGCTATAAACTTGTTTATCAGAGGGACTGACAGGACCCTGAAATTATAATTTCTGATTACTTGTTCTGTTAACATGCATAAGGCAGAACAATGGTGATGTTCCCATTCCTGAGATGAGGAGAAGAGATACAGAAGTAAAGTATTTCCCCACTGAAGCCTTAGTCAGAGCAGGAGCTAATGCTCCACATTGTCTCCCTTTTCAATCAGGTGTGTTCCACAGAGGTGGGATACAAGTGTCCTACTATGACAGCAGAAACATGTTTCCCTCTCTCAGATGGCTTGTTGTCCCTGGAGAAATGTCCTTCCCTCAGTCTCAGTAAGTTGAGTTAGTTCGATCTTTTCTTGTGGAACACAGTTCCTATTCCAGTGTTTGCCTTTCCCATAACATCACCACAGTGCTGACTCATGTCAAATAGAAGTTCAAGTATTATTTAGGAGGCTTAGAAATGTCCTCCCTAAGACCTGGAAACTGGCTCCAGTCTGAAGGTGTCTGCAGTTCAGGCCTTTTCCAGCCATGACAGTGACTTTAAAAATAAACCCTGTTGGTTAAAACAAGAGCATACCTTGGATATGCCTTCGGGTTTCTGAGCCACCTAGGTCAAAGCTGCTAAAGCTGGATGCGGGATCATTTTATTTGAGTGAAAGCTGAAATTCGTCATTCAGATGACATCTGATGATGGGATTTTAAGCAAGTACACACATTTCATAGGGCTTCTAATAAGCTGCCTCCGCTGGCAGGTACCTTAAAGTCCAGCACAAGGGGTGGTCACCGTATATGACTCACTCCGGCCCCAAAGCCCGATCTATCCATAGGTGAGGCACTGGCTCTTGCAGTGACGGAGAAATGCTGCTGCCCAGGGTACTCTCTGGGCATCCTGCCTTTGCAATTTGGGACAGGGACAGGGAATATAAAACTGAATTAGCTCAGTTTAAGAGATGATGGGTGCAGCACAGACTCAGCAAAGCTTATGGGAAGCGTGGTTTCATGCAAATCCATGGCTGTAGTTGCTGCCGGTGTGTGCGTGCATGATTCTGTTTGAAGCTTTCTGCTTACCAGCTCCTCCTGCCCCTTAATAGTGCAGCATCTCCTGCTTGCTGCATGGCTGTGGGATTTTCTGGCCCTTAGAGAAGAGCTGGGGTCCAGACTGGACTGGATTTGGGATTGACAAAGGAGAAGATCAAGGAACAAGTCCATTATTTGTTGTGACTTCAGAGGCAGATGAAATAAAAGCACACCCTCCCTTGCTCGGACAAGGAGCCAGCTGAGAAGTGTGCTTTTCTCCTGCAAACAAAACCTCTTTCCTCTGCCATCTCTGTTGCTGATTCTCTTTGCAAAGAAAGGCTGCTAATGTGCTCACCCATTGACAGAGCAGACTTGAATAATAGTTTATGGCACCTACCGTACTCTCAGCTCAGAGATGTAAAACAATTCTCACTATAGCTGCTGTGCAGGGCTTGGCTAGTACAGCCCTGTCCAGAAATATCCAGCAAGAAAAAAAAAAATGAAGCTATTAAAAACACTCACACACAAGCCAGGAAACATCTTATTATAGATCTTGGTTTGAAGAAGGGAAATTAAAAACCCATAGCCACACTCAGCATATGCCCAGCTATATTTGTCTGATCCATTTATTATCTTAGCCAATGCAATTTCGGTGTTGCACTACTCCAGCCTTTCACGCTAAAAAAAACAACAACAGCCCAATGCACAAGATGCCATCGCTGGTTTACAGCTGTGGCCTATCCTGTTTCTCTGAACATTTGCTTATTTGGCATTAGCACAATACGGAGGGAAGCGGAGGGTGGAGGTTGAGATCTGCCTAGAAGATGTGGATCACAGTAAAACAAGCTCTTCCTATATTTATAGAAGCACTCTGTCGGAAGCGCAGCAATTTGTTTGTGCGCTGATCTTTAAAATCGTGGTGGAGGCGGCATCACTTTGAATGCGATCCTGCACTAAAGATGTACCTCATGCATGCAGTTCCTAGGCTGCGGAATTGCAAATCCAAGCTCTGGCAAGGCCACACCATGCATACAGAGTTAAATATGCAATGGAAAACATTACAGCTCGGTTAGTTATTGGTCCCATAGTGCAAGGACTGGAAATCAATGCTGCAAGTGCTTTATGAAGCAGTAGGAAGCTCTTGGCGCTGGATTAAAGCGGCGTGCATGTTCATGGGTAAGAGTGGAAGAAATACAGCCATGCTGCAGGCTGAGGTTCTCCAAAGCCACCTGTGGGTATAGCCATGCCAGAATCACTGTGAGCCCACTGTCTCCATGGGAAAGGTGCCACGGGATGCTCCACAGTGCTCCAGTGCAATGTACCCATGCCCCTAAGGTAGGTTTGCACCAGCTCCTCCTGCACAGAGTGGACGCCAAAATATCACAACTTCAGCGTGAGCTGGAAGTGCTGAAAGAGCCAAAATACTTTGGGTAGCTACTTCTGTGTCCTTGATGCAGCAAACTTCTACAGGGTTCTGCAACATTCGCTTTTATTAATAGCCTGGATGTCCTGAGCATTTTTCTTTTTCAGTTCTCACGAGTTATTTTCACTATACAGCATCCCATGATCACTCAATTTTGGGAGCTGATTGGAGCTCGTGGGACAAATCCCCACAGATTAAAAAAACCCAAACCAACCCACACCCAGAGAACCAAGAGTGTTTCTATAAAAAGTTAGGAACATGTGCGTGGTATTGTGGGTACAAACAAGACTCAGCACGTATCTGTCTGCCTTTCCTCTGCAGAGAAATGCTCATTTGGGTACATGGGGCTTTATGAAAAGGAGATGCTGGTCATGAATCATGTACCACTTACGATGGTACCTGTCCCTTGAATAGCCCGCCCTGTACAAACACTCAGGGTATTACTCAATAAGGGTAAGGGAATTACAATTGTGTGCTAGCTCTCCTGTTTGTAATGCAGTGCTAGGGATCAGATCTGCCTGACTTGCTTTTGCATGAAAACCTGCCCTCTTTTAGTACTTTGAACATCCTAGGAAAGACTATTGTGCAGGGACAGAAAGTCCTCTCAGACACAATGAGTGCCGGATGGGTGGGGAAAAGCCTTTGGGGCAAATGCCTCACTTAATTCCCACAGCCTGTCTAGGCAGAGATGTCAGGATATACAGCTACAGCAGGGATGTGAAACACCTACAGCAACATCTTGGTCCTGTAAAAATCAATAGCAAAAACCCTCCTGGATCCTGGACTGATGCCAGGCCATGAGAACAGTGAATTGTGCTGAAAAAGCCAGAGTGAGAGAAAAGCCACAGGATTCAGTGCTCAGCAGGAGCTTCCAAAGGCCTTCAGGGTTTGTTTCCTCCAACAATGAGGTATCAAGGGAGCTTGCAGGATGGATTTAAACCACTATGGGGGGACTTGGACAAATCAGGATCTCCATGAAGATCCAACACAGACTACTGGGGGTACAGCACTGGGGATATTAACACCTTAACTCACTGTGCAGGCATTACTGCACAGCCACCAACTACATGACTGCAGACTGCTTCTGCCTCCCACATTCAGTTCCTGTTCTGGATCATGAGCACCCACTGAATGAGAATCCTGGATTTTATTTTACACCCCTCCATGTGCCTTCTTATTGTGCCATACTCAGGCTTTGCTCTGAAGACACTTCTATTAATATTCGAGGGTTGATCTTTGTCTGTATATTAACAGGATGAGCACTAACAACACAGGAAGAAATTCTTCTTGCCTCCAACTCAGGTATTTGGACACAGACTTGCCAGCTGCCAAAGTCTTACTCAGTCTCTGGCTTGGACTTGCTTAAAGCATATAAAATCTTGTGGGAATGTCTCTGTAAAATCCCTGTGAGCATATGCAAATTACTTCCCCGCACTCCAAGGTTTGACATAGCATAACCTAGAGGTACAGAGCTGGCATACAGACCAGGTCCCAACATTTTTCATAATTCCCAGCAGTATGAATATTAGAGCTACTCTAGAAAAAGCTGGCCAGCATTTTTAACTGGGGGAAAACATTGCATTTTCGCTCCCTCTATTTTCGTAAATGTCTGAATATCTCTAAATAAAAGAATTTAAAAAATAGCTGGAGGTAGAATCTGCCAAGGTGAGATATGTCAGGCTGAGGCCGAAGCAAATGGGAGGCACGTGATGGTCCCTGCATGTATCCCAGCTCAGCCCTGCTGGACGAGAGATAAGGACCCCCTGCCAGCCCCTCCACAGCTACAGCAGATCCTGCCACCACAGCTGAGACACGGGGAAGGGCCCCCCACATTCTGGAGTCAGAGCATTGATCCTGTGGGTGAGCAGCACACCTGGTGTGATGTGGTCCAGAAAAGTAGTGCAGAAAGCAGATCTGCCTGCTGCCCAAGCTGCCAGACTGTGGTTCCCCCCCAGCACACACACCCACCAACCATCCCTGCATCCTCACAGTGCTGTGTGTCTGTGCCTCTGGCAGAGTGACAGGAGGGACCTGACCTACAACAACACCCAAAGCTGATGCTGTTGAAATGACAGGGAGCTGGAAGATATTTTCTCCACAGCCACTAACAATATGGATATTTTAGCACCACCCCTCCACATAGCTAAGATAAAAACAACATTTCTGTAAATGCACCACTGTATTCTGACATTGCATGAGGCTCCCAATAAAATCACTCCAAGGCATTAGAAAACAACTTGCTATTTATCTCAGTAAAGCAAGCTAGTCTCTAGTTTTCCCTTGTCTCTTCTCAGTCAGGCCCTAAATCCCTTGGAGGATGACTATTTTGATAAATTGCATAACAAATTACGTTTCAGGGCTGCATATCTCCATCTCAGAGTATGGATGCAGTGTACGGCCACCTGTTTACATGAGCTATTTTGGGACACGGTGGACAGCCCTGACTTTCTCAGAATCCATCAGCAGTCAGTGTTTGTTCCCAAGCATGCACACGTACACCCACCCCTGCACGTCTCCCATTAACCTGATGGTCTGCACATATTTCCCCCAAACATTTCCCTTCGCACCAGCGAATAACCAGGAAGATGTTCCACTTGAGAAGGTCTGATAGCAAAAGGAAAGAATTCAACTCCTCCCCACGGTGGGCTTCCAGCTTTGATCTCCTGGATCACCACTGCATCTGGTGACCATCTGTGGTTAAAAATGGCTTCCCAGGAAGAAATGCTTAGGCTCAGCACGGGGAGGTCAGTTATTTTTAACCGAAACCCATTCCACCTTGGTGCCTCTGGAAAACAAGCACGTTCAGCAGAACTGGTCCTTCAGAGCCAACAAGTGCTATCACCACGTAATGTTGCTTTTGGCAAACAAACCGGTATCACCTACTTGCCCGGGCTCATCCACTTACAGCATGGCTGCCAAGGGAAAACAGGATGAAGAAAGGATGACACATTACTAATCTCTAACCACGCATGTTCAAAGTGCAAATGGAAAGAATGAGCACCCTTGACACCTCACTCCCCTGTTTATCACTGGAATAACTGGAGCCCTGGATGTGACCGGACAACTTTCCCCTGAGCATGAGTATGCCTCTGTCCTAAGGAGAGGGTCAAAGGGTGAACTGTGACTCCAAACCTCTTCAGCTCCAGACCTCCTGAGCTGGAATCTCACTTCTAAGAAGTCAGTCACAGCAGTGGCAGGGATACAGGGACATGAAACTGGGCCGTGCCAGACCAACAACTCCCTCTGCAAGGCAAAGGAGGGCAAGGGCTCAGTGTCTGAGCCACCTGCTGTTTAAGAAAACCTAACAAAACAAAACCAGAAACCCACAGAATGGAAACCCTTCACTCCTCCTTTCTTCATCCTGCTCATTTGTCATGGGCAAGTGGGAAAAAAGGGGAAGAACTGTCCCATCTGCATCTCTGTGCCCTGGTCAACACCCTGCCTCATCCTGGGGACCGTGGAGCTGGGACCCTGCTTTGCATTTGCCATCACATGCCTTGTGCAGTGCGAACACTGCAAATCCTGACTTTGCAGTGCCAGGATGTGCGTCCGTGCTGAGTCATGGCTGCGCTGTGACTGACAGCCCCCTGCTCCAGGAGCCTCCCCAGAGCTTCGGCGGGGGGAGTTCTGCAAGCAAGGATGTTATGTAAGTGGATAGCTATTTTTGTCCAAAGTTTGGTTCTGTACTCCACGCGACTAAAAATACACGCACACAAAGCTAAAGAATGCGTTTCTCCGTGCCCCTGCTCCTGTCATCCTCTTCCCAGTGGTGGCATTTGGTTTTATGTGCACTGCGAAGAGCGAGGCTTCTCCTTTGTAACCTGCCTCCTCCTCCTCTGCCTTCATCATCCCCTGAGACCACACACAGTCCAGCACTCCAGACTCAACAAGGACTCCCACCATAAGGAAATGTGGAAGCAATGCTGGAGCAGAAAATAAGACAACCTTAAGGTGTCCACAGGCAACTGCTGTAGCTCTGAGGCCAGATGTGTTCAGCACCTGGGGCAGCCCTTACCTGCCAGCTGCAAAGTCCTTTTGGCAATGCAATTGTGCTGCTCACTCCAGATTGTGAGGAAGAAGGGTGTTCTGCCAGGCAGGGGAGGGCAGCACAAGAGGCTTTGAGCTCCTAGGAGAGGAAAGGCAGCTACCTGGCTGACAGCTGCTCTGTTGCAGGAGAAGTCAGGGCTAGAAGGAAGCAAGTCCCCCACCCGTGCATCCTCAAGTCTCAGAGCAGCATAGATAGATGACCTGGTAATGCAGCACACTGACTTTCTCTTCTCTGCTCAAAACTTTCTAAATGATCTTGAGTCAGTGTCTCAGGGACCGATCCACAGAGGGCTGCAGGAAGGCCTTTGGGAGATGGCTAAACAGCAAAAATCAGCTTGCCTTGGTTCCTTCCTCTGTAAGATTCAGATAGCAGCATAGACCCACTTCCCCCAGTATCAGAATTACACTTTTCTCTTTGGCCAGGAGGTGATCAAGGGACTGGGAGCAGAAGCCAAAATGAGTAAGGTGTAGCTCAGACACAAACTAAGCCTTTTATTTTGCCCCATGATGCTTTTAAAACTGGATAATTCTGACCTGTCATGATTTTGATGCTTTGAAAAAAATCCCACTGAACTTCTAGGAGATTGTCTACTGTTAGTTGAAGACTTCAGACAGTTAAATGATACTTGCTAATTCTGGTGCTATCCCTGGGCCCAGACATCTGTCCCTGCCAGCAGGTCTAATGAGGACTTTGGTCTGCTCAAGAAACAGTTATTCATCATCAGATCTCTTTGCCCCTTATGTAAATGCTCTGCTTCATGTCAGAAGAAAAGGGAGGGGAAAAAGTCTATAAATAAAAAGTCAGCAGCTATTTTTGGAAAAGAATTTTCTTCCTGGTGTATGTGTCTGTGTGCGTGTGTAAACAATTGTCTTCTGCATTTCTGTCAGCTTATCTTATCTCTTAAACAAATACCAAAGGGCTTTTTTTTTTAAAAAAAAATTATTTTTATCTCTTTTTTATGGCCTGGTTGTCTTCATCTGCCTCTCTGAAAGACTCCTTCTGGGGTCAGGTTCTCCAAGCACCACCACGAGGTGCCCACTCTGGTAACTGAGCTGCAACTGATGCACAAGGAAAACCCTGGCCCTTGGAGTGCCCTTGGCAAGGTTTGGTCCTGTGCCTGTAAAGAAATAATTCCCTACAGCTTTCTATCTGTATATTTATACCTGCTTTGTGCAGATATAATTTCACCCAGCACTAAGGGAGTACACATGGAATTGGTTTTCGGCTGCAGGGAACTGCTCCCTGCACCAGCCTCCTGCCCATCAGCATCCTCTGGAGCACAACTCTGCCACTGCCTCAGGGAAGGCAAAAATGGATAGGTGGGGAGAGACATCGCTTAAGTGCCCCCAGAGCAAGCTGGAATAGCCTGCCCTGGGCTTGCAGGAGCAGGCAGGGCTGAAGGGAGCTCAAAGGAAAGGAGGGGGCTGCAGTTTCAGATGGATGGGTACTTCGGGGAGGGGAGGGGAACAGGCAGTGTATATATATAAAATGAAAAGCAACTTTAGGAGAAGAAACAAGCTGCTAATGGCAATGGAAAAGCACTCTACAAGACACAGCAGCCTTATGTGTGCTGATAAGAGATAGGGTTGAATGGAACATCACATGCCTGGACCATTCATAGCTCTCCTTCCTATGAAAGCAACAAGCTCTGGGGGTCAATAATGCAGGAATGTCAATGCAGAGCTTAAAAAAAAAAACCAACCAAACAACAACCAACCCTCATGTGTGCTGCTTTAAATATTCCCAGGTACTCGGGGCTTGTTCTGAAAGCAGCCCCTATTCAAAGTCTAGGAAAGGGCGATAACTCTGCTCACCAGGCTGGGAGGAAGGAAGGCAGGCAGGCAGGAGCAAGGAGGCTTGAAATGCTGCACTGGCCATGCTGCAAATCAAATTATCTCAGCGGCAGCAGAGAGATAATCAACACGGGACAGAAAGAACAGAATTGCTCAAATGCTGGAGTTGGCAAGACAATAGCACGTTAGGAAGGGGAAAAAAAGGTGATTTTCCTTGTCTCCAACCTCTCACTGCTGCCCAGCATCAGAGACATAAGCTTGTATAGACCTCAGGTCCAACAGGAGATGCCACTTCCTGCGAGGAATCATCAAATAAACAGCAACTTTTACACTATTTAGCTGAATTCTCATCTTGTTGAAGTCAGACTTCTGTCATTGCACTAAGGGCCAGGAATTAAGTGATTTATCTGTGGTTTTATGTGGCAGAGGAGACACTTTAGTCCAACCCAAGCTCCCAATCAGACCTAGGACTCCATCAAAGCCTGTCAGCTCATCCTTCCTGCAGTGCAAGAACTCTGTGTTTCCTTGGTCCAGTTACCCAAAGACTCTTGAAAGTCTTATTCCAGCATGGAGAATGTGTTGAGTACTGATCACCCAGAGGTCCTGACTCCCTTGTTCTCAGAGTTTCACGGACTCCTTCAAAGGCCAAAAAACCAAAACAGAGAACAGGATTGAAAATAGTTGGTTTTCCTCGCTCCTCTACTTTGATGCTGTGAGCTATCATGGGAAGGTTTTCAGGGTGAGTTCCTGTGGGTCCAGGCTCCAAGCACGGCACATCCATGCCCTGATCTTGAGAGTGGCAAATGCCCATGCTACAAGTGCAGTCCCACAGGGGCCACATGTGCTCCATATCTCTGAAAAAATTAGGCCAACAAAATCTCAGTTTATCAGCTATAAACCGTGATACCCAAAACCTCTTCCCCAGATGTCCTTTGTCTGAATTCAGATTTCCTTGCTCAACACCCGCCCTACCACTCTGGGAAGGGGAAAAAGGACCACAGCTTTTTGATCTTTATGGGAGCAGAAAATGTTCCAAAGAGGCCACAGCCACTTGGCTCCTCTGGTTAATTCCCTGTTGTCAGAGCCACAGGATGCTTTAGCTGGGCTCCTTCACCACACCACACAGGAAACTCAGGGCTAGACTGGAACTTCAGTCTGGTGGTTTGAGGAGGATGGAATAACTTAGCTTTGATTTAAAAAGGAAAGAGAAATGAAATAAAATTAATGGTGCCATTCCTTTGCAAATCTCAACATCTCTAGTGAACCTGCTGCAGGGGGCTGCTTTCCCCAGTTGACAGGAGATTATTTCCACCACTTAGCTGGCCTTGTGGGGCACGAGAACTTCCTATACTGTTGGATATTCGGGTCATCTCTCTTTTCTAGCGTTCCCTCTCCCTACAAAGCTCTTCCACAAGGATGAAGCCAAAGCTCTAAACTTTGAGCAATATCAAACCAGCTTTTCTAAACTCACTCATCTTACAACCGTAGTTTGGATCTCTGCTCTGAATTCTGTTTGGGTGGGGACTTCCTACCCCTGTTTTCTCTTCTGAAGCATCTCCAGGCAGCCGAGTGTCTCACAGCCACCCACTCAGCCTTACAGAGCAAGCATATTTCATCCCAGTTTCAACAGTGTTTGCTGGATTTCCTCTGCTGCTAAAAGCAAAACAAGTTCCATTTCACCCAAGCAGAATTACTGCAACGTGGAAAAGAAAAACAAGGGAGGCAGAGAGAACCTTCAAGCAGGGGAAAGGTTTCCAGGAAGGAAGCATAACAACTTTGGACCAATGAACATTAAACCAATGAAGTTCTATGGGTTTTGACTGTATAAAATTTGGGGAAAGTCTTGTAAAATTCATGTGTCATGTAATGATTTTCTCTGCACACGTGGGGATGAAATTATTTCTGTGGCACATCCTGGCCAGAAATAAAGTAATGCCTTGACTCTCTAACACCAAAATGTTGTTGGAGGGTTTTTGTTTTTCCTGTATTTTTGGTGACACCTCGAGTAATCCTGGGAGTGAACAACCCCAACCAGTTCTTCTCCGGCCTGACTCTGCAGAGAGGGAGGAGGCTTGAGATCCCCCAACGCCGGCAGCAACATCTTTAGTGAAGCTGAATTCAAAGAGGCCAGTTAGACCATGGAGTGGGATGAGACCAAGTCTCCACCACACAATTTCAAGCAGCAAAGCATCCTTCAAATACTAACTCAGACATTTTGTCCCCAGGCCAAAAGGAAACCAGATGCCAATATCTTCAGATTCCATGATAAATTCCTTTCCCATCTGGCCTCCTCTTCTGAAGGTTTCAGAGAAGGACTGAAATAATTTGATGGTTTTCTGAAATTTCCTGGCTACAGTTCTCCTGGTAATGGCAATAATTCAGTGGCCTCATTCACACTGCCCAGGTGTATAAATGTATCTTGAGAAGTTCTGCCAAGTAATTTCTTTAAGTAATGAATGTTACTCTTTGTGTTTTTGTCTACTGAAGCTTCAGACATCTGAATTAGCAACTAAAAATTAAGAAGAATTAATGAGAATTTCTAGTAACTGGGATGCCACTTACACTAGGGACACAGCTGAGCTGGCTGACTGGCAGGTAAATTATCGCAGAATTAATTTTAGTGTTCCATCTCTGTTCTGTGCTGTGACAGCAGCCTTTCAGAACGTGGAGTCAAGCTTTGACACACAAAGTCCATCTCTGCTCAGACAATCCTCCAAGGACAACGAAAGGCTTGATCCAGAAATGATCTCCATAAACTTTAGGAACAGGAGGAAAATCAGTTTTCCAAAAGTGGGTGGTTTTTTGGTTTTGGTTTTTTGTTTTGTTTTTTGGGGGGTTTTTGTTGGTTTTTTTGTTGCAAGTTACAATACAGAAAAGCAAGGGAATATTTCAGTGTCTCATTGGAGCCTCATTTCCTGTTACTCATATGCTGTAAACTGTCTTCAGCACAAAGGGCTGAATATTCCCAAAAGCTAAATGAAAAAAAAAATTCTTCCACGATGCCATATTTATCCTTTGTATTTTATATCTGAATCTAATTTCTCCTCAGTCAGAGACTCCTTCATACTCACAACACAACAGTTTACCTTCACACATCCACACTGCAGCCTATCTAGTTACCATTTAGACCAACGTGTTTTACTTCCAGCTGGGCAGAAAACCAGGCAGCAGAGAGGCAGGTTTCCTCCAGTTGTGCTGACCTGACCAGGACAGGGGGTGCAGGGAAATGCTGCAGTTCAAATTGTGGTAGGCACTGCTGCAGTGCCAGCCTCAGCCTAACCCCAGCCCACCATCAGGGACCCCTAATCAGCCTGGCTGATGGCCAAAGGCATCCCTTTCCCACTTTACAGGTATTTCTGGGCAGTGACTGTTGCCTGTTCAGGTAAATGCTTCCAATGAATTCTTTTAAGGACACTCCTTTTCCTTACTTTATCCCTGGTTTTCCTTCTTACTTATTTCAGGTCCCATCCCTGCTGCCGGGCCAAAGTAGAAACCCTCGGGGGCACAGAAGCATGAGGACGTTTCCCCTTTCCAGCTGCTCATGAGCACTCAGAGGCAGAAAACCCTGCCAGGCAGCATCTCCACAGAGCCCGATCCCTCTTCTCCCAGCATCCCCAAGCCCGCAGCCATCCCGCGCCTGGAGAAGGCAGCTGGCTGAGCTGCCACTTCCCTCTCTCCCAGCCCGAGTGACCTTAGTGTGAAGAAATGTCTTCCTGGTATTCAACCTACATTTCCCCTCACCCAGTTTATCCCATTGTTTCTACTTAGCCCTTCCTCAACAGCCTCATCACCCTGAGAAGCTCTGGCTGTATTTAGCTGCCACACACATTTCTGATATGCTTTAGGGGCAAGTAATTCAGGTTAGCAACACACGTGGCACCCCAACAGGCAGGTGTGTGTTCCTATGCCTTTCATGTGTTCCTTATTTCAGGTCTTGAATTACCCAGTGACTTTCTGTTGGAAGTCATCAACAAGAAATGTAGCATCAGTGGATTGAACCTATGGAGTGAGCCACTTGCCCACTTTGAGGGAATGAAATCCACATCCCCTCGGAGCTTTCTGCAGGATTTCTTTCTGCTTGCTTTGCTCGCCCCACACCTGCTCCTTCTCGCATGCAGTATTCCGCACTGGAGCATTTCTGGTGTACACGTGAGGAATTGAGACACCAGCACAGCTTCTGCTGCAGATACAGCAGGGCCACAAGAGTTCACAAGGGAACAGTGAAGAAGAGGAGCTGTGGTTGGAGCTTGCCATGCCAAGGTGGATCCCTGCAGACCCTTCTCCTGGGAACAGAGATTTTTGCTGCTGGCGTGGGGCAGTCCCTCTGAAGCCAGCTGGCACACAGAAAGTGTGTTTGTAACCCTTTAAAGAGACATAATAACCCTTTTAAGACATAATTTATCTGAAGGGTATTAACAGAGAAGGTACTGGGATGTAATGAAGCACCTTCACGCTGTGACTCTGTGTGTCTGACTACTGCTACCTGCAAAATCAAAACCTGTTCCTAGCAAAATTCCTGGAAATCAGTTGGAGCTTTTTCATGTTTTCTGTGAATTTCCATTATTCTATCCAAATACAAACCATTTCTTTAAAAATACCGGCAATTTGGATTAACAGAGGAATACTACAGAACATTTTCTTCTACAGGAACCACTTAAGTATGCTGAGCATAATTTTGTAAAGGCCAGAACTCCCTCTGCCTTACGATCCTTTTTAGCCCTTTAATGATTGTCACACTCCTCAGAGAGCACTTCGTGTCCATACCTTCAACATGGGCATGTGAGATATTACTTTTATACTGCCAGATCTCCCCCACACTTCCTTCCCAGAGACTTACTGCCTTTCAGCCATTCAAAATCATGTCCCAGGAACTGTCTCCTTGATCACAACACTTCTCTTTACAAGAATCAACCACAAACAGATCATTTCTTCAGCAAAACATGGTCCTGATTTGGCCTGTGCAAAGTTTTCACCTTTATACATGCTTGTGGATTAATCAGCAGATTTTCAGGACTTGAGGATGCTCAAAGCACTGTTAAAGGGTTAATGCCTGAGACTGTTTTCAGACAGTGAAATGTTTGGCTACAACTTCTCTTTGTTTCTCTCTTCCTCTTCCCTTTTCCACCTTCCCTCCTGCTGCTTCTTTTATGGATATATCTTTACTGTGCCTCAAAAAAAAAAAATTGCCTCTCTGACAGCCTTGTTTTCCCCTGACTGCTTGGGGCCATCAGAGATCCAGTCAGAGGGTGGCTTTTGAATTAAGGAAAGCTTCTTCCAGGCAGAGGAAGACACTGCCTGGGGCTTCTATATTCACAGCCTTTCTATTTCTGGCTCTCCCTTTTCACAGGGCTTTGTTTGCTAAACCCTGCTCTCCCCCCATGGGACATTAGTGAGCATACTTACCTCAGAAACAGAATAAACAAAAAAGCCCCCAACCACTCCGGCACAGCCCACCCCAGAGATGAGGAGCTTTGCATGTTACCTCTCTGCCTTTTCCACTTTCAGGAGACTAATTAATAGCAATGCATGCCTTAATGGCTTAAATCCTGCTCCATGGATTTCAATTTGCCTCCTGAGGTAGAAAGTAAAAAGTAATCCTCTTTTCAATATAGACAGGGGTAGGCTGTGCAGACACTGAGCCCAAAGCAATCCGCGAAAGGTCACTGCAATAATGCGATGCATGGGCTCAGAAAGCCCCAAGGAGCTCTGGGGAGCTGGCATCAGATGTTAAGGAAAACCAAAGGGCCCCAACCCTTCCTCTGATCGCTGACAGGAGGATTTCAGCCCGTGACATCGGCTCACAGCCCTCCCAACCCCAGCACCAAAGATGCGGCTGCTGCCTGCACCCACACACGGGGTTGGGCATCCCATCCCTTCCATTCCCTCCTGCCTTATCCCGTGCAGCACAGCCGGGTATTGGCACCACCAGCAGCATACACACACACGAAATTCAGTGCTCAGCCACCTCCTCAAATCCTTCACCACCCCTGTGTGTTCCAGGCCCTTCAGCCCAGCCATAGCATTGCCAGGGTGCCCTGCTCAGCATCTGCCAGCCCCATTACCTCACCCTGGCTGCAACCCTTTATCCCCTAACCCACACACCCCAACATCCATTGCCACGGGTAGTGCTGGGAATCCTGGCTACAGCCATGCTTTGTATGGCTTAATGCTTTGCCATCTTTTATCTTCCCAGGTCTGCGAATTTCTGAATGCCAGGTTTTCCCCATGCCTGTCTCACACACAGCATGAGAATCTGAAAGTCACCACCAGTTTAATTTTATAGTACATTGTAGCATGGCAATCTGTTCTAAAAGCAGGGGAGTTTAGCTAGAGCAGGATCAAGGGCCCAGCTCAACACCAGATTTTAAGGCAGTGCTTAAAGTTCCTTGTCAAGGTGCCTAAAACTCATAGGATGGGTAAAGCATTGCACTCTCTCAAAATCTGCACAGGAAAATGCAGATCTGGATATAACACCTCTTCTTCCTAAACCTCTTCCCCAAAAGTTTTCATCAGTCTTCCTGCAAAAGCTCTGTTTAGTCCAGTTGCATCAGCAAAGCACACAGATAACTGCTCTCCCATCTTCTGAGGACTCTAAAGCTCCCTCCTGGAGATTTTCCATCAGTGGTTGTTTTGAACATTTTTTTCTGATGTTTCTTGAAACAAGCCAGTGTTGAAGCACAGCCTGTCTGACACCTATCCCGAGGTCAAACCAATTATTTCACTCGTTGTCCAGAGCTGCCGAGGCAGTCACAGTTTACACCAACCTTTTAGCATTTCCACCACCTCCAGCCAACTGCAGCCTGACTTGGGAAGTTTACACTTTGTCACTGTTGACGCCTGCAAAGCCACCAAAACCATATGCCACCTCCCCAGCGGTCTCCTGAAGAGAGAGTGCTTTTTACTCTTCTCCCTTCCTGAATTTCATACAACTGGTCCCTCAGGCAGAAATTCTCCATCTTGCAAATTCTCTGTCTGTAAATTTATTGGATGCAAATTTCTCCTGGGTCTGGCACCACCACTTTTGGATAAACTATTGACAACAAGCCTGTAATGGTTTGCATCTCCATGTGAAGCGTCGTTTTCCCAGGAAGGGACAGTCAGAGAGTTGGTTGTAATCTTGGATAGTTCTCCAGGCTCCCAGCTACCACCACCATGGATTGATCTGCCCATGTAAATGCACTCATTCACTTCTTGCCGTGCCAGTCCAGCCAGTTACTGCATTTTGATAGCCAGCCCATCTCTTCAGTCCTTTCGAGTTGAGCACACACGTTTTCTCACCTGGCACCAAGCAGAATAGAAGACATTTGTGTGCCCAAGTCACAAGTGCACTCCTGTATCAGCTGGCCTAATGCAGCCTGGTCATTTCCAATAGGGCAACAGCAGTCTTGCCAAAACCAGCTCTTGGGCTCCCTAAGCACTTGCTGCAGAAGGAAAAGGGCTTCTCAGAGGAGAGGAATCGAGTCCTTTTAATTTGACAGAAACCACTGAGCAGCTCTGCTGGAGCAACAATATTCACCCACTGCTGGCCTGGATGAACACTGTGAACTCAGAGGTGAAGGACTTTCATAGCCCATTACCCAGCCTCCTGAGCCATGCAGTTCCCAGCTGCCACACAGAAGCTCAGTCCCTGCTCTTTTTCTCCTTCACTCTCAGCTTGCAAACAGAGTGTAAAAACACATTTCCCCACTGTCAAGTGGATTTTTTAATTTCTGTCTCAGCATATCTGCTCCAAGCCCATCACCTTGAGGAGCAGGGAAGAAGACACTCAGCATTTCAGGAGATGTCACGTTTAACCTCGTGCATGATAGGAGCTGGAAACATGAATTATCAGTAGCACTGGGGCATGAAGCTGAGAATAAGTAGTGTTGTAACTTTGAAGCCTCAGACACAGCCATGGGAAGATGTAGTGAGGATTTTTTATTTCATCTTAATTCCCAGAGGGTCACTATCACACAAACCAGATACACTTTCAGTCTCACTCAAGTTACAAGTTCAACCCTTCTCCCCCAGTCAAAACAATGATCAGAGATGGTTCTTGGAAATGTCAGAAAGTCTTCTCTATCTTAAAACTTTGCAAGCTTGGCAACCCTCCTGATTACCTACATATGCAAGGGAAGCCTGGCAGGTCCTGAGTGCCAAGGCAGAAAACAATGGAATCTTGTAGGTTAGAAAATACCTTTAAGATGATCCAGTCCAACTATTAAACCATGTCCTTAAGAGCCACATCTACGTATCTTTTAAATGCCTCCAGGGATGGTGACTGACCACTTCCCTGGGCAGCCTGTGCAGGGCTTGAAAACCCTTTTTCCCCCTAATATCCAGTCTAAACCTCCTCTTGTGCAACTTGAGGCCATTTTCTCCTGTCCTATTGCTTGTTACCTGGACATACTCCAGCACCTCAATGTCTTCCTTGGGGTGAGGGGCCCAAAAACTGAGCTGAGGTTTTGAGGAGTGGCCTTACATCCATCCCCTACCAGCAGCACAGCAGTTTCTTTTGGGCATTTCCACCTACAGATTTGCAGCATGTTATCATCACTATTTTTTGGAGAGTAGAAGGGCTGAGGTTAAAGAACAGCAATGGAAATGAGACAGAAGCATGGAAGATGGTCAGAGAAGTAAATCAAAGTTTTCTCTACTGTAACCAACTCAGGTCAGGATGTCCCCATTGTCAGTGAAAGCCCCTAAAAATGGGTCTTTTAAGGGCTGCCTAAAAGCATCCAAGATGCCAGGCTGGGGCTTACCAAAGCCAGTTTCTTCCTCCATGTGGAATTTCCCATTTTTGCTTATATTTAGGTGCTCAGGGCAAACTCCAGGAAATACCAGCTAAAACTGTGCTGAACTGTGCCAGTAGCATAAAGGGAAGAACACCTTTGCCTGGCCCCAGCTCTCTGAACTCCTCTCCCAACCTGGCAAAGTCTAAAGCAATTCAGACACTGATAGAGAGACTCTGGGTAGAAGAAAGACCTATCATGCTGTCAGGGAAGGACACGACTACAACTCCAAAGTCCATAAACATGCCCAGAGCCCGGATGTGCATCAGTCTTCAGGGAAATTTTGAGGTTTGATGGGTCCCTGGGCTAGGAAGTCAACCTATATCCTCCAGAAAGCATCAGTGCATCCCTCTTCACCCAGAGGGAAACTCATCCACACACACTCCCTTGCAATTGTCTTTTCTAAGCATCTCTCTTGAGCCCCTTCCCAGACCAAGCACTTTCTAATAAAGTCAACACCAAAGATTTAGCTCTGGCTACAGCATGGTTCCTGCCTTTATACCAGAGCCAGTGCTGCAGGTAACACCTCACCTCCAGCATACAGATCTTTATTACTGCACAAAGACTGGGAGATAGCACTTGCTGCAAAGAGCTCAGTCTAACAATAGGTAGAGACCCACGATCCTCATTCATACAGGAAGCCAGTCAAAGCCTGGGGGACAACAGGATTTTCCTGGGAAAGCTGTGGCTGTCTGCAATCCCATGTGTGATGATACCATGCTGCACCACCACACTTCTGTGCTGGCTCAGCACCACTGATCCACACAGTGCTGGCTCTGCACCACTGAGCAGCACCAATTAATCTTCTGACATCCAAAATCCAGCATTGTCACATTACTCCTGGACTGCAGGAGAAGGAGCAGCAGTTCTGAGTGGCTAGAGCCTCATTTAAATGCTGCATGCCCACTCTCAGGAGCTGCAAACACACCAAGTATGAAGGACGAGCAAAGGGAGCAAGGGGATTATTCGGGATGCTCAGGGCAGTTTAAAGCAAGCAGGCGTGAAAGTTTTGCTTTAGTAGAGGTCCTGTAATCTGGCTGACATATCCAAACTCTCCACCTGGCGTGCATCCTCACTTGGCTCAACACCCTCATAGGGCACTTCCTAATGTTCTATTGATTTCAGCAGATGTCCCAGTAAATGTGTTAGAGAGGGAACAACACCCCGGTAGCAATTGCAGGTCCATGTGCTAACACCCCACTGTTTGGTACAAAAGGGAAAATGAGTTTGGAGAGGGTAAGTTATTGGCAGGTCAAGGGGATGGTTGCAGTTCTGGCAGCAAGCAGCCTACCTCAGAGCAGGGAGAAGAGCAGCAGGCACAGCACAGCCTCCCCTGTGACCTGACCACAAAACCAGGGTCATCTCCTTGTCCAGCTTCCTAAGGCTCCTGCCACCCTCCCAACACATCTCCATCCTTGTAGGAAACATCACTTGCCAGGGCAGGGCAAGGCACATCCCAAAATCCACCTGCCCGCCAGTTCCAGGTAGGGGACGACCTCCTTGTGACTATGGGCCTAGGGAACACCATGTGCAGCAGAGCAGCTCAGCCACACGAGGAAGGGTCTGGCAGGCAGCATTCCCTGAGAACAGCCTCTGCCAAGCAGCAGAGCCAGCACTGAATTTCTATTCTGGGGCTGTTTGTGCTTCCTGTTTGGTGCGACAGCCTCAAAGGGGAGCAAGTATTTATAAGGCTCCAGTCACACCATCCCATTGTTCCCATGAAGTCAGGAGGCTGCTGGGGACAGAGGAAGAGAGAGCAAAGCACCTCAGCAGGCTGCCCCAGCCGTGGATCCCCGCCAGCAGTGCCGCTTTGCAGGGAGGCAAAGCAAACAGCACCGTGATGTCAGCGATCTCCCAGCTCCTGCCACGGAGCACTGCAGAGAGGAGCAGTCAGATGCTGGGAGCACAGCTTTCCCCTCCCCAGGGGTCTTCTGACAGCAGAAAAGGCAAAAAGGATGGGGGATATTTTTTCCCTCTGGCAGTGTATAACAGTACATCTATAAACATGCACCAAAGTCCTTGCAGGAAAATGACAGGAACTCTGAAGGCTTTTGAGTGATGTCAGCTTCTCAGCCTGTCCAAAGCCATCCCTCCTCCAGAGCCATTCTGTTTCCTGATGTACACAGATCAATGCCATGCCACAGAGAGGCCCACTGCCTTCTGCATGGGTGAGGAAAGGAGCCTCCAAAAAGGAAGGGGACACCAGCAGGGCCCCAAGGTGCCCCAGGAAGAGGCTGCAGACCCCATCAGCCCAGCCCACACACAGCAGGGGGGATGGACAGCAAAGCAGAACCAGGAGAGAGAAGAAAATGAGAGCCTCACAGGGGGAATCTGGGGAGTAGAGGGGAATACAAGACAGGAGAGTAAAGCAGATGTGGGAAATGGAGAATAGCAATAGCTCCTATGCACACAGGAGCTCTCAGTAAGAAGCAGCACAGCATGAATAAAAGCTATTTTGGGGCTTACCTCAGGATGTTGCTCTTCAGTGTTGCACAGCACCTCTACTGAACACAGAGGAAGCCATTCTGCTCTTGATGGGAGGAAGGAGTAGAGACAAATGAGAGATGCACCAGAAAAAGATCCTGCACCACTACTTGGCCCCAGCTGATGACAAAGGCCTTTTATAGGCAAGAGAGCCAGGTTAAGGGACTTCAGTAAATCTCTCTGCTTATATTCTTCACCTGTGCTAGGAGAGACTTGCACCTCCTGGTGCTGCACAAGAATGAATGCAATAAAGATGACGAAGCACCAAGACAATAAAGTGATGGGGGTTGTGCAAGTTCCCCCCCTAAGTAAAACTCTCTGTTTCAGCTCAATCAGCAGCGGAAAGTGTTTGGTGACTATTTTTTCCTAGATTTTGAAGCCTCTCTGAATCTCTACTCGCAGGACCACATTGACTGGATGCCGGTTGCATCTCAGCCTCTGTTTTTCCATGGATTGGGTCTCAGCATTTTCCATGAACAGCATGAAAACAGATTGTCATCATTTTAGGCAAAACGAGGCATGCACAGCCTGGTCTGTGAGAAAGATCCAGCCTCCAATTTTGACAGTGAGCTTCAGAGAACCCAGAATTTCACCTGCAGTATTTGCTGACCTATCAAGCAATTAATTGAATGAGAACTGCTGCTGCTCTATACCTTTGCCATGGTTTTATATATGATGTTTTAATGATTTTTTTGTTGCTGTTTCCTTTCCCCATTTTATTTCCTCTTTAAATTCCAGGGTAACTGCCTGTGTGCAAGGATAGCAGCTGTTTTATTCCTGGAATTAGCACTCAGTTACCGGCCAGCCAAACACTGGGCTTTCTGCAGGAAACTTGGCTTTCCTGATTTGTTGCTGTTTTCCTTAGGCTGAAGTTAATGTCTGCTAGAGCCAGAACAGACATTTAGGGGTTTTGTCTATGGAAAGAAAGTGTTCACTCCTTGTCAGCAGCAATGTGGGACCGTTCAGAAACAGAAATTTTTCACTCTTAGGTTTCAGCAAGACATTTTGGCAGCGTTATGAACCCAAACCTTTGGCAGAGGCAGTGGGACAGAGAGGGACTTCATGGGAATATGAAGAGCAAAGGGGATCAGAGCTCTGTGCTGCACTAAGTGTGCAGGAATCCTTCCCACGCAGCCCTTGCTATTGGCACAAAGGCACTGCAGGAAAGGGCTCCGGCTGCTCCACCTGGTTTTCATGTAGAGCAGTTTCTCACTTCACCGTGGCTGGACCTCCACAAATGTCCTGCAGAATTCACACCAAAAAAACACTCCCCAAAACCCATTCTGGAAGTTTGGGATTTGGATTTTGGACCAACAGCAAAGCTATGGAGAGAGCACCATACATGCACTCCTCTGTGAGAGCTGACAGCTCGCTGGGAAAAAATTGGAGTCACCAGCTGGGGAGGTGTCTTGGGCAGCCAGAGGGCTGTTCCAGAGGGCTGGAGGAAATTGGCACTGCACTTGCATTGCCATGGGGAGGCTGAAGCCAGAGCACATGATGTGACAGAGCTCATTTGTTGCCTGCAGGAGCCAGGAGGCCCAGTTAAGTCCAAACATGCTCAAAACAAGGGCTGAAACTGCTGGATGTTGATCCAGTACTAAGTGAAGCTTCTAAAAACATTCAGTTTTCCCATCTCTCACTGCATTCATCTCAAGCCTTGCTCAAGTGACTGGTCTGAGGAATGACAGGACAGACTTATGGTACTACCGAAGGGTGCTGTAAAAGCTCCCAGCCTCTAACAAAAAGCCATTTTCTGAGGGAAAGGTACATTGTTAAAAAGTACGTTTGCTTTCTGTCTGGGAATCCATCCCACCTCAGGTCTGTATGACCACCCTCCCTGGAAAGGCAGGGGATGTCCTCTGGTCAAGACAAACCCCTCTCCTCCCCTGGCCCTCTGCTCAGCTGCCATTTTCCTTCCCTTCCCTCTCTGCCATGTCCACTTTAGCTGATCCTGGAGCCTCCACTCCTCAGGACTCATCCCATTAAAGGCTCAGCTGCCCTACAAACACTTCTAGGACTGAGAAGGGCCCCAAGAGCTGGGGAATTGCAGGTCACACATGAAAATGAGGAGAGGAGAAAGAAAAAGAACAAGGGTAGAACCTCAACATCTCCTCCTACCCACCCTGGAGCCACCAAAAGCTTTTCCAAGCAAGGACAGAAGGCTGGGACAGCCAAGTACAAGTGATTGCAAATCAGATGTTCAGATAAAAATGGAGAGAGGTTTTGTTTTGGCATTGAGTTTTTCCGAAAGCAAAAAACCCCTCTGCATAAGCATGGCTTTGATCATGCATCTTTGTGCTAATTTCCTGCTTAGTTTTGGTAAAACCTGGGTTCTCTTTTCCTTCCATGTCTGAACCTTCAGTTTACTTTACTTTCTAAAGATTTTCTCTGGGGGACAAAAAAAAAAATGCACCTTTTCATTTAAAAGGAAGCTGAGACTCCCTAACAATGGGATGATTCCAGCAGCTGGGCTTTTAAGGACACTCTGGAAATTACCAGACTCCTGATAAAATCATAGGAGTTGGCGAGGCCGTATTTCCCCTGCACAATTACAATTCCTTTGCCAGTGGGTATTGCTGTGTTGAAATGCCTCTAAAGTTCCTGCTATGTCATTGAATTTGCATGCATTTCTTTTTGGTTCTTTCCTTCTCCAGTCCCTGCCAGAGAGTAGACATTCCTGAAAATCAACTAACCACACTCCCATAACTTTACAGCCTGAAGACCTTGAGGCAAATGAGCCTTGAAGAGTAATTGCAGAATTACAGGCACCAAATGATGCTGAATTATGCAGCGCTTAGTGGACGCTGCTTAGTGGCTGGATTTGGGGAAAAATGCTGGATAACATGAGAAAAAAGGTCACTTCTGCAATTGATAAAACAATGCTAGTAAAACTCTCACTGTTTTGAACTCTATTAGCAAAAGAATATGGGATTAAACAGTTCCAGTTTAAATAGTTAAACCTGCACTGGGAAAGGTCAAATTTAGGCAGTCCCCTGACACATCAGCATTGCTGTAAGAGATGCTGAGAGCAATCACACACCAAATCCAGGCACTTCAGATAACAAGCATCAGCCAGGATTTACCAGGTGTTGGATACAGGTGTGAACCAATGTTCCATTCTGGTGGCTCAGATGCCATGGGATGCATGGACCTTAACCAAGATGTATCTTCCTAACAGGATAAATTAAATCCTATTGACTGCAAGAGATAATATTTTCTATTTAGAAAACATCTCAATAGCATCATCACTGACCAAGCCGAGAGGAAAGCAGCAGCAATAGAAATAAGGAAAGAAACATGATGGATACGTGTGCAATGACGTCTGGCGATGTATGTTCATTGGAGGGGTTGGACTAGATGACCTTTAAAGGTCTCTTATGACCCAAACCATTCTATGATTATTTTATTATTCTGTGTGTTCACATGCAGGGTGTTTCTGCACATTCTATGAATGGGATTAATTATTATTATTATTATTATTATTATTATTATTATTTTCATTCTTCACAAGTAGGAGTCAAGCTGGAAGGTTAGCATTAATTAAGAAATGAATGTAGAAAATCAGCGGCTTGCCCAACATCCCACAGAAAATGGGTGAGGACTGAGGCATGGGAAGCAGGTAGTTCCCCTGACCAGACTGTCGGGTCATAGTGCCTTCCTACCAACAGTTTGGCATTGCATAGGACCCACAAAACACGAGGCTGCTGTGATGTTTGGTAGTCCTCTCCCCCAAAACGGTGATATTTTCTATGGACAAGAAGCAGAAGAAAGGCAGGAAGGGAATGGCGGTAAGGCTGGGTGCTGGTTATCAGTGCGAGTGACGGATGAGGCAGTGGGAAGAGCAGGAGCTCTGACAGGTTGACCAAAAATCTCCAACAGCAATGGCACCTGAGGGGTCTGGCACTCCCAGCGGGTGAAAACAGGCAGCACCTGGCTCAGGTGTGGCAGCATGGGGAGCCCTGCTGTGGCACCACGAGAGCCAAGAGCCCTGCCACTCGCAGGGCATCCCCTCCGCCAGGAGCACAGACTGCACGCTTCCCCAAACCGTGTGCCGTGCTTCCCCGTGCCCACCTCCCACACTGTTCCGTGTCCATCCGCCTTCCCGAGCTTCCCACACAGGCTGGCCGGATGGAAAACAGTGAGTGCCACAGCACGGGGTGAAGCAAGAGCTTGAGGGAGGATGGGGAGGAGGGAGGGATAAGGAGGTGACAGTCTAATTAAGGACCGTGTGATAACGTCTGGCTCCAGCAGCCGGGCTGCAGGCATTTCCTGACCGCGGGATGCTGCCAGCTTTGCCACATCCGAGCTCGCCTTCACAGCTTTGTAGTCACTGGCCACAACCCCACCGGGCTGATGGAGAAGTGTCCAAGGCCATTGTCCTGCTTGCATTTCCCGGAGGAGGTAAAAGCAGAGGTTTTTTGTTACCTTTTGGCTTGCCCCTGTTGTTGGGTGTTTAAGCACAGGTGTCTGCTGCTGTTGACACTGAGTGATAAGTGGATACATTTTTTCCATCGGAAAGAATCTCAAGAATTTCCCTGTTCTCTTTTAATTCTTTTTTTTTCTTCTGCATGGCGGTAAAGAGCCTGTTACTGGGGAGGGGGTGGGGTGGGGGAGGCTGGCACGAGGCAGAGGTGAGGTGGCACTTATTTAAAAATTAAATCCCCCTCCATTCCATTCTTACAAGAGCAGCCACTCTGGCCCCAAGCTTAAAATTCTTGTTTAAATTAAGTATTCCTCCATTTCTACACCCTCAGCTGCCTGTAATAACTGGCCCTTAATGCTCTAGTCCCTGACTTGCAAACTGGTTCCCCAAAACAGCAGCCAACAGCCACCCCTGGGGATTAGTTATCCCTCCAGAAGTGGGAAGAACTATGGCTCCTTCGGTGTAGTCTGTGATGCTGAGGCTGAATTTGCACCTTCGCATCCAGGCTCAGTTCAGCCCCCTCCCTGACCCCTTCAAAAAGAAGGGTTAAACACTCAGAGCTTGGTTTAGCAGCTGGGGGACAAGCGTCTGGATGTCAAATACAAAACCAACGCCTTTCCAAAAGGGAAAAATATAGACATGAGCTGGGAGAGAGCCCCCTCCCCTTGCCCATCTCGTGACACTGACCTGCTGCCCTAAAACACCCCGGGCTGCCATTACCAGAAATCTCCTATTATATTTTTCATGCTTTACTGTGTCTCAGCTCTGTGTTTCAGGTCATTTCTTAGGCCATTCAAGCTGGTTAGAATTTTTCCCCAAAAGAATCCAGACCTGCCTTACTCTCACACACCCTGGGGAGCAGGAGGACGACCCAGTGACCCCGCACATGTGCTCACGGACCCTCCCAGCACTGTCACCACGGGAAAACCCGGTCTCACAGGGAGCTGAGCATCCACAGCCACGTGTGCAGCCACGTGTGTGCAAACACGAGAGGCTGAGATGCTCCAGCACACAGGGGCGCATCCCAGCACACGCAATCGCTGCCCAGCAATGCTGCCCAGCCCCTTTTGCTCTCCCAGGACTTTGCTGGAAAGCAGACAAGGCACCTTCAACCCTCCTGCTGGTACAACGTGCCAGAGGGCATCTCTCCCTCCTGGGGTGTTTGTGACACTAATGAGCAGGCACCATCCCCAGCACAGGATGGAAAATATAATAAATGTGCTAAAAAAACCCTGGTGCAGTGGAAAGCCAGGCCCAGGGGGACTGAACCGAGCAGCCTGGGACACCAGCTTGCCTGACAGGTTCAGTGGGACTTGCCCACCACACAGTTGCCTGTATCCTCAGCTTCCTGCACCAATTAGCTGGCTCTGGTGATCAGCTGGCCTGCCCCGGGAGTGGGGAGGCACGGGGTCCCCGCCACTGTGCTTCCTGGGAATCTGGGCTAGCACAAAGCCAACAGGAGTTATTTGCATGGCAGGTTACATTATTAAAAAAACCCTCGTTCCACTCTGATTGTGGCCTCTCTCTCATCTGCTCACGGGCTGGGGAAACGTTGGGTTGAGGTCCTTGCTGTAGAGGATGACAGCTCTTCTGGAGAGGATACAAACCTGGGCTCCAAAACCCATAAATTGCCATTTTCCTCCCCTCAGCTCCAGTCTGCTCTGTGGGGCTGCACATCCTCAGCCTCAGGGAGCCCGGGAGCTTCCCCACCCATCCCTCCCATCTCAGGGGAGGGGAACAATGGGGGATAAGAAGGAAAATGCAAACAAGGCTTGTTTTGAACAAAAGGATAAAGAGGCCAAACCACAGATGAAACATTACCACTTCAAAGAGGTAAAAAAATAGATAACAACGTTAGTCACCACCAGTTAACGACCTACAACCTGCACAGCCTGCGGGGGCTGTGAGGAGCCTTCCATCCTCCTCATCCTCCTCCTCCTCCTTCCCATCCTCCTGCCCCTGTTCCTGCCTGTTTATCATATGGTTTATGACAAAACAACTTATTAAAGGAATTACGCAACGGAGCTCCTAACCCTTTCCACGCTGGATTTTTCCAAAGGCTTACACTTATCAGGTAATTGTGCTGGAGACACCAGCTACCTCTCACAAGCCTTGTGGTATGGTTGTTTTTTTTAATGAGGCCTCAGCTCCTTAATTGCTTGCCTGCTTTGTTGGGAAAGCTTAGTCACATGAGTGTGAAGGTAATCCAGGAAAAGTACTATCAGTGAGCCCAATTCCAGGGGCTGGCAGTGCCTCTGGAATTGAACTCTGCCCACAGCCTTGGGACCAGTATCCCAGGAGGCCACTCGGTGAAAGGGCACTTTTACACCTTGCAGGGCAGACTGGTGTTGGCTCTGTAGCCTGTGGTCCACATGCCCTGTAGGAATCTTGTCTCCTAACAGGGTTCACGTGCTGGCTGCCCTGGGATTGCCTGGGAAGCCCATGTGACAGGCAAGGAGGGACGTGTGAGCCTGGGCATAAGGACCTTGTGCCTTCTGAGATGCCTTTGGATGCCCGAGGCTCCCACCCAGGGCTGGCAGATTTGATCCAGGAGCTACCAGAGCAGCATCCTCATGCAGATGTACCTCTAACCTTGCTCCAGGACTGCTGCCCCTCACCAGGGGCTCTCCATCAGCAGAGGAACCAGCCCTGCCTTGCCCTGTGCAATCATCTCAATTTGGACGGTGAAGTTTGGACCAGAGTTGGTTTCCAAATGTCCCTTAGTCTGCCACACACAGAGCAAACCTGTTACCTGTGTGACTCCCAAGAGACCCAGCACCGTGGCAGGTTTTGAGCCAGGCACTGTGCAGACACAGAGAAGGGCACATTGCATATTGAGTGTGTGCTTGCACGAAGCAGCTGGGTGGGTAAAAACCCAGCTCCCACGTTGGCAAGAAAATCATTACCTGCTATTTCAGTTTGCTGGTTTCAGACTTCGCTCCAAATTTGTGTAAAACAAATAAAATCACCTACAAAAAGAAGCCCCCCTGCAGCTGCAGCCCACTGGGTCATCTCACCCAGCCTCAAATTTTCTGGTAAACAACGCTCATAATGACAGACACGAGGCTGCTCCAAGCGTCTGCACACATTTGTAATATGTAACACAGCGTATGAAAACTATATCTCTGTATAATTAGGAGTGCTCAGAGCGGTGACTCAGACATTCCAGTGCACTTTCTTCTTGTCATTAGTGTGCGAAATCTAACTTTACTCATTTTTTCCAATGACTTTGGACTTTAAAAACAACTTGTTATCAGCTCCTGTTGGTTACTCGTCCTCCTGCCAGTCCTCCACTGTGTTTTGGTCACAGGCAAAGCTTTGGCAGTCATTTCCCAGGGCTTGCTTTGGTCCAGAGGACCAGGGCAGCCAAGTGAACAAAATAGGTGCTAAACCTGAAGCCCTTTCACACATCTTCGTGTTGAGCATTGGATCATTGAAGAAGCTCAAGACTGGGCCTTTATGTAACACGGTAAATAGCACATAAGACGTGAAATAAAACTTTAGAGGCATCATTTTCTCAGTTCTCCTTCTAGTTACTGCTAGGCAGGCATCAACAGATGGAAAGTGAAAATACTGCCCTCTCATTGTTGTGCTTTTTACAGTGCCTTTCATCTGTGCTTCTCACAGCTGGTTTTACTACCCATACATTGTCACATAGTGCTGCATCTGCTGCTGCTGCTTTCCACTGCTGATGGGTGCCCAGCCTTTCTATGAAATGTTTCCAAGGGTGCTACAGAACCTGTGCTTTGTGAGGGGCAGGGGAAAGCTGCTGTTCCCTCTAGCATGCTGCTGGTCCCCGTGTTTTCTTCCCTGGTGGGACAGATGGGTTGTGAGACCCCAGCAGAGGAGGCTGAAAGACCAGCATCCCCCCAAAATCTGTGGGGAGACTCTTGTCCAGCCAGCCTGCACAGGTGAGCTACCCCTGACAGGACTTGGACTGACATGTGTGGGAACAGAAACATTCTCAAGATAAATACTTAAGTCCGCAACAATTCAATACAAAAAATTAGGATGGAAATAACTTTTCCTGAGAAACTGAGGCAATTCCTGGTGAGTGGATTGTGCTTGTCTGCCATTTGTTACGGTGAACCTCTGACATGCAGGAAGATGGGGTACTGTGCAAGACCCATCTGCACCAGAGGTTTTTGCTGTGGGAGCAAGGGAGCAAACACAATCAGTCCCTGCAGCTGGGCTGGAGACAAAAGACAGGGAGTCAATTCAACCTTCTTGGTCTAACTGTTTTCCTCAGCTCAGATGGGATGAACCTCACCAAGAGTTTGTGAACTAGCTGCAGATGCTTTGTCCCTGACACCCCTCCTTCCACCTCCACGGTCTTCATTGCAGCCTTGCTGTGTTTTCCTTATTCTTCCAATTCACCATCAGGTTTTTTTTTCCACCCTATTGTGTCACTTCATGTGATTGATGTCCTGTAGGTTTGAGCTTATTTATTAAGAAATGTGAATTTTCCAGCAAATTCAGTCCACTGGGCGCACACAGACTGGCTGCCTGTGGATGCATAAATCTTTTTACACTACAGAAATGGAGGCATTGACATGTGAAGGGGCAAACCCAAGGTTAAAGCACAAAAGAAACTAGGGGTGAGGATCAGCTCATCAGGATCCAGCTCATAAAAACATAGAATGGTTTGGGTCAGAGGGAACCTTAAATATCATCTAGCTCCAGCCCCCCTGCCATGGACAAGGACATCTTCCACCAAAGCAGGTTGCTCAGAGCTTGATCCAACCTGTCCTTGAACACTTCCAGGAATGGAGCATCCATGACTTCTCTGGGCAACCTGTTCCAGTGTCTCACCCCCCTCACAGTAAAGAATTTCTCCTAATATCTAATCCAAACCTGCCCTCTTTCAGTTTGAAGCCATTCCCCTCGTCCTGTCACCATGGTCCCTTGTAAATATTTCCTCTCCATCTTTCCTGTAGTAGGCTCCCTTTAGGTACTGGAAGGCTGCAATTAGGTTACCCCAAAACCTTCTCTTCTCCAGGCTGAACAATCCCAATTCTCTCAGCCTTTCGTGGTAGAAGAGGTGCTCCACCCTCTAATCAACTCCATGGTTATCCCCATCCTCCTGCTGGCCTGAGGAGATTCTTTCCAGATAGGCTGTTAAAATTATTCACCTTCTGGAGATGTTTACTTCCTTCCATGGAGTACAGGAGGAGACCTCGGACTAAACACCCACATTTAATTATGATGCAGGCATCTTAGCATGACTAGCCCAGCGCCAGGGTGGAAGGTGGCATCACAGGGTCTCCAGCTTTTGGGGTCCTTTTTTCCATGCTCTGGAGCTTTTGCTGGCTCTCTGGGTAACTCAGCCAAATAAACCATCTCTTCTGACAGCAGTGGCTCTGGATATTTCTTCTGATCAGGTTTCCTTGAAAGTGACTGGTGTTGCATTGCACCAGGAACCTTTCCTGTAGACAAATATCTAAGGTTTGTTGGAAAAGACAGGTATGGAAAGTCACTGATGGCAAGACCCTATAAAGAACAAAATATTCACTTAAGTTCAATATTATACTTCATGCACTCTGTGCCCAATCATTTTTCACAGAGGTCAGGAATAGGTACAGAGGTTTAGTTGTTCAGATGAAGCCTGGCAGAGATAGAAAGCCCTGGAGACATTGCTTGGGCTGCTACTGAGAAAAAGTAGCAAGGATTCTGTACGGAAAGGAGCACATGGACAGGATGCAGTCTGTGAAACAAGTTGCAGCAAACAGGCAGCTGAGAAAGGCCCTGGAACAGGCCAGGACAGCTCGAGAGTCCATCTGGGAGCACCAATGCGGTGCACAGTGGCATGCAACATGGCTTTCACCTGCACCATATGAATGCCCACAGGCTCTTCTGTCTTCCACACACAGGCACCCACAGCAGGCCCAGCCAGGAATCCACATCTGAGTGCTGCAGATTTGGGAAAATCCCATTTCGGCTCAGCTGAGAGCCCCATGGATAGAGACAGGTCATGAGACTGAACACTACAAAGTCCCTTTGTCCTCGGGGGCAGGGGATAATACGCCCAGCACAATCAGCTGAGCCTGGCAGGGACTGAAGAGCCCCTGCAAAACCTCCCCCTGGTCTGTTGTCAGAGCAAGTTTGTGCATGAGACCCTGCTCTGAAGCTGCCTCCATCTTCCCCTCTCATGAAGGTACCCCAAATATCCCAAATCCCAATATTCCCACCAGCTAGAACATGACTGGATTAAACCCACCAAACCAATGTCAGAATGTGCCAGTTCCTCACTGCGCTGAGCAAGCTGTGGGCACTGGAGCAGGGGAGGGCAGGGGACTGAGAGGCAAATCCCAGGAGCGCACACACACAGACCCCTCCTGGCGCACTGGAAAGGGTTT
Source organism: Pardalotus punctatus (assembly GCA_013400915.1). Lineage (NCBI taxonomy): Eukaryota > Metazoa > Chordata > Aves > Passeriformes > Pardalotidae > Pardalotus > Pardalotus punctatus. The sequence continues at coordinate 31,019 of VZTX01006384.1, read as the reverse complement.
TCCCACCCGAGGGAGCACGGCAAGAAGCTCCACCTCTGCTGCTTGCCCCACTTCCCACCTTCAGCCGGGTCACCTCCACCTTGTGGGACCCAGGGCTGTCGTCACCCGGCCACCAAAGCAGGGGAAGTGTGGCTGCAGCTCCCGTGGCAGCAGGGTCCGTCCTCACACCCGCAGGCAGCATCCACGGCAGGCTTGGCAGTGCTGGCAACAACTGCAGTGGAAAAGAGTTGTCAAGCACTGCTCAGGAAGGCTCGTGCTTGACAAATATTTGTTGAGCTGATTGTAACCTGCCTGGCTCATACCTCTGAGTGCAGAGAACCTGCGGGGAAGAGCTCAAACCCCTGTAATACAGCCAACCCTTTTCCCTGCCCCCGTGCAGCTGCAGAAAGCTGCAAACCTGAGGCATCTCCTCACCCCAGCTGAGCTGCTCTCAGCATGGAGAGCAGCAGGAGTAGGCTGTTAGCGGTAGTGACCACACTGGGATTATGTTTCTGTGTTTCCCCTTGTGTTGATCCTCACCTTTGCAGTGCAGAGCCAAAGGCAGCGGCTGATGCGACCCTGGAGGAGGTGGGGAGCCGCCTGGCAGCAGCTGGAGGAGGCTCTGGCTGCTGTTCCATCCCTGCAGCTTGCAGCAGATCTGCAGGCTGTGTGCGTGAGGCTCCCAGCAGGTAAGGCAGGCACTGTGCACCCAGCGTGTGGCCACGAGCCCCCCTGGGCCAGGGGACATTTGGGAGAGAGGCAGGACATGCTCTGGGACAGGTGGGGCAGGAAATACCCAGGCTCCTGAACTGGCTGAGGGCAGAATAAAGAAGGAAGCATTAAAAATGAAAGCAAAGCTGCTGTGACATTTTCGTACTTGGCTTCTGACATCCTCTCCCTCTCATACACTTGACTTCCTCGCTTATTTTTATCAGATGAAGCTGATGGTCGCTGCTACGGTAACCCTGTGTGGTTACAGCTCTGGCAGGGAACGAGGGCTCAGTGCATGCTTCCTTTGTGGCTTCTCTCCCCACGAAGTCTTCCCACCCCTCAGAGCTCTCAGAACAGTGGGTTTAACTTTATTATGCCTCAGCTGCCTGTTGTGATGGGCAGAGGTTCACCCCTCCAGGCTCTGTTCCCTTGCCCACCAGCCACTGCTGTCTTCCATCTCTTCTCCTCCTGTCTTTGCTGTCTTCAGTGGGCACCATACAGGTCTCTGACCCTTAGCATGCGGGTGAGGATTTTTGTTTTAATGTGGAAAAAGCACAAGACAACTTTCACAGGGTTGATAATACAGTATGGGAGAAAAAGCTCTTCATTGACAGGAAGAAGTCTGATTTGAAACAGCAACAACAAAAATTACTTCTCTTGCTTTGAGCCCAATCTTCCCCTTTTAGCCATTATAGGGACGGTGGGACCAGAGATTAGAGGAATCTCTTCCCCAGCTGGTGTGTCTCCAGTCCTGGCATCCAAACTGCACCAGCCTGCTACCCCAGGCTTTCAGCTCACGCTGTGCGCGTCAGCACAGCATGACAAAGTCGAGCCCCACTTGTCTTTTCCTCCAGGTGAACTTCCACTGAACAAATGTTGGGAGCTGCAGAAGTCAATGTGTGTCCCAGGTACGTCCTGGCAGCATTTCCAGCCCTTCAGGCACAAGACCATGCAGCCACAAAGGACCTTTGGCAGAGCAGCTCCCCACTATCNCTGTTCTCTCCATCCCTGCTCACCATCACAAAAACACACACAATGCCAGCACCAGTCTCAGGCATTTCCTGAGTGAAGCAGGTTTCTCTGCACTCACTTCCTCCCTAGGTGATGGGCATGAAGCCTCTTCCCTCCCCTTCCTAAAACCAGCACTCTCAAGCTTTCGTTTGTATAAGGATGGGTTTGCTGTCTCCAGCCAGGCTTGCACAGTCCTTTCTGCAGGTGGATGATCACTGGAGCTGTAGAAAGCGACACATTTTTAACCCAAGTGGCTCAAAGCCATTGTCACTGTGCCACTGACACTGCTGGCCTCCAGAAAAGCCTGGGATGAGCCATGGCTCAAGGGACATCCCACACACTGCCCTCCTGTGCAGAGACATCGACACAGATGCTGCTGACTGTGGGGGCACCAGGCAGGTCATAACTAAACTCTGCTGTGCTTTTCCCAGGTCCAGACACAGATCTTTGCTTTGCTGTTCAAACATAAGCAGAAAGGCATCACTTGGCCATGAAACACCCAGAGCTTTTCTCCTCATGCAAGGATTTAGGGATAGTTATTCCTCTTGCTTATATAGAGATTCTTGATGCTCAGGATTGCTTTTTGAGAGCTCAAAGCATGTGTATTACAGGCTCTTGCTCCTTGCATCCCTTGGTTTGTTCCAGGTGACTAGAGTTGGAGGATTTTGGTTTAGTTTTGATTATCCTTCAAGGCATCTCAAAGCAGATCAACATACAAGGATGAAAACTCCATGTCCTCATCTGCTGGGAACTTCCTGCTGGGATTAAAACTGGAAGGAGACAGCTCACCTGAAAGAGAATTCAGCTTCTCCTGTTGCTTGCAATGATAAGAAGTGTGGTGGTTACGCCAGAGGACAACTTTGACCTGCACCGAGGGGACCTGTATGTTAGGGGGGCTGCTCCCCACATGCAGTACTGATGAATTGTCTTTGCACTCCCACAGAGCAAAATTTTTTCCTGTCTGCACCCAAATGTAGACAAAGTCAGATGCCAGCAGTTCATGTGCAGAGATTCAAGTGACTGCATGCTCTGATGAAGCCAAACAGAAGTGGATCACACTGAACACTAGAAATGAAATATCTGGGAGGGTGAACACAGGCTGAACTAAGCAGGACAGCAGTGCACAGCTTGCTGTGTCATCAGTTTCAACTACAGAGCAAAGCTTTGAGGAGGACAAATGCCCTCAGGTTTAAATGTGAGCCAGAACTATTGCTCTGTGTGCAAAAAAAGGTCTTTATGCCACCCGGCAATTTTTGGGGATGACTAAGGCTCTCACCCATTCAGTAGAAAGCCCATTTTCATTTCATGATCCAAGTTCCAGTTTGGCCACAATAGCTGGAGTCAAGGAGCAGGAAAGAACCTCCTTCCCACCAGCACTGCTCCAGGCTGATACAAAGCAGACCCCTTGGCTGAGCAAGCCCCACTCAGAGGCCAACACCTCTGGTCTCAACCTAAAACATGATGCTCCATCAGGATTATTCTTCATTTGGATGTGAGCCTTAAAAACCTGTTGGTGTGAGGCACATGGAAGTAACAGACATGTTCAATACATTTACGTTTTCCCTCACCAGTGCTGTATTTTAAGCAAAAACATTTTAGGTCAAGAGTAAACATCTTCAGTGATTTCAGACCAGCACATCTGGTTGTCTTGGAAATGCTGCAGCAGCTTCTACAAGGCAAGCAACTCCATGCCTGAGGAAAGGAAGAAATCAAAGCACCTCTGCTAGAGGCTGACTGAAGAAAATGAGAGGTCAGCTTTAATACTGCATTTGTTTCCATGGCATAAAACATCCATGAGGGTTGAGCATGGTACAATTCATCTTTGAACTGTGGGGCTCACATTGAGCATGCCCTCAGTTCAAGCATTAAATGTAAGGGTCATTAGTTAGTGTATTTAAACTAGTCTCATGTCAACATAACACTCCAGCCTCAGCTGAGTTTGTTTGCCTAGGTTAGATTAGAGTGTTAGCTGCCAAATCACAAGAACTTCTATCCATGTACCTTAAAGATATGGGTATTCCAGGGTATTTGCTTCTTATCACCCGAGTGTAGTGGAAAATTTAATCCCATTAAGTACACAATTTGAATTACTGAATCCTGGCGTGGTCACAGCTCTACACCCAGAACAGTGCCTCAGTACCAAAGAAGCTCAGACTCACACTCAGAAATGCCATTTCCTCCAGCAGCACCATGAACTGCAGCACAGAGCCCTCAGTGTGTGACAAGATAGACAACTACTGAGGAAGAGCTGACCTCTAGACCCAAAATGGCCAACAGACAATCGTGGGTAGCTCAGCTGAGATCCTAACAGCAAGAGAGAGCACACAGCAAGGCAAGACTTGTCTTTGTAAGTGCTGCTTGGGGCAGGGTGAGAGCATGCACAAGGAACATGACTAACAGCAGCTAGGAATAGTTTCCAGTCTCCATTACTTCATGTTCTGTAAGGTTAGGTAAAGGGGTAGATGTAGATTACAGATATAAATACAGGCTTTTTTTTAAGGAACAAATCAACTGGAGCAGCAGTTTTCTGCAGCCTTTCACACTGCTTTCCATCTTCCTATGGTTGCTAAGGTGCTGCCCCTCACTCTAAGTTGACTTGGGTTTCCAACACCATAGGGCATGATCTGAGGCCAGCCACAAGCATGAAACCAGCATCTCCAGGCTGAACTAATAGATATGAGTCTCCTCAGGTATTTGCATCAGCCTTGCAAGTCAGCACACCCCAGACCTGAAACACCAGGACCAGCCATGACTGGGAAGGTTTTCCATCCCAACCCACTTTTGCAGTCAAGATGAAGCCAGTATGTTTGGAAAGCATTTTCAAACTTTATTTACAACTGTCACAGTGACAAAAATGTAGTTTGAAAAAAATGCTAGCTTCTCCCTGAGGCTCAAAAAAGAATTACAGAAATATAGAATGTATATCATACAACAGGAGGAGTTTTACTGGAGTGCTTTGTTCTTTAGATACGTTCAACAACAAATAGAAATATACACAATACTTCCAAAAAAAGATGCAGACAGAAATACGCAAGTCTTTAGGGCAGACAGCAGGTCTGAAGTCCAAGGATTGCCATCTCACTGCTGCCCACATGGTAATATCTTTGATACACAGCTTTGACTTGGTGGTACAGATGGTAGAGACCAATAGAGAATAACACTTAGAAATAAGACGACTGGCTGGTATGCAGGTGTACAAGCTCATTCCAGTAAGACAGCAAGACTAGAACAAGTGTTACAGACACAACAGCTGAATCCATCGCTAGAGAAAATGGTATCACCACATCATGGCCGTTCAGTGATCAACCATCCACCAAGGTGGGCAGGGAAAGTGTCTGACTGGGTCTGCGTGGCTGACCAGAGGCCAGCTGCAGTGTAGGAACACTGAATTTCTCCTGCTTTGTGCTAACTCATCTCCAAACTCCGATCTGTCCAAAAATAGTCACACAGAGCTGATAAATTATTGCCATTATGTTGAAACACAAGCAAGACAAGACTAAAACGATCCTGCCAATATGTTAAAAGCAGTTCCCAAACCCCACCAGCGTTTAACTACTCATGAGGTATTAAAAATACAAATACACACATGTCCAAATAGATCTTAAAAATGGAACCAGTTATAAGCAAAGGGGGGTGGCGTTTGGATTATTATGGAAGTTTGGTTAAGGCCTTGACATTTCTTTTTCTCTTTCATGACCCCAGATTTGGTTTAGGTGGTAACTGCTCTCATCCTATCCCAAGGCTGACTGGCTCCCAAGCTGGTCCCCAAAGCTGCAAGATCATCCCTTTCCAGGAAAACAGCAGGTTACCCTGTCTGGCAGCAGAGTGGCTTTCTCCTTGAGGCAGGATATGGTGAAGAGAGGACAACCACAGACTTCACAAGCCAGTCTGCACTTCATTAAAACAACCATGGATGTTTCACCCTTGCTAAGAAGCAGGAATACATTTTGTCTCAGGACACCCAGATTAATCCTTTCCCAACAGACCCCATCCTGCAAACCCCACTGGCGATCCACACTACATCTGGTGTTTCGTCTTTGGATGACCCCCAGGTCTGGCAGCTCCCCCCACAACACTCCCTACCAGCCCATCCTGCAGTGAGGAGGCTCTGCTCTGCAGTGCTGGAGGACACCCCCCCCCAACCCCAGCCCTCTCAAGCCCAATGACCAGCAAGTTAAGAGACATGAAACCCTACAACCTCAAGGACACCAAGGTAAGGAGGCAAATCTCCACCCTTGGGCTTGGGGCACTGTATAAGACGAGACCACCCACAGCAGCCTCGGTGAATAGGAGAGAAAAATCTGAGGTGTTCAAACCTACATGAGCTCTTGCTGCAGACAGAAGCACCTTTACATCCGATGCACATCACCTCATGCTCACCACCTGCAAGACAAACTAGGGCGTCGCAGGAGAGATGACAAGCAGCAGCCTAGCGCTATCCTGCAAATACAGCTGCTCAGCATTGAGGAGTCTAAAGGCAAACAAAGGGGGAGAAAGTAACTTCGGGAAAAGTGACAGGAAAACAGGCTCAACAGCAAGAGCAAGAAACCAGATTACTCCTATGGACGCTCACCTTACCCTAGGAGGTGCCGAACCAGGGAGAGCTACAGGCCCCTTGTCACCAAGTCATTTAGCCATGCTTCACTACGGACACCCTTCCACCCCCAACACACAAAATGGAAGCTGTAAGAAAGGCAAATCTGAGATATTTTGGCTCTGTTCTCATGCTTTTAGCCAGAGGCAGCTCCCAGCCAAACGCTGCCACCTCCAACTTTCCACCCCCTCCCCAAGCTCCCCCCTCCAGCAGTCCTCGTGTGGTCACCCTCTGCCATGTGCTTGGAATTTCACTGCTGCCTCCGCCTCGGAAAAATACAGATAATGATCTCGAGAACAGCAAACATTTCTCTGCGTTACTTCCTTCCTTCCTCAGGAGGTCTGGTGACACCGAGGGCTTCAGTTCTCAATACAGAGAATACAAAAAAACTAAGATCTTGCAGGTGCAAAATTGAACTTGTCTTTTTAAAAAGACTTTCAAAAAAAGTGTGGCTCTTCCTTCAGAAGGGTGCGGTCCCTTGCCTTTCCTCAGATGCCATTTATTGCTCCTTGTTGTCCTTCTTTGCATCTTCACAGTTTTCTTCCTCCTCTTCCTCGTCCTCCTCCTGCACGAGGAACTCTTCAGGTGGCCATCTCAGCTCCCCACTCTCCACGTCACCCTCTGTGGGCTCCACCACGATGGAGGGCAGGCGGTCCTTCAGCTTACAGTAACGATCAAAGTCTGAGGGGTCAGGGAAGATCTGAAAGAGCCAAGGAACAGTCCGTGAGGGGGGCTGCATTCACACAGTCTCAGCCAAAACCCAGCTCGAGACACTTAGGTCTCTAGGGCAGACTAGTCTGGACACAGAGTCAACCACTGAGTGATGGGAATACTCTTGAACTTGTAAATAACCTTTTCAAGTCTCCAAGTAATGGAAATGAGCACTGCCCAAGAGGCTTCCAAAGCACGCACTTGCTTGGATAGTGCTCAGCAAATAGGTACCTGCCCTTTTGGATATTTATCCAAATGCCTCGCTCCCCCAGCCCTGCTTTTGCATTAATGCTCTTGAGTTTGCACATGGAGCTATCTCGATCAGAGAATCTGAGATCTCATTTCCTGCTGCTGGTCAGGCTGCACATGAGAACAGGTTTGCTCTCCAGGCTCTGCTGCTGGGAGGCAGGAGGCTCATGGCAAGCCAGGGCTAGAGCAGCCCAGACCTCTGCAGCAAGGGCCTGTGTCTGGTATCACTCCAGGGCCACAGTGCCAGCCTGAAATAGCTCAGCTGCATTTTAGAGATAATTTTAGCAGTATTCTGCACACTACAGATACCATACATCAGCAGTGAAACTCAGCAGGACACTCATTTTATGGAAGGGCTGGGGACTGGACCGTATTTCTTCAAGAAAGGGGTACCTGTGGCACAGCCTGGACTTATGCACTGTATTTCTCATACAGTGAATACAAGGAATCCTTTATCTCCAGCCCCTCAAGGTGCACAGACCATTACCTTACCCATTCCCTCCCATCCATTGCTTGCCACATGGACGCACAAGCTCGTGCACTGCAGCAGCACCAGGGCCCATACTTGCTGTAGTGCCATTGGGATGCACACTTTGATCCTACCAGGAGCTGAGGCAAAATGTGGGTACAGGAAAAAATCTACTGGTGCAGTGGTAGCAGCAGCTTGGCTTCACCAGATTGCAATGTGAACAGAAAAGGTTGTGTTACCTACGGGTAACTTGTGAGGGGAACAGCTTCAAACCCCTGCTCATCCAGAAGGGAACTGCTAGGTGATAAAATCCACTTGCTACATCAGATCTCCTGGTTAGTAACCAGGAGATTAAACAACTACCACCTGCTATTCCAAACAATTTTATCAGAGTGCCCATTTCACATTAGAGTGGTATTTAAACACCCCAAAGAAGAAAATAACAAAGTGCATTTTCCCCTTGAGGTTGTAGGCCAGCTGAGAAGTCATGTGGCTGTACTTTGAACATCATCTGCATTCAAGTGAGTTGCAAGAGCATCCTTGCAGGGAGCAGCACTGCCAGCCTGAGTCTGAGAGCAAGATCTGATCTGCTTTGATCTTTGTGGTTCCAGTTACAAAAGCAGGCTCCCCATCCAGGAGCCCTGAGCAGTAAAACCATGAAGCCTCATTCTCCTCATGCCAATCATGTGGGTACCCACCACCTTGGGAAGCCCTGGCCACAAAAAGTGAAATAACATCCTATCAACTCCTCCTTCAGCCTAGCAACTATTAACTACAGCATCACCTCCTTAACAATATTCAGTCTTCTACTGTTCAGCCTCATTCTTCCCTCACATCCAAAGCTTTGTGGCAACCAGACTGCCATGCTGAGAAAGCCACCAGGCTGCTACCTGATGCAAAGTCAGGCAAGGTAACAGAAGGTGAAGCACAAATCAGGGGCTGTTTGCACACGTCCATCTGTTCCTGGGGACAGTGGTGCAAGAGTCCAGCTCCCACCATCCATGTTTTTCAGGTACACAAGAGCAGCTGAGGCCTTTTGGACACCACCACATCAACCTGAGCATTGCAGTGTGAGCTACTTGCTATGAGTCACTCTCGGCACCAGTGAGATAGCAACTGTTTCTTGGAGCTTTGTGGCTTCTGCTTGGCCAAACAAAGGCAGTTTCAGGCACATAGTGCATTACTGAAAGTACAGTCAGTGGCTCTTAAGCATCAAGTTATCTAAACCTGGGATAGGAAAAAAAATACCCTTGACATTACATGGTTTAGAAGGTTGCAATGGAAAAAAAAGTGTGGTTCAAGAGGTTACATAAGCTGATAATGTCAAGAAAATAGCCTCCTATGCAAGAAAAATAGCAGTATAATAATTAAACTAACTTTTGGCTGCTATTATTTTAAGCACATTAGGTCAAATTGGAACAATTTCTTTGAAAATAGCCTGCCAGATTTTTTTTCCAGAAACTAAGTAGTAGTCATTTCCTTACAAACAAATATCTGCAAAATGTGGTGTGCAGCTTTTTTAATAAAAAAAAGCCCAGCACAATCTTATCTCAAACAGCTGCAGGACAGGCTGAACCCAAGAAGGTCAAGATTTTTTCCACTAAGTCATGCTTTTTAATCGTTGAGGCAGCATGAAGGGAGATGTTGCAACTGCACTTTGAAGGGGCGTGGACAGTCAATGGAAAAAATAGAGAAAGGCAGATTTCCTCCAATGTGACAGGCAGGGCGGCAGCAGGCCAAGCACAGGGAGCCAAGGAAAAAGGGTTGCAGATTAAGGCTAACTGTATGTCTGAGGAAGCCAAGTGAAAAAGTTATCCCAACCAGCCTCCCCAGTCCTCTTTATTAAAAAAAAAAAAAAAAA